>JBBGBA010000207.1:0-125242 GCA_038088335.1 Mesorhabditis sp. LJ9110
CTCTCTACCTCTCTCTCTCTCTCTCTCTCTCTCTCTCTCTCGTTCTCTCTCTCTATCTCGTTCTCTCTCGATAACGTGCGCGGGCCAAACATAAGCATGAAAAACTGACTAGGGCCCTTCGATGATCCATATGGCGACCTTTTTCCAATGGGTTCTTTCGATCGAACTGTCGATCAACATCCTCCTCCCCCCTCTTATACCCCACCCATCATCCTCTCCACATCTTTCTCATAACCCCCGTCCGGGCCCCCACTTTGTCCTTGCCATCCACGCGTTTTTCGAAACTTTTTGTTGCATTTTATTCGTCTACTGAACTGTTTTTTTTAGTGTGGTAGGCTTACTTGATCGTAATTACACTCTCAGCTTGCGTTTTGTGCGAAAATTCCGTGATACTCCAGTTAACCCGCCCAGCCGGCCTGAGACTTTTGTATCTCAGCTCTCTGTATGTTTACAGTTGTGTAAAGTATACCAAAATGTTCGTCTTGCTCTGGCGAGCATTTTGGTATACTTGCCAATTTGGTAGGACAATGGCCTGCCGAGATACTTTACTTTAGGTGAATGTGGGCCATCCGGAGTTAAACCGAAAACACCTGGAAATCTCATTTTTTTCGGCTTATCTTATTTTTGTTGTGGTTTTCTCGGTGATTTACGTTACAAAACGTTTACGTTCCATATCGATGTTTTTTTCCAGCGGCACCTTGGCACCTAACAACCCTTGGCCGACGCGATGCTGGGCCAAGAGCTGTGGACGAACGCGATGTGGCGCCAATGGCTGGTGGGAACTTTTCTAGTTTTAAGTCAAAAAATTTTGAATTTTTAAATTTAAATTTAACTTTTTAGTTCTTAAAATTGAAAGTATAACGCTTATATTTTTCTTCCTCCTGTTTTACTCGTTCATCCCAGTTTCCAGCTCAAAATACCGATATTTCGGGGCCCATATTTGGTGGGAATTTGCGGTTCTTAGCTAGCCGGCTTAGGCAGAAGCTTAGGATTAGGCTTAGGTTGGTTAGGGCTTCGAAAGGTTAAGCTTAAGCTTATGATTAGGCTTAGGCTTAGGTCAGGCTTACCTTAGGCTTAGGTTTAGGCATAGGCTTAGAGTTAAGCTTAGGCTCAGGCTTCGACCTCAGCTTCGGCTTAAGATTAGGATTAGGAAGTGCATCTTCAAATTAGTTTTAGCTCCAGCGGGACGTAAGGCCGCGTCTCGGAAAGCCGCGTTGCTTGTCTATGGCAAATGGCATGGCAAAATCCATAGCTAGCCTTGCCGGTCCCTTTAAAAGCATAAGTCGCAAGCGTTGACCCCCCGATCTGGCCTATATCTCGACCTATACACCCGATTGGCCCATGAGAACGTTCGGGGTCCCCCGTATATCATCAACCATCCCCAGAGGGAGGCTCTCCGAGGAGATCCTATCTACAGACAACATGGAGGGACGCTCATATCCATCTCTCTCTCTGTCCCTCTCTCTCTCTCTCTCTCTCTCTCTCTCTCTCTCTCTATCTCTCTCTCTGGCTCTGTCTCTATCTAACTCTCTCTCTCTCTCTCTCTCTCTCTCTCTCTCTCTCTCTCTCTTCTTTCGCCTGGCACCCCCAAACTGTAGTAGCCAAGTTCTGGCTCCCTTTAACTTACCGCTAGGCCCCAAAGACCCAAAATTGGCCCCTTCACCCCTTGGCGGGCCCTATCCATTCCTAAATACCAACCCCCTCCCCTCACCGGGGCGTCATTTAGGGGCGGCCTCTCTCTGTGCACCAATTTGGAGCTGAGGGACGCGCGCACGACGATCATGTATTGTATTGGAATGCAGAGAGAGAGAGAGAGAGAAAGGTGAAGGGGCCATCCTCCTCTTGTTGTTGTGTGTGCTGTGTGTGCCAGATCAAAGGATGGGCCCCAATGGCCTTGGGTATGTGGATGCATGGATGGTCCGAATGGGCCCCCCCCACATCCCCCTTTTTGGGCCATATATCCCATTCATTCCTGGGGAACCCATTTAGGGTCCAAGGGCCCAGATTTGTAAGGGGGCGGTTGGGGAGTCTGGGGTTGTGATCGTTTTTGTAAACCTAGCCTAGCGCTAGCTTAAGAGGTCTAAGCTTAAGCCAAAGTCTGACCTAAGTCCAAGACCAAGCCTAAGCCGAAACCTACGCCCAAGCCTAAGCCAAGCCTAAAAAAAACCAAAAAACCTAAGCCCAAGCTTAAGCCTAAACTTAAGCCTAAGCCTAAGCTATTTAAGCCTAGGCCAATTTGCCAAATCAACTTAACGTAAACTTTAGAACTTCTTGATGTTTTCCTCACCGTTCCCCGAACTTTCGGCTCCTCAAAAGTTTTGAAAACATTTTTTGCGGTTTCGGCTTGTTCGCTTTTTTGATAACCTTAAATAAAGTTGCGTTTGGTGCCTTTTTCCGCCTTTTTCTTTCTTTTCGACCGTTTGTAAGCGCTCTGACTTTTTACGGGCTTTGGGAAGCGGCCTAATGCAAGATTCGGGCCCCTTTAGCCTGATTTCCTAAATCTTCCCCGCTAGGCTGCCCTTCCAACCTTTTGTAAAGATTAAAAATCACTAATAAGAGCTCGACCTAAGATTAAAAGATATTGACTTGGCCCTGAAAGGCCTTCAATTCTACGACCCCCCCCCTCCCCATTCTCCACCCGAAGACTGTTTACGGCCCATCCTCGGGGGGTCGCGGGGGTGAGAAATCTCTCAAATTTTTCAGGGACGCGGGCCCTGATCAGGTGCGGGGAGTGGCAGGAGAGGAGATCGATAAAATAGTTTCGGGGAGGGGGAGGAGTAGGAGGAGAAGAGATGAGTGGGGCCCTGGCGATTGACGGCCCTGTACGCAGGAATACATCCATTACGGTAGAATCGTCGAGTCAAATGGCGGGCCAAGCCTGAGCCTGGACCAAGTCTACGCCGTTAAGAACTAACCTACGAACCCCGAGCAAGAAGCCCAGCCTAAGCCTAAGCCTACCCGACACAAGCCTAAGTTAAGCCTAGAGCTAAGCCGAGATATAGGCTTAAGCTCAGGCTCAAGCTTAGGCAAAGCTAAGCCTATTTTTCGGGCCTCAAACGAAGCTTAGGCCTAAGGCTAAGCCATGCCTCCATGAACACCTCTACCCCCTTACATGTCCAGTCATTCGTTCGGCCCATGTCCGCACAGTTGTGGGAGGACCCGGGCGGCTGGTAGCAAATCATTCCAGTCAGTCCCCAATGGTCTCTCTCTCTCTCTCTCTCTCTCTCTCGCATCGTACCCGCCCCCCTTCCCCCATTTGGCCAGGTAGAGGCCCCCGCGAAACCAAGGCCATCCCCCCGATGCACAGTCCCAAAACAGCCCCCCGATCACCTTTGGGTCTCTTCGTCTTTCTACCGTAATCCGTTGGCTGTTTCCCAGTGACCCCTGGGGGTAGGGCCATCAAATGGCTGGGGAAGGGGGTGGTGTGGTCTATTTTTGGGCATTCGAATCTCAACGGAAATTAAGGACTTTCTGGCATTCGTCTCTCGCTCTATCTATTTTACTCCTTCTCTCTCTCTCTCTCTCTCTCTTTCTCTCTTTCTATCTCTCTCCACCTAATATCTCGCCCTCTTTAGATCTTCCTCTTTCTCAATTCCTCTCGTTCGCTCGATCGTGCTCTCTCTCCCTCTTTTTCGCGCGGACCCTCTCGCTCTCTCACTCTCTGTTTATCTCTTTAATTTCTCCTCTCTCTTCGCCCGTTTCGGAATGAGTGGCCTTTGTCCCTTTCTCCAGCTGTCTCTCTCTGATTCTCTCGCAATGTAGTGGCCAAGAAGACCCGGTAGACAGTCTCTTGGTGTCCCTTATCTTCTGTTCCCCCTTCGATTCCGAGGGCCCTAGTTGAGGAGGGGGCCATTCATTGATAAGTGAAGGGTCACCCCTTCTTCTCTTCTTCCCTCCCCTCTATCAATCGTTTGGCCTCATTCGGGGGTACCGGGCCAGAATCGAAGGTGGCCGGGGCTTCTGCCAAAAGCCTTGCCTTTCCATGCCTTTTCTGCATTTTGTGTTTTCGCTTCTGGGCTTCCTTCACCCCTTTTTAAAGGGGCTAGGAAGCCAAGATTCGCGTGCTCGGGGCTGCTCGGGAGAGACAAAAGCAGAGAGAGCCTAGCCTACGTCTACGCATAAGTCTAAGCTGAGCCAGACTTCTTAACCCCATTAAAAACACCGTTTTCTGTTTGCGCGCATCCCCAGCCTATTTTGGCCCCTGATAACCGTTTTCCCTGCTGTTGTTTTGGCCGATCCAATTCCCCAGCTCGACCTTCCGCCCCTGTACTGAGTACGCGAGTAGTCGGGGGCCCCCGTAGTGTGACGGCCTCTTCTCTTCGGGGATACGGTGGTTGTGTGTTCGTCTGTGTGCCTGTTTGTCTGTCGATCCCTTTGTCCCCCCTCGGGGCTGTCCCAAGCAGTCCTGTCCCATCTCCTCCTCCTCCTCGTCCTCCCCGCCCCCCTCAGGGCTTCTCGTTCCAGTCCTTCCAGACCCACCCAGCCAGTCAGTCTCCCCTCACTGGCGGGTTGGTGCTCACTCAGCTGACTCTCCCCCAACCCACTCCATGGGCTCGCGCACTAAACGGTGCCCCCACCACCCAGCTCGATGTGGCCTTGATACAAATTTATGCCAACTTTTCCGGCTTCCGGGATCTATTTAGAACATCAAGTCGAGTCATTATTAAAATTGGCCGCTTCTACTGCGAGATAGAGAGCAATTTGTTGTTTTCCGTCTCGAGTGGCATCTAGATAACAATGAATTACGCTAGGTATTGGCTATTAATGCGTGTTTCCAGGGCCTAACCTTATCGATTTGGGTCCCGAGACTCGCGACCTGGCCACGGGGTTGAGGTATAGCTTGTAGTAGGCCCAATTTGGACCCAGAGTCGCGTTTTTCCGCATTCTCGTGCCCTTCGCCTTTGGGTCCTTGGCCCTAATTTTCTTCAATTTCCAGCTTGGCCCAAAAACCTAGCGATTTCCTAAAGTCCCAAGAAAGGGGGGCGGACCCCCTTGTTGACCTTGGCCCTACCGTATCCCCACGGCCCCCCGACAGGTCCCACACCCCCATTAGTCCTCCCGCCGGCCACTCGTTGTGCCCCGGCTTTGCCAACTTTTCTCCTCCTCCCCCTCCCCTCCTATTCCATTCCCATCCTATTCCCAAAAGTGCGAGACACACACAAGCGAAATGTGGCCTCGCAACCGATTCAACACCACCTCCTGCTCCTCCTGCTCCTCCTCTACTCCCCCAGCCAGGGCCCAAAAACAGGCAGTCGGCCCGGGGTGGGGCGCGGCGGTTGATTGATTTTGTGAGTCAGGGCCATTTCGGGCTTTTGGGGCCTTCGCTGTTTGTTTTGATTATTTTTATCGTGATTTTGGGGCCCTAGTAGGGTCCTATTTCTCGGCTCAGGGCTTTATCGCTAACTGGAAGCCGTTGGGGCCCACGTTGGTCCCTTACATCCGATTCTTTGGGGCGCTAAATAGTTAATTTTCATTTTTGTTCATATTTTACTAGCCTCGCGTGATTTTTAGCATGCTTTTGGGCCCTAACCCAAACCTTAGTACCCACCTTGTCCCCTTAGATTTTTCAGTTTTTACGTATTCTTTTCCGGGCATCCCTGGCGAGCTTTTGGACCTTCCTATCGGCTTCTCACTGTTTTGTTTATTTGTATGATGTTGGGCCACAGGGAGATCAGATTTCTGGGCCCTAAACTGACGGACAGGTCCAAGTGGGCCCATCATGATTTACTTCCGCTTTTCGGAGGCATTATGATTCAGATTTCGGATCTCGTTGTAGCGCGTTTCCGGGCCAGGGCTTGGTTTGGAGTTGACAGTCCTTTAGGGCCCAGTTTGGCCGCATCTTAGGGCCCAGTTTGTCCCATAAAGCCTTATTTCTATTTTCCGATCGAATCCATTCAATTCCGGGGCCCTAGACACGCTCAATTTCTGCATAAAACATCTGTAAGCTTGGGGCCCAATTTGGCCCATTAGCTGGGACCCTACTTCCATTTTTTCAGTGTCACTCCGATATGTGCGGTAGTCAGTAGCCTCGTTCCCATATTGGGCCTCGGATTGATTGGGGAGTGTTGGGCGCTATCTATGCGCCGTCGTGTGTGTGTTGGCCCAGAAGAGTCCCTCCCCCCGTGCCCCTGCCCCAGTCTCGACTCTCCGATAACATCAATTGATTCAACGGGGCCCACACGGCATTTCTATCACTCACTCGGGTCTCTCTCTCTCGCTCTCTCATGGCCCCATCCGGTGTCACCGATTGTCCCCTCCGGCCACTTCTCGACGACACTTTCTCGAAAAGTGGATTGTAAATCCATTGCGATATTTGTTGGTCTTTGGCCCTCGGCATTCAATACCTTGACCTCTGGTGGGCCACAGCTCCAACCCCAAGCTGAGTCCCAGAATTGTACAGCGATCTGACCAGCGATAAGCCCCTTCGCGCCTTCGTACCATCCCCGCAAAACATGGGCCCGGTTTGGGCCGCGTTCCCCCCTCGCCCTCCATCGGCATTTGTTTGTGCTCGCGTCGCGCCACGGGACACACCGCTTCGATACAGCCAGCCGGCCGGGGCCGGGCAGCGTGTATCGCGCGCTAAACGGTGCCCCAAGTGAGGGGCTGTCCAGAGATTTAGCTTTGCCGAGACGTTTAGTTCTTTTTAGTTTAGTTTTATGGCAATCTTACAGGTTCTTAGGTTTTTATAAAATTCTCCGCTAACGTTCCGCGAAACGCAACGGGCGCGTACAGCTTTCCATGACGTACGCGGTTTATGACTTTCGGCGTGCGCGTTGCGTGTCGCGGGGCACGGTAAAATAGCCGGAATCCTCAGCAAACAAAACATATTCTTGCCTTACCAATACCGATATATGTTGAAATGTCCGCGACACGCAACGCGCCGCCTTTCCATTTAATTTAATGGATACAACAGCGCGTTGCGGGTCGCGGGTTTTTAAATCTGACATCTTGCATCTCTAAAACTTACCTCGGCTCGCTTCCAAACCCCGACCCCAAAATCCGGCCTCCCCCGCCAGGGCCACTGTACCTCAATACCTCACTTTCCCGCCCAAAAGCCCCGCAACGTTGAAAGGCCTTGTGTCGTTTTTACCGGGGCCTCCTCCTCCTCCCACCCAGCTACGGGCCAATCCCAGCTAAAAAAAAGTGAGGAGGCGACCCATCCCTCCATCTCCACACCGGGTGTCTCACAAAGAGACCGAAGGGCACCTTCTTACGCCCTCCATCCCCCACCACCATCTACCAACCCTCCGGCCCTCACCCCCCAAAAAGGAGGGGTCTCACCGTTACCGTCAAGGGCAACCGTGTGGCTCAATCCGCTTTGTGGGCCCATGGGGTCGTTCGAAAAGTGTCGTAACCTCGGGCGATTCGAACTTTTACAGACTAACGATTTGAAGAGATTGTTAGAGATTCAATTTTCCTAAAGATAATTTTCATCACAAATTTCTCTAGTCTATCAAAAGCCGAAAAAGCAAGTTTAGGAAAAATCACCGCAAATCTAGAACAAACCCCTATATCACGGCCTAAAAAACCCACTGGGCGGTAATTTTAGTATAGTTATAAACCAAGGAAAACTAGGTGCCTTCCAGCGTTGCTATATCTAAGTTTTAACGAATCCTTAGGTTTTATGAAGCGTTTTATAAAAGTAAAAAAGCGAATTTTGCATCGAAGTTGCTCCACTTTCGGTGGTTTTTATCGCAAAAAAGGGGCTCTTCGGGCAAATTTTCCAGTGAAGTTTGAATTTCACGGAATTTCAGTCAAAAACTTTAAAACCATAAATTTTCGAAGGATATGTAAGCTTTTACGCTCTAATCAGTAACTGGGAAACTCGCCGTTTTCTACGCTTTCGAATCGTAAAAAATGGCGTCGGTTCTATTCTCCTACGCCGAGATAGGTCCGGTTTAGTTTTGGCCACGCAGAAGGCCATTCGCCCCCCTTCAAACTCCTGCGCTACTGTATCTATACAAGGGTGCACCATTTAGGGGGGTTGAGGTAGGGGTGCCGAGCCGTGGGGGCCGGTTCTCGTTCAAAAGCCCCGCGGGGCTGGCTGGGAACTCGACGGCCCTAGATGCAAATCCCGAATGAGAAGAAGGAGGGCCGTGGATGTGTGCTCCAGCTCCTCCTCCACCTCTTGCTCCTCCTCATCCACTGAGCCCCTGAAGGCCTGCCCAGAAAAGGGGGGCGCGCCCCCGCGAGCGATGGATGACCCGATTCGTGCGCGGACACTGCGGGACACCCCCCTGTACACAGCCAGCCGAGGAGAAGAAGAAGAA
Source organism: Mesorhabditis sp. LJ9110 (assembly GCA_038088335.1). Classification (NCBI taxonomy): domain Eukaryota; kingdom Metazoa; phylum Nematoda; class Chromadorea; order Rhabditida; family Rhabditidae; genus Mesorhabditis; species Mesorhabditis sp. LJ9110. Next base: position 8,271 of record JBBGBA010000207.1, read on the forward strand.
GAAGAAGAACAGGAAGAGATAAGGCCTGAGCATGGACTGCCCCTGCTGCCCCAATAGAATGTGTCCCCATTCTCTGCGCTCATCTCCCCGCCAGTCGGCCTCTGGATCTCCACTGTCCACCTCCTGGCACATCCGCTGAGCCCCAGTTAGCGCCCGGTGATTGCGGCGGAATTTCTGGGATTTTTGTCTGTTTCTAAAACGCGCTCGGTTTCCCCGGCCCTTATCGTAATCACATGGTCCTCTTCTTTCGTGGGCCACTATTTCGTTGCGCCTTTTATTTCATGTTTCATGTCTAAAAATGATTAACTAATAGTTTCTCTTTTTCACACCTTAAACCAAAACATTCCTTTTTCTTCAAAATCTATTGCATGTCTATGGCCCAAAATCTGTCGGCACCGCCTACCTTTCCCGCATCCGTGGGCCCCTTATCAAAATCCGGCTATTTGTGCGTGGAAGCCGCGGCATCTGCGGTTTGGCCCTTCCGCCCTTTCGAAAAGTAATACTCCCACCTCCCTACCAAATATCTCATTATACGGCCTTTAAAAGCAAATTTTTTTAAGTGTTTAAAGTTGAGGCACTGTCCTTAAATTGTTACGTATACACCTATCGACGCTGGGCACGTTCATAGGTGCATACGGACAAACCTCTCGGTGTAGTTCCGATCCGTTTATTCTTCTAAATTTATCTATTTTTATCATTTCAGTGCTGAAGTTGGTTCAGTAGGTTCTATCTACTTTTGACTAGTTCTGACGAATAGGCTTTTTAGCTTTAACTTTATTTTAAAGCGCTTTCAACAACTATAACTCTTTGATCAGCAACAATATCTTCCCATCCATACACTCACTCCCAAAAAGTTTACCCATTTGGGCCCTTTTGATGCATGGGATGCGTATGTGCGTGTGACCTTCGCCCCGCGAATGGCCATCATCCACCCGGGGGGCGTTGAGATGACCCAGATTGTCTGTATCGAGCAAATGGACGGAATGCCCTTGGCCCCGAACGAAGGCCCATCCACAGCGACCCCTTCGGGTACCATTCCCTTTCAGACGTGTTTCTTATATGCTCTTCCCCCCAGAGCGGCGACCATTTTTTCGGGGGGATATCTTGCTTTGGTCATTGGAACAGGTGCCCGATGGGCCGCCGAGCATGTCCCCGGGTTATGTTTTGGCCCTAAACCCTTTCGCGCGCGCGCGAGACGACCACATGACCATCTGGGGCTCATTGGCCGCCCCCTATGGACTTTCGTTCACCACTTGATTGATTTGCCACTTTCCCCTGGCCTGATTTTTTACTCTCCGCACTTCATTTCGCCCTTCTTGCTCTGAAACTCGCTAATAAAAACCTAAAAATATGTTTTATTCCTATAAAAACACTTTAGCACGTTGCGGCTTTTCGCTTTGTCGGTTTACTTTATCTTATTTGTTTGTAGTCTGAGGTTTTTCATATTTTCATCCTCTATAAATTGAACAAGAACTATGACTCGAAGATCTGCATTTCACTTTTTGGCTACTTGTCTAGTTTACTACTTTTTGAACAAGTTCAAATTAATTTTCCGCAGCTTTGACGATCTACTTAACCTTGAAATTTTGCAGAACATGTCGTCCTCATCACGCGGACCATTAATCGTTTGGGCGTGCTTACCGGATCAGCCCGATCTATCCAACGTCTACAATGTTCTCGTAAGTTTATTACTTTTTTCAATCTAATATGCCAAAATGAGGATTTTTACTGCCACATTTATCGATTTCATCGCTCTAATCATTCAATTCCAGGCCCAGATCGGCTGCGACAACATCTCGTTCGTGACAGACATTGGGCGCATTGCCCATTTGCCCCGCGAGGACAGCCCGTTGATGGGTGAGAAAGAGCAAGGAGAGAAGGAGAATGAGCAACAAAATGGATCACACAGACCAGCCAGCAGTCATACAGTCAGGTAAGGCCTATTTAGTATGTTTTTCCTTGTATTGCTGCTCTGGCCTTCTGGGTTTTCCAATGAAATCTTCTTTTTCAGCTTCAGTGACTCATCGTGCTCGAGGAGTATCACGCCGCCCTCCTGTACCACCGCCACAACCCTTCCCGACCGGGAACCCTCGCCGATTAAGGTAACGTTTGAAGCAGAGCTGGAATTCGCTGGCACATCATCAGGATTTTATAAACCTATTTATTTTTCAGAGCGAGCCCTCGGATGACGGTGCCGAGGACGACGAGCTGGCCATCGGCTCGCCGACCATGGATGATGACGATGAGCCTGAAAGGGAGCAGCCCCAGGTTTGTTTGATGCTTATTTCTTAAATCGATTTTTTTGTAGATGAACCTGAATCTAACGGCCATCGCCAACTACCTGGGTCAAGCACATATGCTCTCCGCCCTCACGCCACCTAAGGATGAGCCAGTCGTAAGTAGTATTATAATTCTTACCTCTTTTCTACTTCTTTTTGAAACTTCTTCGAGCCCGGAAAACGATAAAAACTGCAAAAAAAGCTAAAAATCCCGTTTAGACAGAAGCCGGCACCTCGGTTGATCTCTCCTTCTTGCGCAACGTCCCCTCTGCCGACGGCAAAGATAAATGTGTTACATGCCAGGCATGGAATATTTTTGGATCTCTAACTCTTATACCTGCAGATTTGCGAAAAGTCCTTCTCCCGAAATGCCCGCGCTAAGTACCATGTTGACACGAAGCATGGCGGCCGGGCAGAACTCCACGATAAAGCGTAAGCTTTTTATGTACAAAAATATCTATATTTCTTTTAGAAAAGATTCCGAATATTCTGACGAATGGGTGAAGGCCGTCAAGCAATGTTTCCCCGGCTTCGACTTTTCGCCCAGGGATACGCACACGCGGAACTCGGTTGGGGATTTACTCTTTTGGAAGATTAGGTTTCTTTTTTTTAGTTGAGTGACCCCGAATCGGTGCCCCTCAGCCTAACGCCGATGCCGAATCCGTTGAGCGTCACGCAGCTCGTCCCGACTGTCGCCACGCCGGCCGAGACGATGACGACAAAGATTGGATGCGGGGTAATTTTTCGAGTATTGGATCTTGCTTATTCTTTTGAACTCACAAATTCTGTTCGTTTTTATTTTTTCTAACATACAAAATTCGACGCGGAAAAAACCGGAAAATGGCTGTATGCCGAACTGCTCGGAGACCGGCTATTTTTGACTCGTTTTTAGCTGAAATGCGCCCTTTGATGTTATAAATTTTTCCATTTTCAGCTGTGTGCATGGACGATGTTCCCGACGTCGCCAACTTCCTTCGCCATCGAGCACGCCGCCACCCACTGCCCGACCCTATTCACCTGCGACCAGTGCGGTGAGCAGGGCGACGCCAAGGCCGACATGGAGGCCCACGTCTCGCAACGACACAACGGCAACGGACGGCTCATCGACTCTAGGTGAGGATTGGGGGTATTTATCAGGGGAATTTTGACTTTATCCAATTTTGTTGCTCCGGTTTTCGCGTTAGGACCCATTGGCCTAAATATCCCCTCTCTCAAGCTCTCCCCCAAGAAGCCCACCCCCAGGGGGACTACGGTAGCCATGGGGTGGTGGATCCATGGGGGAGAAAGTTAGGGCCGGTCCCGGGGACCTGTTGACGCCCAGATCCGCGTCGAGTTCGGGCGCACGACCCGATTTCGGCGAAAGACCCAATCGATGGTGCTCTGGGGGGACTGAGCACGAGGAGCCCTGTCCCCCTCCATACACCCCCCGGTCGTCGGTCGCCGCCAGCGCCTCCTCTTTTTGCGCCCGGGAAGAAGACGGCATGTCCGAAACAGGTTCGGCCCTCCGTTTTTGGCCGCGCCCCGAGCATTCCCCCAGCCCCCCACATACATACGCACAGACTGCCCGCGGAGTGCCACCGGGGGCAAAGAGGGGCTGCTGCCTGCCGACAAGGGACAGGACCGGCTCTCGAGGAGGAGCTGGAGGAGAAGAAGAGGCATTTGGGAGAAGGGACCGGGGCCATCTCCTCGTAGCGCGCGTTGCCCGGGGGCTAATTCCGGAGCGAAAGGACGGTAGTGCGGAGTCTTAAACATCGCTCACTAGGTCAATTGCCCCGAGGGGATGGGGGAAGGGGAGCAAGAGCAGGGGTTGGGCCCGACAGGCCGGCAGGATCAGCAGGTATTCAGGGGCTGGGGCATGGGTTTTGTATCTGGGAGCGTGTGGGTCTTGGGGAAATGGTGTAAGACAAAAATAGGTTATAATAAAATAAGTTTTTTTTTGTCCTTCAGTGTACTTTTCGGGGCCCATTCGATGTCTTCTGAGGTCAATTTTCTGAGTTGGCAATTCCTTTAAATTTTTGTTATATTCAGGAGGTAAGTCGAGGCCTGGTTGATCTAAGAAATGCTAGACTTTCAAGCGTCCCAGTCGCTTTAAGCGCCTGTGGCTTAGGTTCGTAATTGTCGACCCAGTCGAAAGGTAGCCGAATTTCATGCTTCCCAGTCCCTTTAACCTTCGGTAGTTTAGGGTCGTAACTCTCGTGTTGCCCCAGGGGCAATCTCAGCCAGCTCCCATGGGTTCTAGCTATTGCCCACCGCCCCGTTGTTTACTACCCCCTCCTCTTTCCCCAAACACCCATTCTGCCAGCTGTTTTTGGGGGTGAGGAGTGCGCGAAGAGAAGCCCCCCTCCGATGGGTGGCAAGCAATATCACAAAGACTCATTGGTGGAGGTGCTCTGCTGTGGGGTGGTGGCGTTGGGGGAGTGCTGGCCTTCGCCCGAGGGGCTCCCGCAGACCCGCGGGGCGCAGAACCGGCCCCTGAGGGTAGAAGAAGAGGAGCAAGAGCAAGAGGAGGAGGAGGTCTTCTCCCCCGAGCCATATTATGGGCGCATGCTCCCCCCGCACACCGTCCCCCTCCCAATCGCATACCGAGCCCCGGGTGGAGGGGGACTCACGAATTAATGCCCCCGAAGGGTATAGCAGGGGAATTGGTGGACCGGACTATCTATAGAGGGGTATAATTTGGGGCTTCTCCAGGTAGAGTTCACATTAAAGCGACTGGGCAGTGGGAAAATCGACCCTTTCCGTCGACTAGGTGTTTCCAGCTACGCGATACAAAAAAAATAGGAATTAAATCGAAAGAGCTTGATTCTACTAATTCTACTAATGTAGGCGGGTCGATTCTGGCGCTTCCCAGTGTCTTTAAAGCCAAGGACAGCGAGTTTGTATTTGTACGCCTATGAACGTCTTCGTAAATAGGTGTATACGTAGTATGCGTAACAGCCCTCGGGACTTTAACCGTATCTGATCAGGTTAGGTCAGGGTAGCACGGTACTTTCCCGTGCTTCTTCTATCAACAAATCAGGCCACTGGCCTCGTTAAATTAGCTAATTAACCGGTTTTACTCTCAGTAATGTACTTAAAATATAAAGCTGCATCTAAATTTCACTCCCCAAAACATAGTGCTACTTCTTGGCCCTCTAGTTTTGCTTTCCAGTCCCCGTTCTAGGGTTGTTATTCGTAGTCGGGCACATTGCCCCCAGCAGATCCGATACCCGGGGGACGATATCTGGAATGGGGCAGGTATGCAGGGCTGCACTGGCTGGCCTTTCCGGTCCCCTCAGGCGACTCCAGGCGCCGCAGCCCCAATTAATCTCGCCCATCGCCCCCCGGGGGAAGCAAGCAGCAGCACCAGCACCCCCCCGGACTGACAACCCTGATTGTCAAATGTGGCTGGAGAGAGGGGGCCTGGTAGAAGCGGTCTGTAGTCCCCATTCCATTTCTCTTGCTCCCCTCCTCTTCCTCATGCTCCTGCTCCTCTTCTTCCTCCCTCTCCAAAAAGCCCCCGGGGCACAAGCAAGCAACAGGGGAGGGAATTGTCTGTCTGTTTGTCTGTATGTGCCTACCGTCAGTGATGGATGCCATTGGGAGGTGGGGGTGTATGTGGGGCTGGCTCGAAATACATACAGGCACACGGTGAAGCCCCTCGGGGAGAACCTGATCCCTCCCTCCCGCTCACGGACTGGACTCTCGTGCTCAGCCCCACCCGCGCCCCGCGTGTAAGCACCAGGGGCACCGCGACCAGCTTCTGCTGCTCCTTGTACATTCTAGGGAGATGGAGAGCTTGAGCGGAAATAAGGAGAAAACTGTAAGCTAAATATCGGGTTAGATTTATAATGGTGTCCCGACAATTGCTACGCGAAATCTTCGACTATGGAATTACGGAATTTTAGTCTCTTGTCAGCACTAATTTTTAAAGCCAAATCGGCAATATTAGCGGACGAAGAAAAAACTTATTTAAACACGAGGTGAATGGGTCAAGGAAGGCCAAAAATAACGTTTCGGACAGCTACTATAATAGACTTCTTGACTTTTCCACCTGATAAATCCGGGATGTTCAGCTAAAAATTTGCGGCCGAAAGCATCATTTACCGCTTGAGCATCTACCGACTCCGCCATAATCTCCTCCTTGTGCCCCACCTCATGACAATGTTTTGAGTGCGACTCCCCCCTCTCCTGTGTGCGTGGGGCGGTTGTGGCGGGGGCCGTGGATGACCTTGATCCGGATCGCGCGGCCCCGGCGGGTCCCTGTCCTCGCGCAACTCGGGGCGTGGTCCACGGAATTGATTGGCACCTCGACGTCGGGGGCCTCTAAAAGGCCGTCACGAAATGATGGGGGGCTCAGAGGTGGAACCGCGGCTCGGGCAGGGGAGGACGACCCAGAAAAGGGACCGATCGGGTTTGGGGGTGAATGGTAAAGCTGGTGAAACTGTGGCCTGGCAAGGGATCGTCGTTAAAATGTTGCCTACGGGAATTTAAATAAAAAATAACGTAAACATCGACTCGCCGGTTCATTAAAGCAATCCAATAAAAAATTCGAATTACTTAACCGTTTTTGCTTTTAGCGTCAAAGGCGATCAACGACTCAAGGAGCTGGCCATCATGTGCTTCCCCTCCCGGGCCGACGACATGGACAAGGCGTTCGAAGAGCGCGCCCGCACCGTCTCCAAGCGCCGGCGGATTGACACACTTTTTGAGGTTGGTTGCTTTTTCTTTTTTCGAGCATGATTTTCATCTTCATCCCCATCACCAAATTAAACCCGATTTTTCAGACAAAGAAGAAGGCAAAGGTCGTCTAGACGTCTTCCCCTGGACATCATCCTTTCAACAAGCATTTCCGGCCCCCCATTTCTGTGCAAACTGTGATGAATGCCCACCTTTCCGTCTACCGTGTCCTCGTTTCATACCCGATATTTCTGGTCTAGTTTTGAGATAGTACGATTGAGAAGATTTTGATGAATTCACCAATTTACCCCGCGCCACCTTGCCTTACCCACCACTCTCGCAATAATTGCCACACTACATAATTACGATGCATCTCATCGGTCCGGCTTGCCACCCCCCATTGTCGATATATCATCCTTGCCCGCGTCGCCTTATTCTTACTGTTCACCTCTAATCAAAAGAGAAAAAGCGCCTTATCCGCAGCATACACCTCCCGATACGTTTGGTACTCCAATTCGCCTTGAAACCCTCACTAGCAGTATGTGATAACATACCCAAATATATTTATATCGAGCAATTGTGATAAACAAAGAATTCGAAGGTTATAAATGAATCATATTATCAAGGAAAACGAGATCAAAAGCACAACAAAAATATATGTTACTATCAATCCCAATCGTCCTCGATTATCGGCAATTCCTCGGCGCCCATGTCGATCTCGAGCGTCGTCTTCTCCACGTCATCCTTGATCATTTTGCGTAGTCGATCCATGAGCTCCTAAACAAAGAACATGATAGCTTAAAATTCACATACCGCACTCATCCATCCGTGCGTATCGTCACACACTGGTTGTATCGGCTCGCAGACCAACATTCGCTGTGCTTCCGGCATCTCAATGTCGCAGAGCGAATACCACATTTGTCGAACTTTCGGTAGACGACCTAGAGCCCAATATAAACCAAGGGAATCAGCGCACTCACCCGGCAAGTAAGTGAAATGGATCGGCTCCTTTGTATCGTGCGGGCCGATGTACAACGATCTCTCCGTGGACGCCTTCAACCGTTGCCGTTCAGGAATACGCGCGTGTTGCCTAGAAATCAGATTAAAAATTAAGTCCACACAAAATACCTAAACGACACGACAAGGCTTTGATATTTTCTCGCTTCCGTATTGAGACGTGGATCGTAGCCGAATCGACACCACAATCGACCCCAGGGTCCCGATGAAATGTAGAATGCATACTTTTGTAGCAACGCCCTAGGAAAATATGGAAAAACAGATGAAACGTACTTCAGCATCGTATCTTCGAGGCCGGTCTTGAAGACGCAAGCCACGCGTGTCCACATCGGGCGCTCCTTGAAAAGTTCTCTGAGTAGACGATGTGGCTCTTCGTTTTTGCAACTAAATTCATTGGTTGTAAATACAATGTCCAAAATTGATTACCGGAAATCGGCGTCCGCGACTGCTTCTGCTGGTGCTTCACTGGGGAACGGGTCATTGGCGTGTACCGTGATAGATAGGGCCCTTCTTTCAACGCGTAGATCTGTTTTGAGAGGCGGTAAAACAATTATATACAAAACCAACTTTGACCATGCCCGCTTTTTCGCTTCGTTTTTTCTTGCGAGAAATCGGTCTCTCGAGAAAGAATTTTCATCGATGGCGTGTTGTATCTGCAAAACGAAAAGATTCTACCAAAGTGTTGGATTGTACCTGCTAAATTGAAAGGGAGGTAGATACAGAGGGGTTGTCGCATTGGCCGTGTCCTGCCGCTGCCACCAACTCAGAGAATCGGTAAGTGATTGAGGCACCAGTCGTGGCATCAAATCTTCAAAAACTTGGTCCTTGTTTCCTTGGGCACCTGAAAATAATGGCGAATCGTCGTGCTTCGCCAAAAAAATTACCTTTCAGCGGTAAATACTGGAAGTCGCACATGTTTTCGAATGTGTATATTGTGCTCGCCTAATTAGAGGATAGATGTGAATTCAGAAACGTACCATTCCCAAACATTTGGCTTGAACAATCGAGGGATCGCGCTTATTCCTTCGTATTTTTATCACAAGGTGCATTGTGCCAGACGTTACCTAATTAAAAATAGCATTACTAAGTGTAAAAATACTTTTGATTCGATGCTCCTTTCTGAAGATAGGCTACTGGCATACGGATTGTGTGGGCTGGGCCGATATTCCAGTTGGCGATTTACCGAGTGATGCTACAAAACGGCCATCAGAATGCGTGCGAATTCAAAACCTGTTGTATCGTTTCGAGACCACCTAACGTCTCCAACGCCCTGTCGATGTTTTTGATGATGCCGGGGTACTTGATGATCACAAAATCCCGGTCGACTGGATTTAACTCTTCAGTCATCTGCAAAAACATTTCGGCATAATTGAGTACCATAGTTTAATTTTTCTATTCAATGAGATATCAGCCCACTCGACCTTCAAAAATCTAGAAATTCAATCGTTGCAATTACGAAAAATCGTGATAAAAGTGTCAGCATAATTGAAACGATTTATACAACTGTAAAAACAACTCAAATCGTGAGTTTCGTCAAAGGGTAATAGAAGTTAGCGTTAAACGGGACGACCGGTTCATTGTTCGAGTTGAAGAGGAACTCCTAAAATTCCCGATTAACGCAAAAATAATGATTTCGATACCTTGAAGCAGTCGCGGCATAGGAAAGAGGGCGATTTGGGCAAAAGATCGCAATTCTCAACGACCATAGATGCGAGGACCCGCTTGCAACCCATACAGTAGTTATCACCGGCTTTTTCAAAGGCGACGAGTGGATACCTAAAAAGCACATTTTTCCATAATCAGTTTCAAATCTTACTTCGACGCGTCTTGCTCATCTGAATGCGTGAGTGTGCGCAAATCGTGAAAGATCAACAAATGCTCACAATCCCCGCAGTGCATCATCAAATAGGGCTGGCCGAGCCTATAACACAATAAAACTAGAGAAAAAACGGCATTACCGCAATTTTATATCTCTAAACTTGACGTTGTCGATGCTCTTCACCTTGCAGTGCCCGTAGGTCTTCGGATCGCGCTCCATAAATTGTCGGACTTCCCTGAAAATCCAAAATAAAGAAAAGTCAGGCTATTTACAATGAAGTGTCGTGAGTCCCCTTGCTGTCCAGATCCACGTAGAAAGTGTCGTGGATGAAGATAAATGAGGAAGGATAGAGCAGCATGTGAGACTAAAACGAATAATCATGAAGTTGACAAGTAATTGACCTTATTTTGGATGTCCGGTGCTTCAAACCATTTTCCCGGCTCCATGTCGACGCTCATATCGCAAGGACATGCCTAAAAACGTACGATTACAATAGTTCTCAGGAAGTTCAAAATTACCAAACGCCGTCGAAAGTCCAGCAGCGAAGTATCGCCCCTGACGAGCAATTTAATCGCCGGCTTCAACTGAAATTAGAGCATTTGCCATATAATTTGTATCTGAAAACTACCGCTTTTGCTCGACCCGGATCCTCAGGGCCCAACAGTTTGTTGTTGGGTGCCGGCAGACTGCACGTGATCACGAAATCCTTGTCGACCTGGGCCCGGATCGAATTCGTGAAGCCTCGTTTTAACTAAAAAAATATAATACGGAAAGCCGGCGTTTGAATTACCGGCACAGCGTACTTATAACGGAAATATTTTCCCTCTTTCAAATAATGGCTTTTCCGACTGTAATCCGCCGATTGTACCGCACGCTCTCGTGCCGCCCTAAAAACTTTCCATTACGAAAACGCCAACAAGGCTTACTTTACTGTTTCTAGAGCACAGTCTTCAGGCACTTCTTCCATTTTCATGGCGTGCTCCAACACAGTCGCGTCGTCGTCGTGCATCGTGCGTCCATCAGTTCCTCGTAGTGCGTCAATGCTAAAACTTTTCCATTAGCACTTGAAAGTCTTTTACTCTAGGTCTTTCCGGAAAATGGTTTGGGCCGTTTGCGCGGAGCAGCCGGTCAACGAGGCGAGTTGCGCGACCATCTGAAACGGAGAAGAACTGGAATAAAATGCTAAGCCCCACCTCATTTGTTGCCATTTCGTTCTCCGAATCGCCCGTACAGGAAAAGTCCGAATTCGCGGGCATCGTGACGAGCGAGAAAGCGTCGTGTACATCTTGGCACTAAATGAAATATCGGGAACGCGTTAAAAGACACCTTTTCCAGAAAATTGGACAAATCAATGACGGGCGAGATGAACCACTCGAAATCCGACCGGAAGAGTTTATCCATAGACATTTTCTAGGTAAATTATTATTTCTTTTGGGTTTCGCATTCGCGGCGGCAGCGCAAGACTACAAACCACAACGCTTACGCGATGGAATCGGTGATGACAAAAGTAAAAAAGGGGAAAAGAAAATTACGAAAAGGAAATCTGTGTTGCATTGTCGCCGAACTCCAAAAAATATAATAATATATTAATATTTTATTTTCAATTCTTATAGATTTTATTGCAATTTTAATTCGATGAAACATGCTTTATTTCTACCGTATCCCTAAATTCCATTGGCTTGCTAAAACCCAACTAATACCGTAACGCAAAACCTAGTTTCGTGCTTTTCGAATTTCCGATTTCACCTCCTCCCTGCGGTTGCTCTATCCTTTTGTTTTTCTCTCTACGCCGATATCACTGATTTCTATTTGCCTGTGCTTTCGATAATCCCATTCATTTTCAGAAGCGATGGGCGACCACTACGGCTTCTCGTTGACAACGTTCTCGCCTTCCGGCAAACTGATGCAGATCGAATACGCGCTAAACGCGGTGAAGAATGGCCAACCATCAGTCGGGCTCCGCGCTGCTGACGGCGTCGTCCTCGCCACCGAGAACGTCGGCTCGTTGCTGTTCGAGGATCAACCGAAAATCGAGAAGCTCAGCAATCACATTGGACTCGTCTACTCGGGCATGGCGCCAGATTTCCGACTACTCGTCAAGAAAGGACGCAAAATTGCGATGGAATACGAGATGGCCTACGGCGAGGAGATCCCCACCGTGCAATTGGTGACAAAGCTCGCAGCAGTCATGCAAGAATACACGCAATCGGGAGGTGTCCGCCCCTTCGGTACGTTTTTTTGGTTCTTTCGCATTAACGGGGGGACTAACTTTTTTCTTTTGTTCTAGTTTTTAAATGCAGATTGTGGAGGTGTTTCTAAAGGGTTTTTGATCCTATACGTGGCTTCACAAATTCGTATTACATATATAAAATATATTGATTTTTCGACTAAAAAAGACCGTTTGTCGTTGCTTTAGTTGCCGACCAAGTTTTTAGATAGTTTTTCTAGTTGAAAAATACTAGGAGTAAAAAAAATAGAATACTAAAACCCGTAAAACACTTTCGATTAACTTACTAGATAGACATTTCTAGACCTATGCAAAAAGTTCCGTCCCTCCCCCCCCCCCCCAATAATGCTAAAGAACCCGTTTTCTTGTTGTTTGTTTCGCTAGAATGAATTTTTGTTCAGGTGTCTCGTTGCTGGTGGCTGGATGGGACAAGGAGCCGGGAAACGGGCGGCCTCTCCTCTTCCAATGCGACCCCTCTGGCGCCTACTTTGCGTGGAAAGCGACGGCACTCGGCAAGAATGACGTGAATGCGAAGACGTTTCTGGAGAAGCGCTTCAACGAGCAGCTCGAATTGGAAGACGGTGTACACACAGCGCTGCTCACGCTACGGGAAAGCTTCGACGTCGGCATGAACGAGGACAACGTCGAGGTGGCCATCTGCAACAAGACCGGCTTCCATCGTTTGACCAAGCAAAAAGTTAAGGATTATCTAGGAGCTTTGTAAGTATGCCATTTTTAATCAACGATTTGTGCCCACTATTTTCCCCGTGTTCCCTTTCCGTGATCATTTACAAGTTTTTCTGTTTGCTTAATTTATGTGCGTGAATAAACATTGTAATTTCAGCGAATTTGCACTGTATTTTCGAAACCAGATAATAGTGGAGTATTCTTATTTCGGAACCTTGTCCAGACGTGGTGGTGAATGGGGACCATGAATTTTGCGCAACACGCGAATTTTCAGCAACTGCCACAAAACGAATTTTGCGCAACTTTTGGTGAAAAAAATATAAAAGGCTTACAAATATGGTTTTTTTTCATTGCTTTTCGCTGCCGATACAATAAATGAAGGAATGTAAGAGCTAATCGAAGAAAATTTCCAACACTAGCATGTTGAATAATGGTTATCTCGTGAATTTTCGCATGGCCGCTGGTTTTCGTGATTTGAACCTGTTTTCTGTAAACTTGAACTATTAGAACGCCTCAATAGTTGTTCTAAGGTCGTTCTGATCAAGAAAACTACACTGCCGCGGCATATTCCCCATTACCTCGTCGAACACCATATGTCACGCTAGTCGATTATCGTCTAAAAAGCGATTTCGAACCTACTTTACATTTTTCTTACATTAAGTATGGAATACATTATTTTATTTTAATAGAAAGTGCTTGACTGAAAATGAAACTTCTTGTTATCAACGATTTTAGCAAAACCGGCGGCCAGGCCAAATTCACGAAATGACCGTTATTCGGCACGCCGAACTGAAAATTTGCTTCAATAGCTCTTACATTCCTTCATTTATTTTATCGGAACGAAAAGCAATGAAAAACCATATTTGTAGCCTTTTATATTTTTTCACCAAAAGTTGCGCAAAATTCGTTTGTGGGAGTTCTCAAAATTCGCGTGTTGCGCAAAATTCGTTTTTCCGAGTTGCGCAAAATTCATGGTCCCGGTGAATGAGGTTCAAGTGGCTTTCCAGTCATTAAGCCTTTAGGCCGTCGCCGACGAGAGTTATAGACCGCAAAATAATATACGAAATTCTGCTTGTTAGGGTTTCCAAATAAACGAATTTTTATTCGCGTTTTGTCAGCATAAATGGTTCAGGCTAAAGTGAATCGTAGCTCAACCTGCGCGAATTGCTAGTTACTATAATTGTTTTCGGGTAGTGGCCGACCAGGAAAATCAATATTTGCATCCCGGAACGCATCGGGTACATTGCGGACAAATAAAGCAACCTGGCACCTCACGAATATTTGGTGGGAATGGGAAATGAGTCATCAAAGTCTTGTCCCCCCCTTATCGCTACATAGCCACATTCTGACCCGTGTCAAGGAGTCACACTTTTTCCTTATTTATTTCTTTACATTCTCCAGTACTTTACAACCTAATTTAATATAGAAATGGAATTGGGAAATTCCGTGGATTTGGAACCTAATTTTTCACTCTTCATTTAACTTTTCTTAAATACTTACGATTTGTAAATTTTTTAACCCTTTGTAGCGGCCAAAATTTATTCAGACTTTCAAAAATAACTACTTTTCAAGTGATAACTTATGCGCAGAGATGAACCTCACTTTCGTGCCGCTAGCCGCACATTTTTGGGGTGGTAAGTCAAATTTTTATTTTGTTTTATATAAGTTCAGGCCTTCCGCCACTAATCCTATCTTTGCAAATCAGCAGCTACGTGCTTTTATTCATTCTATTCTGCGTGACGTTGAAAATGATGCGAGATGCGAATCTCTATGTGGAGGATGATATGTTGAGGAGGGATCTTTGTGTTTTGCTGGCTACACCATTCGTAAGTTGCAAGCCTTGAATTAAGGGGACGAGCAAGGCATGCTTTTCGCTTGCCCGCCACACGCACCGTGTTTTCCGCTTACTCCCGTTTCACACATAACGTGATTTTTCGGTTCTGGACTGTTAGCGGGGGGAACCAGTTCCCCTGTGATTCTCTACGGCACTATAGCAAAAGGTAAAGCATTTTTATAGCATTTTTCATAGTTTTTAGATATGTTTATGAAAAATGACCACAAAAAGTTAAAATTTGCGAATCTACAAAATTTTTACAAATATGTTTATGACTTTCTAACAACCGAAAACTAGTAAAAAGGCTATAAAAATACAAATATATCATCAACAGGTAGCTGGAAAAACAAAAAAGTGGGTCTGCCCCTGCTAACCGCCTCCCCCGCTAACAGTCCAGAGCCATCTATTCCATGGCGTAATTGATCAAGATCAACAATGAAAATGATAATTTTTGCCTTATCCGGTTCTTTAAACACCGTAAACATTTTCAGATCGTTGCCACGACGTGCGTGATTGGAAACGCATTCACCCGCTGTGGCGAGTTAATGTACGCCGTTGGATTAACGTATGTACTTTTCAAATAAATTAACCTCTTTGCTTACCGGACATTATGAACTTTTAAGCCATTTCAATATTACTGGTTTTCCAGCTATTTGATGGGTGCCCTGTTCCGTGTCGTCGATTTGGTCTACAAACTATTCGGCGGTCGCCAGAGCTTTTCCCGTTGGCTGACCGCAAAGTATAGATTTTTACTAACGGTCCGTATTTTGTTTTATTGTAGCGGTAAACGTATCAGCTTTGCAACGACGCCAATGTGTTGCTGCTGTAAATGTTTGCCGGAAGCCGAACCGACGCCGTAGGTTTCAAAGTTTATACTGATAAAGGTGTATGAGGTTTACAAAACAACTAAAATGTTATAGAATTTCCTTATTTTTACTTGGGTGTTTATTGATTTTACATTAAATAAAACTAGAAAATTCAGACGAAACCTGCAGCGTCTTTTGTGGTTTGTATGGCAATCACCGACTTGTCGAGTGCTCGTCCAGCTTGCCGTCATCATTTTGGTCCTAGAAGGAGTGCCCGACGGGTCCACGTCAGTTTTAAAGGGACCATGAAGTCTATAAAAACGTAACCAGCTGTTAATAATAGTTGAAAAATATTGGTTTGGGGTTGTGACACTTTAAAATGAATTTTACTAGCTTTTTTCGGGTCCAAAATTCCGAAAAATAATATAAAAAGCCTATAAATATTTCAATTAAATTTTTTCAGGGTTTACCGTATCCTTGATGGCGTGGCGAGTATTTCGGCCCTCATTGGTGTTTATATAACCCATATCATGCTCAACATGACGCAGGATTACCTCGAAAAATTCAACATGGTCATCCTCTTCAAATGTGTCGATTTTGGGCAGCTGTTTTTCACGTTGTTGGTGGGTTTTTAGGACTTAAAGGCATACAATCTACCGAGCTTGTTTAGAAACTGATCTGCGATTCCGTGTTCAAGCACTGGAATCTCGGCTACACGGAGCTGATGAGTGTTGAGGCGAATAGTCTTTGTGAGTCGACTACAGTACCCACAACCCCGTGTAAAAAGCGGCTTTCCATCCTTGCGTGCCCCTTTAAAACATAGCCTGCGTTGCGTCTACGTTGCGTCACGCGCTGGTTCCGCGTTGCGTCAAGTTACGCGTCACGGATGAGCTGCGTATTCTAACGCTTACGTTCCTTCTGTGTCGATTATGAAACGTGGAAAAAACTTGTGTGTGCTATTTTTATGTCACGTGAGTAGCGTATGAGGCGTAGCGTCGTCTGTGAGCTGCTCTGCGTTGCGTCGGCGTCGCGACGATATCTTTCCCGGCTCGAGACGCGTCGCGTACTCGCGTGACGTGTGCGTCGCGTCATCGTAGCGGCTTAACAATCGTTTTTTTCAGTTTTCTTCAACGTATTTGCGGTGGCAATCTGCCTGCTCTTGGCTACGGTGCAGGCGCTGCGCATCCGACCTGGAAAATGCGCCCTCTACGACACGAAAATTGCTGGTAGGAGCAGTCGCTTTCAATTAAAATGTTAATAAAAAGAATTTCAGGGCGCCACGTGTCAATCACGAGAATTTATAGCTAATTAAGGAAATAAAGATGACAATTCAAAATAAATCATTTTCAGGGCGTCACGTGTCGATTCGGCGGAAATGGCGAAAGGATTTCGGGCTTCCGGACGGCGCCGACAGCGACCCGGATGAGACTTTTGAGCTGACCGCGTTGTAAACTGAATTTAACGGATGAATTTAACCGAATAAACCGGTTCAGTGCATCGATATTTCTGAAAAATTACCACAAACTACAAGATAATCTAAACTTACGTACTACAAACTTCAGAAACAAAGCAGACTACATTCTACAAATCACAAGAGACAAAACACGATGCCAAAAAGTCAGAAAAAGTCATTGTTTTAATTTCTGAAGCCGAAAACGCTTGAACTTCAAAGGGGTTAGTCTCCCTCTCTCTCTCGCTCTCGCTCTCTCTCTCTCTCTCTCGCTCTCTGTCTCCCCTTCTCTCTCACTGCCTCGCTGTCGGTGTGTGGCTCTTTTATTTGAATCCAAATTGGTTTAATGGGGATGGCTTTTATTCAGAGACTGGTGATGTTGCATCACAACTTGAACTGGTGAAATTAAGGGTTTGCGAGTAGTCGAGAAGCGGGGAGTCGGTCGTCGCTCAGATCGGGCTATCGGGGCGGATCGGGTGGTCGGTGATTCGGAGGAGCTTGCGCACGAGCGGATTTTTCTAAAAATAAGAATTAATGTTGATTTTGGGTTTGGCTGGTACCAGCTAGAAAAGTCGCTAAGATCAAAACGCTTACCGGCACCCATCCGAGGGCTGCGGCTCTCGTTCCCAGGCATTGCAGACAACGGGCGCCTTCGAATTCTAGGGAAAGGATAATGTATTTGCGGTTCTTCTGCATTATCGGGGGGGGGGGGGGGTGGGTGAGAAGGGAGAACCAACTTTTTACCTGTGCGGCCAGAAATGCTTTGAAGTTAGAATGCTATTGAGTGTCTGGAATGTTTTTAGCAATTCTTAAGTTTTTTGCAAGTGCAAACGCAACAATTTAATGGGAAAATTGGAAAAATTAGATCCTTAAAAGTGTTGGCTTCCCCTTTCCCCCCCCCGCCCGATATTGGGAAAGAACCGATTTAGCAGTCTACCGGCGAAGATCTGCTTCTTGTTGTGGGCGTGTCGCATGGGTGTGGCCGTGTCGTCGGAGCACAGATGACGCTGCCCGGTCCAATCTCTAGAAAACAATTTTTTGAGTAAAGTGGAATATCCTTACTTGAGTGCGTAATAACAACGGCGGCACATCCGGAGCATGCCCCTGGTCAGATGGATTTCGGTGGAGGGACAGCCGAGGCACCCTCCCTTGACGGCGTACATCAGCACTTCCAGGGTCCAGGTGGTCATCTTCTTTTCCTCGACTTCGCCGATGTACTGCAAACACAGATTTCAGTATGCATTTGACTCAAATTTGACCAAAAAGCTAAATAAACGGGGATCAAACCTACTCGGGTGGTTTGAAAGACGTATAGATATGGAGGGCAGTTTCGGCCATTCTTCGCGCCCGATTCGATGGAGTGCAGCCGGTCTCCCTTCTGTAAACATTGATATGTACACATGGTTGGCGACATAGAATTGAAGAATTTAGCAAAATGAAGCCGTTTCTTAATTACACTAACAATCAAAAAAAAACTTGTAACAGCTTTTAGCGGGAATTCTTGGTGATTTTTGACTTCCTAATCAAAATTTTGTTACAAGTTTGCAATAAGTACGTTTATAAGAAGTAGTAAAAATATAGCAAAACGTAGTAGATTGACTTTAGAGGGAGTTCCGCAATTTATTCAACCAAAAATTTGAATACTAATGAGAAAGTTGTACCCACCCATACCGCCCTCCCCCCCCCCGCTAATGCAAAAGAACCCCAGTTCCGACCAGAATCCAACAGCCGGGGGGCGGATCCGCCACGATGAGGCCACCGAAGCCTTCGCGCAGATCGAGCTTCACCGGCCAAGCGACTCGATACTCTTCTGAAACAGAAATTAAAGGGGCTACGAAATGCCAAAAATTGAGTGACGACCCGAAAATCGGAGCCCTGTACGTGGGAGGCCTCTGCACACCTAGGGTCGCGGGAAGCTCGCCAATTTGAAATTGCCTGTTGTCACCTCGAGATCACGTTCTCGGCTGTTTCTGGGCCAAATTTGATGATTAAAACACCAAAACTATTTAAAATTGAGTGAGGATTTCAAAAATGGGCTCAGAATGCGCGAATTATAGTGTTTTCACAAAGAAACCGGGCAAAAACAACTTCGGGCAAAAACAACTTCGCGCAAACAATCGAAAGAGTGAGGCCTCTCGTCCCGCAGCGCCCGCCGGCAATTTGCCAGAAATCAAAGAGGCCTCCCAAAAGGGCTTTGATTTGGCAGTTCGGAGCCCCTTTAATGATGAGAAGCAAATAGTGATTCAGCTAAGACTTTAAGTTACGCCGCGTAAAACCCACTCTCGATCCTTGGCGCCGATTCGAGGACCGGCGGAGGGTCGGCCTGGGGAGGATCGTCCTGCTCCCGCATCTCATCGAGCATCTGAACTCCACCATGTTCTCTTCCCCAACTCACGAAAGCCGGTACTAGGTTGTTAGCGGGGGGGGGTGGCTCGGCGTTTAGCTATTGACTACAACGCTTCTTTCGCATTATCGGGGGCAAAAATTTTTGTGACAATCTAGAAATGTTTAGTAACTTAATAGAAAGTATTTTCATGATGTTTTTAGTAAAATAACACCATATAGAGGGCGGAGAGATAGGATAGGATGGGAAAACTATCCAAAAACCTTGAACATTTCTTAAAAAAGATGAAATGTTGCTCAAAAACCTTCATTTTTTATGTAAAAATCTATATTTTTTGTACTTTTTTAATAAAAAAATTGTAATTTTTTACAGTTCCGATTAGTAAAAACAAGTTCCGAAACACTTCCACTATTTATATTTAACAAATTGGTTGCTGAGAAAAAAAATTTGCTCTACCCCCGATAATGCGAAAGAACCTCGATAACTATTGGAGAAAATTTCTAGCGTTTTTAGTAGTTTTCGAATTCCACGTACTGACCGCACGTATATTTGTGCCGTCTGCAATCACAACCATCCGCCTCCCAGCCCCCCCCCCCGCTAACAGGCTAGAACAGCAAAACCCTACGTGGTCGTTCATCATTTGCAAATTGGGTGTACGAACGCGCGCCGTAGCCGGTGATGGTGAGCGAGAGGCCTTCTTTGCCGTATTGGTGGATGTGGGGGGGCTAGCTTGACGGCTCGCCATCGCTCGGGATTGCGACCTAGTCAGCATCCTTCCAGACGTAGGGGCCGGCGGCGGCGCTCTGCGCGGCATCGTGAAAGGATGCCCCTGAAAAATCATAATTTTTCCGAATTTTCATAATATCGAATTTGGTTAGAGTGCAGTTTACCCTGCCCCCCCCCCCACCCCCCCCCCCCCCCACCCGACCCCAGGTACCGTATCTCGGCTCTCTGTTCGCCTACGGGTGTGTAAAGTATACTAAAATACACGCCAGAGCAAGACAAACCTTAGGGTATACTTTACACAGCTGTAGATGAACAGGGAACCGAGATACGGTACCTGGGTCGCGAGGAGGGGTCTAACCCGTACCCTTCGAGTGATGCCCTGATAATCGCAAAAAGTTCCCCACTTGTAGATGCAGATGGCGACGAGGGCGCCGATCTATCCGAAGTCGACGAAGCCGACGTGAAGGTGAGGGCCTTCTCGAAGGGGCGACCCGTTGACGAATGAAATAGCTTTTCATTTGCCCCCGGGGAAATCCCTAAACCGGATGTGCTTAATGCCAATTTTGTATATGCTAATTACTCATTTTAATGAATTAATTTATCAAATGCTGAGCAGGAGGAGTATACGCAATCAGTGGTGAAGATTATCGACAGGCTCCAGCCTTAGCATCGTCAACCATTGGCCCTGTTAATGAGTTTAATCCATATTCTAATAAAGCTAACACAATATAAATCAGTAGACCTATCTCGCGACCCTGTGAAGTTTACGGGGTTTGGCATAAGAAAGCGAATGGAGAGAGAGGGGGGAGAGAGAGCGAGAGAGAGAGAGAGCGAGAGAGAGGAGGAGAGACGAGAGAGAGGAGAGAGCGGGCCAGAGAGAGAGAGCGAGAGGAGAGAGAGAGCGAGAGAGAGTGAGAGAGCGAGCCAGAGAGAGAGAGAGCGAGAGAGGTGAGAGAGAGGGCAGGAGAGAGAGAGAGCGAGAGCGGAGAGAGAGCGAGAGAGAGAGAGGCGAGAGAGGGGAGAGGAACGAGAGAGCGAGAGAGCGGGCCAGAGAGAGAGAGCTGGAGAGAGAGAGAGAGAGGGCGAGAGAGACTTGGAGTACACAGACTTTTGCAATAAAACATTAGAATTAAATTGAAACTTGAAAAATACAGTATTATCCAATGCCCTGCGGAAGCCTTCTGTCACCTTTTTGCCGAAGAGTTTTTGGTCAAACAGATGGTTCAGTAGAAAGGAAGAGTTCCTGCCCTATAGCTCCCTCTCTCCCTCTCTGTCCCTCTCTGTCCCTCTCTCTCTCTCTCTCTCTCTCTCTCTCTCTCTCTCTCTCTCTCTCTCTCTCTGTCTCTCTTCTATTGTACCCATAAAAGGTGGTGCCATTTACATATTTAGGGAGAATAGAAAGGGGGGTGAACAGGCTGGAGAACCCCTCGCCTCCCCCTCCTCGAGAGGCCATTCCCCCCCTCCTTGTCATCGACCTTCAAATTCCATTTCGATACGCTCTCGACAGGAGTACTGTCGCGTACCTCTTGATACTCCTAGCGTCTCTGAAATCGCAGTTTTTTTTTTGAGGCTTGAAGTTTTTGAAGTTGTGCATGTGGTAGTTTCGACATAGGCTCGGCTCAGGCTTCGGCTTGAGCTTAAGTTTCAAGTGCGACTTCTCCAACAAGTCACTATGACTTTTACCGAATTCCAGCCAAAATCCCGACAATCATAATGCCGACGGACAAAATAGCTGTCGAAAGTTTATGTGTTTTTCAACATCAAAAGAAAAAAAATTGGGTTTTGGGGGATTTTGCCTGTGGCGTTTGGCTGTCGGTTTTCCAATTTTGTTTGTCGAGATTTTTCCTTCAGATTTGGCCTGTCGGGATTCTGGTTGTCGGTATTTTGGCCAGTCGGGATCATGGTTGTCGGTATGATGGCTGTGGCGATTTTGGCTTGTCGGTATTTTGCCATCCAATTCCTATTTGTCGGGATTTTGGCTTTCAGGTTTCAAACTTTCGGGTTTGTGGCTGCAGATATTACGACCACTCGCGGTTTATGCAACAGTGTTTTGGCTGTCGGTATTTTTCCTGTCGGTATTTTGCTATCCAGATTTTGTTTGTCGAGTTTTTGGCTGTCGGGATTTTGGCTGGAATGCCTCAAAATGATCAGCTCCCACGTTATCCGCATCATTTGTCAGTCTCAAAGACTTGAGATGTGCCCTGGGGGCATTTCGTGGGACCCCTCGAGCCTGATCCCCGCCTCGGCAGCCAGAATACGGGAGCCACCCTCCTTTTTAGGGCTTTGAACCAGTCTATGCATTTCTCTCTCTCACTCTCTCTCTCTCTCTCTCTCTCTCTCTCTCTCTCTCGTTCTCTCTCTGTATTGTCTGGGGGATGACCCTCCCCCCTTCCGTACAATCGGGGGGAGATGCCGATGCCGGATGAGCGGAAATCTTACCGGTTCCGCCCAGCCTTCCCCCCAGCGCTTGAAGCTGGCTATGGCATGGCGATCGCGTCGAAAGGCCCCCCTCACTCCGCCTATCCACGTTTTGCCCTCATAATCCGTTTAAAAAAAACGGGGGCGGGGTTACGGTAGTTTTTTAGGTAGGATTAGGGGGTTTCTAACCCTTTAAGCTATTTTATTCCACCCGGCAAATTCCCAAAATTCCCCGGTAGCTGGCCCGGCAATAATGGAGGGAGTCAAACGCGTTCTTGAATCCAAAAGTATCTCTGCCGGTTTGCCGAGGCTCACAGCTACCTGTCTCTATGCATTAATGAGAGCTATGGGCTATCCCCCAGTTTTCGGCCATTCCCTATTCCCAAATGATCTCCGCTAGCTTGCGATTTTCACAAAAAAAGCTGACCCTAGACCACTGCCCAACTTCCGTAGATCCTGATGTGAACACGAGGGTGCTGAATGTTGATCATCACCGTAGTGCTGGCCCTCCTCTGGCCGTCCGCCGCTACGCAACACGCCAATGTACGCGAGGACCCGAACCCGTTGCTTCGCGTACAACCCACGCTGGTGAGTCCGAATTTCAAGCAGATTGATTTCTAGCGAGTCCATAGCAGTGCCTTGCGCGGCCCTACAAAAATTGAATTTTTTAGGAATGCCTCCCCGACGGGATGCGCCTTCACCTCAGCCCGATTGGCCCATTTTCCGGTCATGTCTACGTCAAGGGATACTTTAATGCGCCGCCGGAAAGGTTTTTTAAGGCCTGAATTTCGTAAAAAATTCAGTTGTCATCTCGACTATTGCCGAGCGCCAGTATCTTCGCCGTTTTATATTCACATACCTTATAAGGGGCATTGTATGGTATCGACGCAAAAAACGGTAGGTTTTATAGAAAATTTTTTTTTTGGTCTCTCTCTCTCTCTCTCGCTCTCTCTCTCTTTCTTTCTATCATGCTTTCGCTGGCCCTCTCGCTCTTCACTCTCCCACTCGATCTCTCCGTTTCTCCTTTTCCTTCGCATTCTCTCCTCGCTCTCTCTCCTCTCTCTATCTCTCGCTTTCTCTCTCTATTTCTTTCTCTGTATCCTATGTCTCTCTCCTCGATTTATTTCAATCTCTCTCTTACCATCTGCCTCACAGTCAACCTTTGAAAAACCTATACTTTCAGGCGAATCCCCCCGGCATCAACTACCAGGTCACTGTCATCGTTCAACACCATCACTTCTTTGTCACGGCAGGTAGCCCTTCGGCAACTCTCATTAATGCGCAGAAGATACCTCCTTCGATAACCTTCTCCCTTCCAGGAGACCGTGCCTATCGTCTCAACTGTCTCTACGAGGAGAAACCTGTGACCTTACGGCAGCAGGTCAACGTCAAGTTAGTTATTTGTGAGAAGGACACTCAACGCAACTTCCGCTTTTTCATTGCGTAATCGATTACGCCGCCTTGAACAGGGTCAAGCGGTTTTCGCTGGCGGGTCGCAAGCGGCCATTAGGCCAGCGCTGTCACCCGCCCGCGGCACGCGACGCACGGAGCACGCAGCGCTCTGCCATAGCGTAACCGTCAGCTTATGAACGATTTCGCAGCAAACGGCATACGTGTTGCGTGCGGCGGCGTCTGTATGGAAAGCGCGTTGCGTGTCGCGTCGCGTTGCGTTATCCAAAGCCAGCACAGTCAGCGAAGTCAAGAACCGCGATACGCGATGCGCGTGTGAGCGCGACCTTCGTGACGGATCCTGAATTACCGAGCGTAATCGATTACGCAAGGGGAATGCGAGCGCGTGTGA
Source organism: Mesorhabditis sp. LJ9110 (assembly GCA_038088335.1). Classification (NCBI taxonomy): domain Eukaryota; kingdom Metazoa; phylum Nematoda; class Chromadorea; order Rhabditida; family Rhabditidae; genus Mesorhabditis; species Mesorhabditis sp. LJ9110. The sequence goes on from JBBGBA010000207.1 coordinate 32,338, forward strand.
GGGATAGGATAGGCAAACGGCAAATTTTCCGAAAAAACTCAGTTCTTACCGATACCTTTAAGGATAGTGTCGCCAAGGGTAAACCGTGAAAATAGAAAAAAATAGTACGTAGTACTCCGCTTTTTAGAGAAATGCAACCGACAAATCTTGGCGGGACAGCCGGCGCCTCGCATTGTCGCTACGATGTGTTGGGGGATGGGGTGGATGGGGCGAGAGTACGGCTCGCTTCGATCGGACAGCCAATTGTGCATAGGTGGACTTGTAATAATGGTTGGTTTCTGTTCGGAGATCGCTCTTTCTCTCTATCACTTGTTCTTTCTCACTTTCTCTCGCTCCCTCTCAATCTCTCCCTCGCTGGCTCACTCTCTCGCTCTCGCCCTCTCTCTCTCTCTCTCCCGCCCTCTCTCCCTCTCTATCTCTCTCACACTCTCTCTCCTCTCTCTAACTACTGTCCTTCTAGAAGACGTCGGCTTCCTGGTCCATTCTTGCAGTGTCAAAGATGAAAAGGGAAAAGACTATGAACTGGTCGACGATCGAGGGTTTGTAGTACTAGGTTGTAGCTTGTAGTTTGCGAGGCTTTGTGTTTTGTACTCTATTGTTGACAAGACACGCTTTCCAGATGCCCGATCGACGGCTCGATTGTGCCGGCCTTGGAATACTCGGTTGACCTCCACACGGTCCACACTACCATTAATGCTTTTCGATTCGCCGATCAGCTACTGGTAAGCTAAGCCTAAGCGAAGCCTATGCTAAGCTAAACTAAGCCTAAGCTAAGACTCAGCTTAGCTTAAGCGAAGCCTACGCTAACAAGGAGTCGCTTTAAGGTGCTTTTGGAGTTTCGGGACGGGACCTAGCTAGTTCGATAGAGAAAAAAATTCTGAGCAACATACCATTTTCAAAAAGTGCTGATCGATAAAGGTGTTTTAGAAAATTGAATTTAATTAAAAATGGTCCCGGTATCGGCACCCTTGTGGTGATTTTAGGTGATTTGCGGGGGTCGAGCGCCCCTGCCACATGGGGACTTCACGCGTCAAGGATCCCGTCCAAGGCATGCCCAAGTGGCTAGTGCGTTGGCTTACGAAGTTTTTTACCTTTTGCCACAAGTTCGATTCTTATTTATCGTTAACTCTTTGCTTTTTGCTAATTAAAATTTTATGTCCCGAGAACGGGTTCAAGAACCAAAAAGCAAACGGTTAGCCAGCGCGAAGATTCGAACCCGAGGCAAAAAATGTTAAAAAGTTGGTAAGCAAGCGCGCTACCAATACGCCAATGCAACCTGTGATGGACGCCTTGGCGGAGGGTTATGAATGGTTCCCGGCTTAGCCCCGACAACGACGCGAACCGAGGAAATGGACCCGAAAACTAGAAAAAAATCGCGAACTTTAAATTGAATTTTCTAGAATTGCTTTATCGATCAGCACTTTTGAAATGGCATGTTGTTCAAATTTTTTCTCTATCGAACTAGCTAGGTGCCGTCCCGAAACTCCAAAAGCACTTAAAAGCGTCTCCTTGTAAGCTAAACCCAAGCTAAACGTGACTGAAGCCGAGTCTAAAGTCAAACCCAAGCTTTTCAGCTAACAAATTCGAAGATTTTTTGCGTAATCACCATCTTAGGTCCACTTCAGCTGCCAGCTAACCCTCTGCGAAAAGCGGGACAACGGCTGCGAGGGCATTGTGGTGGGTTTTAAAGGAACTCGAAAGCCGTGGTTTCGGATTTTTCGGAAAACTAAAATCATGGAGTCGATAACAGCAAATTCCATGACCATGCCTTGCCGGTCCCTTTTAAAAGAACTTTTCCAGCCGCCGACTTGCCACCCAATTCCACTGAGCACCCCGCTGAAAACGACGTACCGAAAACCAGGTAAATTCGTTGACAAACGGATTTTTAAGATTTATAAATTGTGAAAGCCAGTAGCAACCAATTTTAGACAAACAGCCCGAATTTCCGGCGAGGCTGGATCCGGAAGTTAAACCGGAAGAAGTGGGATGGACAGACGCTGAGGGGTCGTTCACCCGAAAATTGGCCGCCGTCCGCGACGCTGAAGTCATTTCGACGACGAAGCCCGCATCGAAAATACTCACCGGACACCTCGTGCAAAGTATCTCTTCGGAATTTATCGCTTGAAATTTTAAAATTTTAAATGAACAGGCGAGATAAGTGATGGATTTTGTTGGTTGTGGATTTCCTTGAAATTAGATTCGCGACATGCAACGCACACGCACGTCTTTCCATTTCTTCACGGATTTGGTCAATTTTCGATGGAAAAGCGGGGCGGACGCGTTGCGTGCCGCGGCAAAATTTGTAGGGACCGGATAGCCAGCCAAATAGCAACCACACGGCACGCTACGCGCGCGTACACCTTGCCGTTGCGTCACGGATTGCGATTATGAAAAAAGCGGGACGGACGTGTTGCGTGTCGAGGTTGCGGCAAAATCCATAGCCCTTTAAATTCCAAAAAGAAACCATAATTTCGTTAAAAAATTTTTGGTTTAAGACTTGAAAAAGCGCAACTTTTAGGATACCACCAAATGCAACGCGAAGAGGCCGAGAAAAAGGCGGCCGGTGAGCAGCTTTTGGCTCAAATTACCACAACTTTCCCAACGCCCACCACCCTGGATGAAGCGTTTGAGATGCCGAAGACTACGGTAATTGATGCAATTTTTATAGTGCTATAAGATGCCAAATTTTGGATTTATATAACATTCCCTATGAATTTTTACGCCCTGTAACGGTTGGACGCGTTGCGGTGGCGTCGCGTGTCGTGTTGCGGCTGCGGAAATCCATAGAAAATTCACATACAAAAATTCATACATTCCTGCCTAGGGCCGCCCTTTAAAAAATTCGATGAAGTTTTTCCAGCCATCACCGCAGATCCCCGACAGCTATCACGACTATTTTACCACCCAGCGAGTAGGTTTATCTAGTTACGCTATCAAAATTTATCCACGTTTTAGGGTTTTTATCGGTTTTTTGCTGTGGTTTTCGAAATTTTTCGAAATTTTTAGATTTTGAGAACTAGGCTCCACCCGTCTTTAGATACCTACCGGCTTCCGGTACTACGTCCCGATAAGATTCGGCGAAAATCGCGATGAAATAATGCCGGCTGGAAGATATGGTAAGAACGAAATTTGAGGAATCAGTGCGTTTTAAAGTTTATACAACACCACCTCCAGCCGCGCTGCCGATACGCCACTATCCGCCCGGATTCTTCGACTATCAACGATTAGGGAGATTTGAGAATAGTGGTTGGTTTGGCTTAGGCTTGACTTACTTTAGGCTTAGCTTAAGGTTAGCTTAGGCTTCGCTTGGGCTTAGGTAGGCCCGGCGTAGGCTTCGCTTATTGTTAGGCTTCGCTTAGGTTTCGCTTATTGTTAGGCGGCTAGGCTTGGCTTAGGCTTGGCTTAGGCTTGGCTTAGGCTTGGCATAGGCTTGGCATAGACTTAGGCTCAGGCTTAGCTTGAGCTTACGTTTACCTTGGCTTTGGCTTAGGCTTAAAGTTGGGCTTGGGTTTTCCCAAACCCTGTGAAAACCACAAATTTCAGAAAGTCTACGTCGCTATTCTGAAGATCGGGATACCTACGCCAGTTCACACTTCCAAAACGTCCAAGGTAAAATTTAAACGGGCTAACGTCGCAAACGATTTTTTTTGCTATTTATTTTTCGAAGCATGATACGCAGCGCACCAAGAGACCGCGCGTTGCGTATCGCAGCCGCCGTAAAATCCTTAGCCGTTTTTGCCGAAAAATCATTTACCAAACTCTCTAGGCGGCTTCCGGTTTGAAGGTGACGTCCCGCCAATGCAAGAGGTCGAGGTGGGCGTCGAATTCATATATTTTAAAAATTTGAAGGGCTTTGACCAATCAATTTTTGGTACTTTCGCATTATCGGGGGGCACTAGGAAGGGGGAAGGGAATCAACGTTTTATATGAAAGCAGATTTTTTAATAGAAATAGAAACTGGTTGTAAATTGTTTTCGCCACTTCCTAAACGCAAAAAATGCACAAATTTTTTGATCAAAAACTACAAAAAAAATATAGATTTTTAGACCAAAAATCCGATTTTCGACCAAAATATCGGATTTTGAAATCTTTTTAGACTTTTTAGACGGTTTTTCCACTTGAACTATAGCTAAATTTTGGACGAGACGACAATGATTCTTTCTTACGAGATTTAAAACAGTTTTTCATGTCGGAGAACTCTTAATAATATTTTTTTTAGCATTACCGGGCCGTCAGAAAAATCAGGACGAATTCAACGACTTCGTCAAGTTACGAAACGCTGGGCCGGGGGACCGCCTTCGAAACGACCATCATTTCGGCCAGGTTTTCTCGTTGCACACGACCTTTGTAAAAAATTCTATTAAGAATTCCTGCCGACAATGAAAAGCGTCTGGAATCTCGGACGACACGGCTGGCCCGGAATTTAGACCCTGCAAACCCTGTAAAAACAATCAAGATTGGAGTCGAAACCGGACCGGTAAGTCTCGAAAAGAGCGTTTTGTCATCTAAAAACAATTTTATGAAGATGTTGGAAAATTTGGAGCTTGTACTTTATCGGGGGGAGCTCATCAGCAAACCCTATATTTTTTTCCTATATGGCAAGAATACCTAATAACGTGATAGTAAGTGTTTTTAGTAGTGTTTTTAGCAAAATTTAGCTATATTAAAAGGGGAAAAACTATCTTAAAACCCCAAAAAAACAAGTTGGTCGGAATTTTGGTAAAAAAACGATATATTTTGTATTTTTCATACAATTTTGCAAAGTTTTTGCGTTTAGGAATATAGAAAACAGTTTAGAAACAATTCCATGATTTTTATCAGAAAAAGTGTAGTAGAGAAACATTTGGTTCCCGCTGATCCCCCCCCCCCCCGATAATGCAACAGTACAAAAAAAACTTAAAAAACGCATTCCTTAGTTATTTACATAGACAACCCGTTATTTTCATAATCTGAATTTCCTAGCTACTCGTCGTTTCTTCTGAAGAGGGTTTCCCCACCCAGAAATCGCGCCGTGAAGCCGCCAACGACACCGAAGAAGCCGAGCCCGCCAAGCAGTCAATGCCATCCGATTGTCCGCATCTCATATTTTCCCAATTCATTGCCACCCTGATCTTCACCCTCCTCCAGCTCGCCACCCTCAGCGTCATCCTCGTACAGCGCCGCAAATTGAGAGCCCTCCAAAAATCCGAAAACGCATTTTAAACCACTAATTAAACAGTTTCGAAGATCCTCGAAAGGTGTACATGCTTTAAAAAATGTCCCTACCCCTTCAATATCTCATGCTCACCGCCCAGATTCTCTGCAAAGTCTTTCCGATTGATCAGAAGATTTTATTACATATGCACTGAGTTTTATAAAGATTTAAAATATGTTAATTTATTCATTACTATTACGGGCGGATATTCACGAAGTCCAAAACGCAGTTTTCGCATTATCAGGGGGAGTTTATGAGGATACCTTTTTATCAGTCAAGAAATGACTTGTAACTTAATAGCAAGTATTTTAATCGTGATTTCCGTCAAATTGGCTACACTTCAAGTAGGAAATTATCTACAAAACTTGGTGAAATGTTCAGAAATTCTAAATTTGGACCGAAATTCGACTATTTTGGCCGAAATCCATATTTCTTGGGCGTTCAAGTACATTTTCTAAAAATTTTTAGCTTATGAGCAGTAAAAAAACTGTTCAAAAACGTTTTCTTTATTTATATTAGAAAGATTTTGTTCAAAGAAATAACGGGAAAAGTAAGTAACTAATTTACAAGTAATTAGAGGGTTCCGCACGTATATCATCACGCATTATGTACTGTGTATAGAACGGAACTCTTTTCATATTTTCGCCAAAAAACTTGTAACCAATTTAAAAAAGAACTTCTACTACGACACAAACAGCTTTATAAAGCAAGTTTGTAACACCTGACACTCCTTTTGCTACTTCACACTTTACTTTATTCTGGCTCGCAATCGAGGGCTAGTTTTTGGCTATAATTAGTCCCGCTCGTTAGCGTTTGTCTCGCATGCATCGAGCCTGCCTTTTTCCCTATTTTGTGTAGTGGCCGCTGGCGGTAGTATAATGGAGCCGCAACGCGTCTCTTCGGGCGCGTATGAGGGGGCCGTGGCCCAATCGAACGCTTCTTTCGATACCGCTATCGCTCAGACATCTGCTCATTTCGAATTACAAGTCGCATTTTGTCAGTTTTATCTCGTTTCCCGGTCCATTCCATTACCAAGCCCTTCCCTTGCGGTTACTTTCATCTCGTCGAAATTTAGTATGCCAAATTCAGTTCGAAACTTCGATAGTCGAGAAGTCTAAATTTGATAAGATGAAGGCAAACTCTTCCATAGCTATGTTTTTGCAAAATTGGCGCATTAGCCCGGCGATAGCGTTTTTCCGAAACGTTTTTACGAATTTCGCGCTTTTGTGCAGTTGACTTAAAAAAATTAATTTTTCGATTAGTGACAGTGTATTACACTTGCAAACTAGTCGTTGGGCTCGAGACAGCGTTTGTCAACTTCTTTTGAATCCGTTTCTGAGCTTCGTTTAGTGCCAATGAACTGTAATTCCCCTTCCCGCATAATTTTATACTTTTCAGGTTCATCCTTGAAGAGCCGAATGGCCTATCAACAAGGTTACGGCCAAGGTGGTGGTGGCGGCGGAGCTGCCGGTGCTGGCGGACAACAATACGATCCTGAGGTAAATTTTCACCTCAACGATCCCATTGGAAAATTGGAAAAAAAAAAATTTTTTTTCTTAACATATTTTTCGTTTTCAGACGATGGCGCAATACGAGCAAGCATGGGCCCAATACTACGCTCAACAGGCCGCCAACGCTGATCCGAGCGCCGGCGCTGCCGCCCAGGCTCAAGGAGGAGGCGCCGCTGGTGCAGATGTAAGTGCCGACATTTGCCGCCTATTCGGCTTTTTAGCCGTTCCAGTACTCTGCTTACTACGCCCAACAAAACGGAGCCGCCAAGCAAGCCGGAGGTGGTGGTGGTGGCTACGATGATGCTGGATATGGAGGTAAATTTTAAAGAGTCGTTTTCCGTTGTATTGGGGGATCTTAAACTCGAATGATCTCGAGCTCCAAATGTCTGTATGGAAGTTTACAAACAGGTTATTGAGCAGCAGTTTCGGATTTATTTGTGCCAAAATGGAGCGCGAGCCGTCTTTATTTTGAAATTTAGGTGGACGCGGCGGTGGCGGCGGCGGAGGCCGTGGAGACTATGGCGCAGACGCTGGCCGTGGCGGACCCCCTCGTGGAGGATTTGGAGGAGCCGAACGGTTGCTTACACATCATTTTTTATTATTCTGCTTTAGTGGTGCTTACGGAGGACGCGGCAGCGACAGGCCTTCTCGATGGGACGGTGGTGGCAACGACCGCGCTCCGGCTGCTGAATTTGGCGGGTGAGCACTTATTCTTTCCTTGGGTTGATTGTGAACTTGCAAAGTTAGGATCCCTGTTTTTGCCTTTTCTCGAAAATCCGGTGTTTTCCAAAATCGAAAATGAATCTGAGGTGTTTATTAATAAGTGTCGTGCGATGAATGTGCCTTGATTACTTATAGAGTTCAGGTAAGTAAATCTGCGAAAATTGGCTATTTCTGGTATCGATATGGGTGAGTTTCGAGCAAGGATGCGGTTGGTATTTTCCGGCAATCCGCCGTCATGGTGGATTGTCTCGTTCAAAATTTCTCCGTTTACAGGTGAAGGTATCCGTATCCCCGTATCCGAACGCACATGTGTGAACAAAATTTGGCCATCACGGATAATAGATCTTACCCCAGGCTTGATTTTGACCTAGCTCGTGAAGCGGAGATTAGCAAGAGTGAGAGTGAGATCGAAATTTTCGACACTTTTTTGGTAGAGAAAAAAGGCACAGTATGGTTGATTATCCGTGATGGCTTCACCGGCAAGCACCGGTTGACGTTGTTCATTTCTAGGCCCGGAGGACCACCTGGAGGCCGTGGAGGCTTCGGAGGTATTACTACAAATTGGATCGATAAAATGAAAAAAAAATAATGAATCGTATTTGGGGGTCGTAGTAAAAAAAAACGTGTTCAAAAGGGTAACTGGGTATAGGTATCAAAATGAGTTGACAAAATTGGTAAACTTGGGAAATTATGGAGCTCTGGGGGAAATCACGATTGCTGAAGAAGTGTTCATGGTCGAAGGGATTGTCAACATTTTATAGCGGGCGGTTTTTGTGAATTTTGCGTGTTATTTTTTATAAGGTTTACATGGGATTTTTTGAGGGCAATTAGCAAATGTCGCACGGTTGGTTCGAAAAATTTATGTACTCAGGAAAATTTCCAGAATCCGCAGGAAGTTAGATAGATTATGCCTTAAAATTACTTTGCTATTCGTAGGCTAGGGTATCGCACCGTACTTTATAGGGACAATAATTTATTTTACAACCGTACGACATTTGCTGTTTGCCCGTTTTGTAAGGGTAACTGGGGAAAACGATTTTTCTGCCCCATTACACTGTTTAATTGATTGTTTCAGGACGAGGCGGCGGCGCGGTGGATACGAAGGCGGACGTGGCGGCTTCGACGGCGGTCGGGGCGGTATGAGGGAGGCCGTGGCGGCGGTGTTACGGAGGAGGCCGTGGCGGCTACGAAGGAAGCCGAGGCGGATATGAAGGCGGACGCGGTGGCGGTTACGAGGGAGGACGCGGTGGCGGTGGCGGTGGCGGCGGCTTTGGAGGCGTGGGGTACGGGGCCGCGGTGGTATGACGGGGACGCGGCGGTGGCTTCGGTGGACGTGGAGGCGGATTCGATGGAGGACGCGGAGGCGGTTTTGGCGGACGGGGCGGCGGTTTTGGCGGTATGTTCTTTTTGATAAACCTTTTAGCTATGTTGTGCTGAACAATGTAAGATTGAGCTTAATTTTAGTAAATATCTAGGTTTACAGTAGAAAATGTATTTGGTTTGACCTAAAAACAAGCTGTCGTAACAATCTATCACTTGGCCCAAATTCGCATTTTCCTATGTTTTTAAAGAATGTTAAATTTTTCTAGTACTCGTGGGTTTTTTTTATAGAACAACGTATCGTGTTTTATCTAAGGGCTTTCGGGTTTCCGTACAAAATTTCTCCATTCAGGTCGTGGCGGCGGTTTCGGTGGCCGTGAAGGCGGATTTGGCGGTGGCGGCGGTGGCCGAGATGGCGGCGACCAAGTCGAACTTCCCGACACCGTCTTCGTGCAAGGCATCCCCAAGTCGGCCAACGAACAATTCGTACAAGACGTCTTCGGCGCTGCCGGCCAAGTAGCTGTTCACGACAAGACCGGCCAACCTCGGTATCGAATTGAGCCATTTCGTTCAATTTCGATTTTAGCGTAAAAATCTACACCGACCGCGCGACCGGGGAGAACAAGGGCGAATGCATGATCACGTTCACCGACCCGGACACGGCCCAGAAAGTCATCGGAATGTACGACGGGCAGCCATTCCCGGGCACCGATCAGAAGATGCGGCTCACCATTGCCAAGGTAGAGTTTGTGGTCCTTTCGCAAAAATCGTGGGAAGTCCTTCTTCCTTACTAGGGAATGGTCTCCGCTCGGCCTCGAGTTTCGGGTTAAAAGTTAGCTCATCTTGTAGAGCTCAACGAGACGAAACGATTGATGTAACTTTTAGCTGCGGATACTGTAATACAACAAAGTTACAGGCCTTTAAAGTTTTTACCCGAGCTTCATAAGCCCTCCCCACCCCCACTCCAGCGTGGTCTGGTGGCCTAGTGGTGTGGTAGTCGGCGTCTCGAGAATCTATCGAGGGTTCGGACCCGCTCACGATTTTTATTTTTTGCTTTTTCGTCCGAAGCCTTCTTTTTGCGTTCTGAAGGCCGTGAAGAACTTTTTATTCATCATTTCTGCTCTAGAAAGCGCTCCGGCCAAAAATGCTGCTTCGCAAAAATAAAATTATTTTTTGACCCCCGGTGGCTAACGCTCCAGCCTCCAAAAATTTAGAAAAATTGCAACAGGTTGACAGTCATCTTTACAACTCGTTATCGTAACCCAGGTGCCATGAAAAATTTTTGATTTTATTTTTTAGTCTGGAATGGCAGGCTGGCTAATTGTCAAAATTTTCCACAATTTTTAGGGGCGGTATTTTTGGCCGGAGCGCTTCCTAGAGCAGAAATGATGAATAAAAAGTTCTTCACGGCCTTCAGAACGCAAAAAGAAGGCTTCGGACGAAAAAGCAAAAAATGAAAATCGTGAGCGGGTCCGAACCCTCGATAGATTCCCGAGACGCCGACTACCACACCACTAGGCCACCAGACCACGGTGGAGTGGGGGTGGGGAGGGCTTATGAAGGTCGGGTAAAAACTTTAAAGGCCTGTAACTTTGTTGTATTACAGTATCCGCAGCTAAAAGTTACATCAATCGTTTCGTCTCGTTGAGCTCTACAAGATGAGCTAACTTTTAACCCGAAATTCGAGGCCGAGCGGAGACCATTCCCTAGTTAGGTATTTTCTAATTAAGTCTACAGCCAAAGTCCAACTACAACTATATACTTTATCTTTTAGTTCCGTAACCGTGACGCTGAAGGTGGCGGCCGTGGAGGCGGTTTTGGAGGACGTGGAGGCGGTCGTGGTGGATTTGGAGGAGGCGGCGGCGATTTCGGAGGTATAAAAATTCTATTTTTCTCTTAAAAATGGATTTTCTAGGCCGCGGCGGCTTCGGCGGTGATCGCGGGGGTGGCTTCGGAGGACGTGGCGGTGGGTTCGATGGAGGTCGAGGACGCGGCGGCGGCGGATTCCGTGGTATCGACTAATTCTGGGTTTTTTTTTAAATGTCCTGATAGGTGGTGAAAGAGGCGGCCGCGGTGGCGGCGGAAACTCCAACCTCGAAATCCGCCCCACGGATTGGCACTGCGAATGCGGAAACGTCAACTTTGGCTTCCGGCAAGAATGCAACCAATGCCACGCCCCCCGACAAGGAGGTGGTGGCGGTGGAGGCCCGATGCGAGGCGGCGGACGTGATCGTGAGGGCGGAAGTGATCGTCGAGGAGGTGGCGGCGACCGTGACAGAGACCGTGGCCGTCCTTATTGATTTCAATCCATATTTCCTACCGACCATTTGTACCCTTTGATGATTTGTTTTCCCCTTACCCTATCCCCGTCCCTCCCCTTCCCGTAATTTCTTGTTGAATTGTTCACGTTTAGTCTTCTACCGGGCCCATCGAACGCTCTATTCTGTTGTCCTTCCCTAGATCTCGCAAACGCCCCCCTTCCACCCTATTTCTATTCATGCGCGTACGTTTGTGTTATCGATAAAAGTATTTCTTACGTTCGGCATAGACAAATGCACGTTATACATTGATGTTCTTGGGACATTGGCATTTCTTGAGTACCGCCGACCGGACGGGCGGTTATATGCCCGTCAAGAGGTTACCCTCGTAGTGGATCGGCTTTTCGTCACCTAACTTTGAACATACCACTTTAAAACCGCATTTCTCGGCTTGCCGGTATAATTCGTGGTTCTAGACAAGTGGTATGCGATAGAAATGTCAACGGCTGCGCAACTAGCTGGTGGGGATCACGTGCGGAGCGTGATGAGCGGTTTGTGAAACCTTTTTTGCGGTTGAAATTTTCATGTAGGCAAGACGCAGCGGCGTATGAATGGGGAGAACGAGCCGCTGCAACGTTTCGCCGACGCCAAGAAGGTGTTAGGCGAGATTTACAACGATTTGACGAGATATGTCGACGAGACGGAGGGATTTTATGATGGTAAATACTTTATTATCTTTTTTTGTGGCTTTAATTTGAGGGAAGAAGGGCGTAAAAAAATTTTGAGTCCAATTTGGCATCGCGTCTTACAAGAGCTTTTTCGTTTAGAACTCGACAAGAATCAACCTTCGATTGTGGCCGCTGAATCGCGAGATGAGGTCCAAGAGATTCGAGCTTCGATCAAGACCATCATGGAGACATTCCAGCGCGACAACATGAAGGTCGTCTTTTTCGGGAGGTAGGATTGAAATAGTTTCTGCTTTATCACCCTCTATTTAGGACGTCGAATGGCAAATCTACAACCATCAACGCGATGCTCCACCAAAAGATATTGCCCCAGGGCATGGGCCATACTACTTGCTGCTTTCTTCAGGTAACTATTTTACTAAATGGCTCCTTTTAATTGTATATTTAGGTCCAAGGCACGACCGATGAACAGGGATTCCTGCTCTCCGAGGGCACCTCGACCCCGATTCCGATGTCACAGCTGGGAAAGGCGAGCAGACTGGGTCTTCTTTCAATTCTGGTTTTAGATCGGTGACGCGTGTTCGGCCGACAATGCCGATCTGCCGGCGATGGGGCAGGATTCGTTGCTCAAAATCATGCACCCGAAGAAGGACAATCGGCTGCTGCAAAATGATGTTGTGATATTGGACAGGTATGTCGTGGGATGACCCTGGAGATTTGGATTCATTTTACGACGTTCATGTAGCCGTATTTGGATTTTCCCGAATGTTGTTTAGGATAGCTAATAGCTATAAAAAGACTATAACGTCAATAAAATCTCTTTTAGCCCCGGTGTCGACCTCTCCCCCGAATTCGACTCGTGGATCGACAAGCACTGCCTCGACGCCGACGTCTTCGTGCTCGTCTGCAACGCCGAGGCCACTCTGACCCAGGCTGTACGCCCTTTCTACTGCATTTTTATTAGCACTTCTAGGAAAAATCGTTCTTCCATCGCGTCAGCAAGCGCCTCTCGAAACCGAACGTCTTCATCTTGAATAATCGCTGGGATGCCAGCGCTGCGGAGCAGGACAGCGTTGATCAGGTATCCTTGAAAAAATCACAAGAACCATTTTTATGATTTAGGTCCGAACACAGCACCTCACCCGCTTCAAGCAGTTCTTGGTCGATGAATTACAAGTCCGTAATCTTTCATTAATTTTTACTATTTTTTTGTAGGTTTGCGCGACGAGCGATGTCCCGAATCGTGTCTTTTTCGTCAGTTCCCGCGAAGTGCTGGACGCCAGGCTGAAGGCCCGTGGTGTCATCCAGAAAGCCTTCGAGATGGAGGGCTTCCAGAAGCGCGCCTACGAATTCACGCAGTTTGAGCGCCAGTTCGAGCAGTGCATCTCAAAGTAGTCCGCATCTTTGCTGCCAAGTTAAATTTGTGTTTAGATCGGCAATTCGGAGCAAATTTGAGGCACATTCTCGGCGCGCCAACGAGTTGGTGCACAGGTGGTCTTGCTCAAAAACCCTCAACCAGTTTTTAGAGTGCGTGACAATGTCGATCATGTCTTTACAAGCGCCAACGACAAAAAGGAGCTGATGCAAAACGAGTTGAAGGTAATTTTTAGTTTTTTCTTGTATATTTCGATTTAGGAAAGCACGAACGAGTTCAACGCTTGCCGCGAGAATTTTGCCGCATTTGAGAAGGCCTATCGGGAGCAGTCGGAAATGCTGCGGGCTGAGGTCCACTTGAAGGTTTGTTTGTCATCTCTGCGCTGGTAATTTGTGCTTTAGGTTTCGGCAGATTTCCACGAAGAAATCCAACGACTTTCTGCGATCATTGACAAGTTCAATCGGCCGTTCCTGGACTCGCCAAAAGACATTAATGCCTACAAAACGGTTTGGCTTAGCGTTTGGTTTAAAAATTTGAACTTCAGGAGCTGGCGCTTTTTGTGGATTCGATGATTTCCCAAGAGCTGGAAGCGAGGTGCACCGGCGGGCTGATGAGCCGCATTTGGTCGCTGGAGAATGAGATGTTTGGTGAGCTTGATCCAGAGCCATTTTAACCGCCAAATTCGTTTAGTCTACGTCAAGAAGATTCTGGCCGAAGCGTACCAGCCAAAGCTCGAAGAGGTGTGGCGTTACCGTGCCCCGTTCAAGTTCTCGATTTGCGTCGACGTCCCATCGCTCACCAACGATTTCCACGAGGATTTGGAGTTCCGGTACGACAAATTGACCATTGGAGATTGTTTTTCTTTAGATTCTCCTTCGGTCTATCTGCAATCATTCGAAAAGTCATCGCGTATCGTAGCGGTCAGCCCGTGACGGCCATTCAAAACAACCTGCTGGCCACCGCATTGGTAATACTTTAAAATATACCATACCAGATTTCATTTTGGACGTTTCTGGCGTGTTTTTTTTTATTCTAAAAGTTTTAAGTCTATTCTTCTTTTGCTTCACTTTTTTGTAATTTTTCTAGGTAAAAAATGCAAAATCTCGATATTCGCAAAAATCTCCAATGCTTGGACGTTTGTTTGCCCGTTTTCTAAAACCTTTTTTCGCCACGTAAAATTTGCTACATCTTATCAAAAACATGATGAAAATATGGGAAAATTTTCTGACGTTCACTCCCCCGATATTGCCAAAGCACCTCGCTTTTTAGTCCTCAAAGACCTCCAATGGAACGTCAACCCCAGCCACCCCTATCCAGCAGAGGGAGGATAAGAAGGCTGCCGAATCCGAGGAACAGCAGATAATGACCAACATTGTGCTCTCTTCAGCCGCCTACGTCGCGAATGGCGGAATTGGGGTGGCTATCGTAGGCGGGCTGCTCTATAGGGCGGTCGGCTGGAAGGTAAGCTCCTGCTTTTCAATCCCATCAAAAATTTCTATTAGGTGATCCTCGGGGCTGGAGCGGCTTACGGTGGTCTCTACGCCTTTGAGCGCTTCCGCTGGAACAACTCGAAGAAGGAGCAACATTTGAAGGACCAGGTAGAAGAAGATATCTGTTTTTTATCAATTATGATTGTTCAGTACCGTTCCCACCTTGATGCTCGAATGCGGCAAGTCGCCGCTGCGCACACCAACCATTGCGAGACTCAGGTCATCCGGTAAGTTTTTACGTTAGGATCAAATTTTGCTGATAAAAATAAAAGGTTTAGACATTTTTTTTGCTATTAAACCGAAGACTTTATAAAACTTTTTCGACCAAAATTTTAAATTTTTGTTTTTCCGAGCAGTTTGTTGATTTTAAAATGACTAAACAGATCATGATACTAACTGTTGTCGTTACTAGGCATGACTTTTGCAAGAAAGAAGCGCTCACGCTGGAAATCGAAAAAACTGGCGAAATAAACGTAAAATTGAATTTTACCGTTTTTTTCTAGTGAAATGGAACAAGTGTACGATGGGCTCCGCGCTACCGTGGCCGGCGTGCATCGCGAGATGAAGGGCGACCTCGAGTCGGCCCAGTCGAAGATCAACGTGCTCGACCATCAGCTCAAGGGGCTTTCTGCCATCAAGTAAATCTAAAATCCCAATCTATAACCCGATTTAGGGGCAAAACGACGTTCGTGCTCAGCGGCCTCGAGCAGTTCTCCACCAACTTCTTCCACCCGGACTCGCCGACCCAATAGACGATTTTACCAACATCTATTCGCCACAGCTGTACTATTAGCCCAAATATTCTGGTGCCTGCCTACTCGTTGCATCGTTCGTTTTCAAAAGAGTGTGAGCTTACTGCTTGTCATTTTTATAAGTCATCCCTGCTCAGTCCATAATCTATAATTAAAAAAAATACACACGGGTTCCCCTGAGCAATTCGCCCCCAAATAAAGTGACCATGCTGAAATTAGGTAGGAATTAGTTGTACCACGTAGTGATTAATATTTCTTTTGCTTTTATATAGTTTTACCTCATTTCGTTTGTGCCTATGCCCCTATCGCGTCTAGCTACTTGCTTCTTATCCCGCTCCCATTGTTTTAGAGATTATTGCACTACTCGGATAAATTTTGAACTGCAGCTTTTCGCTCATGATTTGAATTGATGACGATACAACGCGAAAAATTATCATATTTACGTATACATGCAGAGAATTGGAGATTTGGAGACAATTGACGGACTAAATTTTCATTTTTTTTTTGTTGGTTATTAGAAGGCGAAAACCCATTTTTTCAATTTTTCGTGGATGAAGTAGAAAACTATTTTAATGACACCCTTTCGAGATATAAATGGTTTCTAAACAAATAATAGTATTTGCGAAAAAAATTGACTGCTTTGTTTAAATTATGAAATTCCTCAGAAACTTATTCTCGTTATTTCTTTGAAATGCATAGCAAATTCTTCATCAATTTTCAGCACTATCCGCCCATCTATGGACAATGACTCGCAGCCAGATGGAGCAACATGGGAGACGGAAGAAATCCTGAACATTGTTAGTAACCAGATGTTTATATAAGCTTTATACTCAGGAGGACGAGGTGGGCGGCGAGGAGAATGGAGAACCTGTCGCTTTGCACCCCGCCGACTGTAAAGCTTGCCAGCGAATGATGCGCGAACGTATAAGGTACAAGGTTTTCAAGTACTTATTATTCCTCTAGGCGATGTTGCAAGGCGTTGAAGACATACGAGGGCCAAGTGTTGGATGCTGGCAATGGTAATTGATTTTGGTTTTTAATTATTGCTTTTTTTTTAGTTTCTCTAGAGAATCTGGCATGGCCGGAGCCAGACGAGCTTGAGATGGCTGAAGCCACCGTCACGGTGAATAGAAGAAGAACGAGAAGTCTTCCAACCTTACCTGGGTAAAGGTTCTTTCTTTTTTAAAGCTTTTTTAGTGAAAACAATCAAATCAGCGATATAGAAGTGGAATTTGGCCGCCGCGAAATGCGTGCTGCGATGTAACCTTTTAACTGGATATTTCCAACCGCATTTTAGATCATATTGCCCATTCTTCGGGTTGGTAGCCGACCATCCCGGCTTTCGTTTGCCCCCAAATAGAGCGTCGGTCAGGCTCCTTTCTATGAATGAGGTATCGTTTTCCAGTTTGGAGGCCTCATCTCGGGGTTTAGATTTTGTCTCTATGCTTTGCCCAGGTGTTCGAAGAGCTGCTCGATCAGCCAGCGCCCGCTTGGTTGCCATACTATGCCCATTGGCTTCCGTTTTACCCAACGGTAGCTTGGATACTTTGTTTTGACCCGATCTTGATTTCAGCACGAACCGTTTTTCATCGAAAAACTCCCACGAATGATCCCGCACTTCAGATACCATTTGATACACGGTATTCATTGATTTACAAAGTATAGTTATGATTTAGCGGCGATACAACGCTACCAAAACATCCACTTTTCACTGTACGAGGAGTTGAGGCGGATAGCGACGGCGTGCCTCCGTGCTCTGCCCAATGTCCTCGGGGTTAGCGTAAAAAGATTTTCACATCGAATTTTTTAGGAGCTCTACGAAGACGTCTGCCCGGAAACAATTCAAGCTTTGGAAGAGAATAGAACGCGAGAACAGATCAATTCGAAGAGTACCGTTGATGCGACAAAGTTGTTTGAAATTTCGCTTTCTTAAATTATTTTTTAGAGACAGCGCCTATGGATTTTTGCAAATGAAAATAGATGAGGGCGAGGTTTGGAAAACCGGCCAACGGATAAATTCTGCTTTTTAGGTTACCGGCCCGCAAGAAGATGTCGCTGCCACGAATATTCTCCGAGAAGTGGAGTGAGTGTTTTTTTCCGTTTGTGATAATGCATTTTTTTCTTAGTGCCTATCACTGTGAGCTCTCCATCTTTGGATTACGACAGCACGCTGATGATTATACAATCCGGTTGGTCGGCGAGGATTTGGAACAGGTAAAGCTCGTGGAAATTACAAAAACGCGGATTTTTAGTGTGACCTCTTGGAAACGGAGCTCCGGGCTTTAGCACCATTGCCAAAATCACTTTACGAGAGGCAGGAATACGAGGTTTTTTTTGCTGATTATTTACGAGATTTCGAAATCTTAGTTGATCCTAAACGCCACGCTACGATTGTACGGTGCTGACAATCTTCTCCTGGAATGCCGTAAATTATTTTTACATTTTTTTGTAAAAGAGATTCAAGGACGCTTGATGACGCTGTATCTGCTGGCTGCCAAATTCTGCAAAGCCAATGAGCACCGAATTTATGAGAGAAAACGGCTCGCGTTGCCCCTGAAAGATGCGGGGATCGATAAACAGTAATAAAACATGTTTTCAACTTTGTCATTAAATTTTTTTAGCATCATCCACAAGCAAATCTCCTTCCAGTCGTTGATGATCGGCAATATGACGACTAGCGGCGTATTCCTGGTTCGAGGGGACTATTTTACTGGCGAAAACCAGATCAGCAATGAGCGGATGAAGCCGTTGCTGAATTCGCGACAAGCTTTTGTTGCAGGTAAGCGGCGGTTAATTGAAATTGATACAACTAATATAATTTTAGATCGGCAAAACGAGCTGTCCTTTGCCACCTTTGAGCACGACATGAAGGTGATGAAGTTCTACTTTGGTGTCCGAATCCCCCCTCAAGATGATGGTCTCATTTACGATGGCTATCAAATGGTTCGCCGCTAAATTTTTTTCCAGCGTTTATTACTTTAGAAAATCGACTATGGTAGCATCGTCTCGTTAACCCTGGATTGCAGCGAGCCCGAACAAACTACGCTGATTTTTCATATGAAACACCCACCGCAGGTTGATTTTTTGGCGGATATTGAAAATTCGGAATTCCAGCTCTTCCGCGCCATCCCCAAACGCCAGGCCCAGCGCACGATGAACCTACTGGAGACGCGCGAATGGGAGCGTGAACTCGGGTGGCCGAGCTTTGACGAATCGGTCGGATGCTCGAAGGAGAGTCTTGGCAATAAGTGAGTGGTTTTTACGGCTTCCCGAAATTTCCGTCAGCCTCTACATCGCGCTGCGCATCAACAACAACACCGACAAGATTGGAGCCAACCAGGAGCGTTACGTCATTGATGAGGTAATTAGGGTTTTTCGAAAAATCGCAACATAAACTACTAACAAAATCTAAATTTTAACAATGTTTTCTGAGCTAACAAAGTCAACTTGTTTATATAAATCTAACTTTTTTATATGTTAAAAATTTTTACGATTGTTTAGATTTAAAAACTACAAAAATATAGATTTTCCGACGAAAATTGAACAATTTTCTATTAAAATACAAGTTTTAATCAGCTTTTGATATTTGCTCGACAGTTTTGCGACTCTAAATTTATGTAAATTTGATTAAGAACATTTTTAGGACAAGGGAATGGCTAAAAATTTCAGGATTTTGCGAAAGCAACGCCTTTAATTTCTTACCAGTGCAGTCTAAACACAAATTTTTCAGAATTACCCACATATCCCAGCCCATTTCTTGACGATCATAGGCCGTATCTCGGAGCGGGCCCAGATTCGCGTTTTTACAACACCAATAGTGGTATTGATTAACGTATCTAAATTTACTTTATTTTTTTTAGTTCCGACGATGCCCGGAAGCGCCCAAGGCGTATGTACCGAATATCGGCTCCTTCCGCGCCAACTACACGATACACGTAACATTTTTGGGCAGAAAAACACTTTTTTGAAGGCCCTGATCTCTCGTGGTGCCGTGGTGACGGATCAGATTTTCCACCGGAATGCCGTCACCTGCTCGCAAGTGGATGAGCTGCCGTTTTTCCGCAGCGCTCGATTGGCCTATCAGGTAATTTTAGTAATTCATTCTTTTTTATTTTTTGCAAAAAGGGTCCGGCAGATCACAATTTTTCTTATTAAACTTTTACGAGTTAGGAATGCCCACTTGCCTGTGAAACAGCGCTCGAAAACTTGCTGGTGGCGGTGGACGAGCGGCGGGATATGAATTTGAACAGCGCATTCCAAGAGATCTACCGGCTTAACGTAAAGCTTGCTTTGAACGTCTAGAATTCGCTTCTTAGTTCTCCGACTGGATGACTGCCTACAACGAAGCCAAAGAACGAGGCGTTCACATGGCGGACGTCTGGAAGTCCGCCCAGGAAATCCCCAAAAATTGTGTGCTCGTCAGAAAGGTTGAAAGCCTAATTATTTTTGTGTAGCCATTTTTAGGTGATGGTTTGTCCGCTAAAACTTGAGGAGAAGCTATCTTAATAAAGTGTTGAAAAAGCGTAATTTTGTTTGAAAGATAGGTGTTGTAGATTTTTTAGGGGGATATGGCCAATTTTTACGTCTCGGAATTAAATAAAAGTATGAAAAACATCGTTTATTACAATTTGGAGTTCGATCCTAATTCGAGAAAAGTTTGCTCCCCCGATATTAGAAAAGAACCGAACTTTTAGATGCGTGTTCCGCGATGACTCGGGTCAAACGCTCAGACCGTTTGAGTTCTTTATCGGCAATGCTGGTGGAGGTCGGATAAACGTGGAATAAAAACAGTTTTTTTAGCCCAAACCTATCCTCGAAAAATCCTCGACATTATCAGCAAGGCGATGATGGAAGAAGTGAAGGTCGTCGATCGATGCTACAAATTTTTGGCTTGGAGTAACTCGCAGGTGGGTATTTGACGTTTCCCCGAAAACGATTTCCCCGAAAACCAGTTCCCCGAAAGCCAGTTCCCCGAAAACCAGTTCCAACAGTTCCCGAGTCAGTTCCCAAAACCAGTTCCCGAAAGCCAGTTCCCCGAAACCAGTTCCCCGAAAACCAGTTCCCGAAAACCAGTTCCCCGAAAACCAGTTCCCGAAAACGATTTCCCCGAAAACCAGTTCCCCGAAAGCCAGTTCCCCGAAAACCAGTTCCCCGAAAACCAGTTCCCCGAAGATCGGTTCAAATCAAAGCCGGCATCGAAATCTTTGTCGGAAAATCAGACATGGAAAGGTCAGAAAAAGTTACTTGGATCCAACGTCATATGTAACTGGTTTATTCGAATCAGCATGAGGCACGGCGCGTATATCACAATACAGACATAAGATTAATCTCGGGTTCCACGATTAAGATTAGTCCAGACTCTTGGCAATTAATTCGCAGAACTCCGTCGGTGTGAATTCCCCGTATCGATCGCATAGTCCTTGTTGCACATCGGTTTCCCAACGGTGGCGGGAATCGGTTTTTTGCCAAATGAGGCAAATCAGCATTTTACCCCGGTTTTCGGGGAACTGGTTTTCGAGAACTGCGGAACTTTTTCGGGAACTGGTTTTCGGGAACGGCTGAACTTTTCGGGAACTGGTTTCGGGACTGTTTCGAGGAAATCGTTTTCGGGGAAACGTCCGGAATTCCTCGCAGGTTTGGGCTCCATTAGCCCATTCAAAATTGTCGCCGTTTAGATGCGAGACTACGGTTGCTACCTCTACGCGGCAAATACGCGAAAGGACATCGAAAAGATCCGGGAGTGGGTTTTATAATTTATTTCATTGATTTTGCTTTCCAGCTGGATGGGCGATTTTTCGATGTGCACGAGCGTGCCGAAGATGATGAGCCGAATGGGGCAATGCTTCACCCAGGCCCAGGTAAAGAGAAGTTGTTCGTTTAAGCAATGCCTATTTTTCTAGCCGACAGTTCGCCTCGGGCCCTGCGATTGGATTGTCGAGGACGACTACGTCGGCGGCTCCCAACTCTACACGCAAAAAGAATTCTGTTTCTCCGATGGGGTGAGCCGCATGGGAAATCCCTGATTTATTTTCTTGTAGGTTGGCCGTATCAGCTACAAACTGGCCGTCCAGATACAAATTATGCTCGAGCTGACCTATGTGCCGTCTTGTTTCCAAGTAATTTACCTTCTTAAAATTTGAAATTTTTATGTTTAGGTCCGTTTCAAGGGGTTCAAGGGTGTTTTGACGATCGATCCGCAACTTGACGGCTATACGGGCCCGAAAGTGGTTTTTAGGTAAAAACACTCCATAATTTTCGAGCTTCGAATAATATATAGTCGTTTTTTTGTCTTATGTGATCTATAAACAAAAGCAAAATAAAAACCCTTATTTTCCAGAAAAAGCCAAGAGAAATTCCAAGACACAACCGAGGGGGACAGCCTGCTGGAGATTGTCAAATACGCCATGTTGTCGCCCGTCTGTCTCAACCGGCCGTTGATCAACATCATTGACCAAGTAAAAAATCGGCTTCCAAACCATGCTCCGTTTTTAGGTGGCTCACAAACAGGGACCCGACGTACATTTGCGTATCTCGCGCACGATACACCGATACCTGGAGCGGGAACTTTCTGTTTTGACGCGTAGGATTTCCCCCAGTTCGCGTAAGTTCCAGCTTTTAGGGATGCTCCTCGACGAGAATGATGCCGCAACCGCTCTTTGTCAACGCCTTCCAATCCCTGTCAACTATCAGAGAATTCTAGAGGTTTTAAATACGTTTATTTTATGTTTAGCTTCTATCTAGTGTGGCATCACAATGACCGACGAGCCCTTTTTCCGCCGACTCCTGCTAGCCGTTTATAAGCACAACATCACGCAACACCTCAGCAGGGTAGCCCCGCTTTTAAAAAATTTATTCCATCCAATTTCAGTCCAAAATGAAAATCTTCTTACCGCTCGATCTGGGGCGCACGATGTATGGTGTGGTGGATGATACGGGGTTGTTGCAGAGTGGACAGGTTAATTATACCTTTAAAAACTGATGTTAATTCAATAGCGTTGTCGATTTTATTCAAAAAAATTGTTTTAGAAAATGCACAAAAAAAATCGCGTTTTCGATCAAAGTAGTTTTTCCACGTTAAATTTAGTGGAATTTACGATGAAAATATTTACTATTACGTGCCGGGCATTTCTAGACTTTTATACCAAAAAAGTTAGGTTTCTCCTGGAAATGCTCCCTCGCCCGCTAGTGCGCAAGTACCAAAAAGCTTCAAATTCGTGGAAAACCGCCTTTAGGTCTTCATCCAATACTCAACGACCAAACTCCGCGACAAGATCGTCCCCGGGGTTCGGAAGGAGAGCCGGCTGGTCACGCAGATTTATCAAGGTATTTTTTTCTGGTATTTTTACGCACTTTTAGGCACGGTCCTTGTCTCCAAAAACCCGTGCCACGTCGCGGGAGATGTTCGACTTTTCGAGGCGATCGACCAGCCGGCGCTTCGCCACCTCTTCGACGTGATCGTCTTTCCGCAGCATGGCCCACGGCCACATCCCGATGAGATGGCTGGTGGGGGATTTTACAGAAAATATGATAATACAGCTTTTTTTCATTTCACATGTTTGGTTTTTTATTTTTTATTTTAATTTGACTGAATCCTTCTGACTGGTCGCACGTTAATAGTAGCCTAATAATAAGTATTTTAGTATTTTTAGTAACATTTATATTTTAGCGGGGAAAGCTTTGCAAAACTTAAAAAATGTTAAAAATTGTCACGAGTCGTAAAGTCAATATTTTGTAGTATTTTGACCCTGAGACTCTTTTCAGGCTCTGATCTCGACGGTGATGAATACAGCGTCATCTTCGACGAGCGCTGCTTCTTCGACCACAACGAGGCGGCAATGTCTTTCCCGGCGGCAGAGGAAGGGAAAATCGCTGAAAAGCTACCCACGGTTGACAATTTTCTTGTAGATTATTTTTTATATTTCTTTTAGCACAAAGACATGGTCCAATTCTTCATGCGCTACCTGTCCCAAGATTCGATCGGTCGACTGTCAAATGCGCATCTCCGCGCTTCCGATTATTATGGGCTATTTAGGTAACTAAAAGATCGTTTTGTTTATTTTTATTTAATCATCGATTTTTCTTTTAGCGCCGCTTCGACCTCTATCGCCAAAAAGTGCTCGGTGGCTGTGGATTTCCCGAAGACGGGCAAACCGGCGGACAACTTGTCTCCAGATGAGAATGTTTGTGGTTAATTCTTGTTTATTCTATTTTATTTTATTTTATTTTGGTTCTATTTATAACAATTTTTATGCAGGTGGACAGCTCGCCCGATTATATGGAACACCGGAGCAAGGCGCAGTTTATGAGCCGCTGGCTGAACGGGCAGCTTTACCGGTGTGTTTTGAGCTCTATTATATTCAATTTCAAGGGTGTCCACGTTTCATTTTAATTTTTTTATTCTGTGTTAGTGATCCCAAACAAAAAGAAGAAATGAAAATAAAAAACTAGTTTTATTGTCAGTTCTTTCGACTTTTTATTTTTTAGTAAAATCAAGCGCATCGACAACATCATCGAGGAGGTCGACACGTCATCATCGCCATTTGATGCAGCGCTGGAACCACATTTATTTCCAGAGGTTGATCAGGTTATAAGCTTTGGAAAGTCTGCTTTGTTATAGGGCTGGAATCCCTTTGAAGCCCGCCCGGAAAAACAAGCCGAAATTGTGCGGCTGTTCAAGGAATATTCATTGCGGATGCAGGTATTTAGCTTTTAAATTTATTTCAATTAAAAATTATTTTGTTTTGAAAGAAAAGAAAGAAGATTTCATTTATTAAAACCCTCTTCCAGTCGCTCCTCGACGAATACACAATCACCGATGAAGCCCAAGTGGTTTCCGGCCATATTGTCTCCCTGAAGCGCCTCACATCGATGGTAATTTTGGAAAGAAACCTAAATTCTGAATTTTAGGAAAAAGACGACTACTCCTTCTTCCACACCGACAAAATTGTCGAAGTGCGCTATGCGGCCATTTTCACGCATTTCCGGAAGCAGTTTTTTAATGTAGGCTCCATTGATGCAAATTTTCCAAGTTATTTTTCAGGAATTTGGGGATGAAGAGCGATTGATTGAGGATGGGTTCACGGAGGAGATGGAGTTGCGAGCTCGACAATGGTAGGGGATAAGGATAAAAAATTTTATTTTAACTTTAAACTTTAATCGACGATACTTGTAGCCAAAGAAAAATTTTAATTTTGGCGATTTTGTTCTAGATAATCTGAAAAACCTTGTTTTTTAGGTACGCCGTGGCCTACGACAAGCATTCCTCACGCACTTTCCTGTCGTTTCCGTGGGTCGTTTGGGACGTGTTGGCCAGCGCGAAGCGCCGACTGGTTGGTCGTGTAGCGTAGCTTTCAAAACCTTGTTTTAGTTGCTGTCTGACAATGACCCAAATGTCCTCGTGCGCACTCGATCAAAGGTTCGTTTTTTTGCGCTTATTCCTGGTTTTATTTGTATTTATTGTGTTACTATTCATTTGTATATTTTCAGGTGGCTTCTCGACTCTCCGAAATCGCAGGCCAAATGCGACGAATTGACGCGGCTTTCCACGAGCTTATTCGAGATTTTGAAGTGGTGGAGCGGTAAGTTTTTCAAAATTACCGGAGATATGGCCCATTAAGGTACGCTGCGGCTTTTGGTGACGGTATCCTGGATATGCTCTACGTTCTCTATCGCTGGCTCGACAATGTGAGAAGTTTTTCGAGAGGATTTATTATTTATAATACTTTATTTATTGATTTTAGGGATGTTTTTAGGCAAAATTAACGTAAAGGCGATTTTTTTTAATTTATTGAACCGCTTCAGAAAACACCAACAAGCCTATGGGAGGTGAAAGACAACAACTTTGTCTCGCGCACCACCCGCTATCTGGCCCACCTCCTCTTCCAGTATTGCCATGTCCGACCCCAGGGTACGGATCACTACAATGACGACTACAAACCGCCAGTCACTTTTCCGAATACGGTATTTGGCATTTTTCGGGAATTTGATGTTTTTGATTCTAGCCGAAATATGGCGTCCCCGTCGAAAGTCCGCTCGGCACGGTGAACAACCCGGGCGAGGTGGTGCTCAGTTTCCTGCGGTATCTCGGCTCGAAGTCGTTTTGTGATGTGAGTTATACCGGATTTAAAGCGAATGGCGGACGATCATTTTTCGAAAAATTCTAAACATTGATCGATAGGAATCCATGCCTTGTCGGTCCTTTTAAATAGAGAATTTTTAGAACTCCTCCTACCTCGACCTCGACCTCCAGGACGGAGCCCCAGATGCGCTCATTTTATGCGACGAGGATATCTGGCGAAAGATTAGCCAGGTTCGACTAGATCTTGAATCAACCCGCTAATAAGTCATTTAGGTAGCCTACAAGACGACGCACTACGTGGCCGTGACCGGGCGCTTCGATTGGCTGGGCATTGACAGTGGCTGTCCGACGTCGCGCCTTCTTGACGTCAAGAATACGGTGGCCGAGACGCGAGACCCGATTGTCGTCCATCCGGATTTGATGAGGGTTAGTGGCTCTGTTCCGTCAAAAATTTTTCTTCACTAATTTTTATTTCTTCACAATCCGCCTTGTCATATTTTATTTAGCCAAAAATTAGACTCGGGGGCTTTTGTTGCTGCTTGGGCTTTATTTCTGCGAAATGTGAGAATTTCTAGGAATTACCAAAAAAGTTTTTTTTTTGCTTGGGGACAGGAAGTGACGGGCAAAAACTTTAATTTCGATAACAAAACCATCAAATTCCCCGTTTGGTTCTTTTTTTTGACACTCAGCGTAATTAGTATTGAAGCGTAAAATACGGCTAAATGGATAAAAGCTTGGGGAAATTAGTTTGATTAAAATTCGGGAAATAAACTTGCTGCGAAATCAAAAATAGGAAAATCAAAAAGTCAAAACCTGTGAAAAAATGCGGCTAAATTAACGTGTACTCTGTTATTCGATTTTCAGGACCTCACCGGCGCCACTGTCTCTGAAGCGCTTCGTGAATGGTCGGGATGTCTTGAAGTTCGCTTCCGAGAGCGTCAAAATCGAAGCCTCGTCTCCGGCGTTGGCGATATTCGTTCCCGACAGCGTCTGGCCCGTATCCTGTTGATGCCGGCAAATATATTATCTCAGTAAGATATTTGAATTTTTATTACTATAAGTTTTTTGTTTTAAAACAAAGTTTTAAACTTTTTTTAGGGCAATCCGCGAGCAAAACCCGCCCTACAGCATCATCAACGATCTGCTCGACGAATAATAACGACTTTATATTGTTTTTGTGTTTTTTTTTGTTATGTATGGTGAATCACCATTCTTTTTGTTGGATACTCATAGCTAATTTTATGCGGCTTTTAATATCTCGGGTATCATCAGTGCTCTTCTTACGGCTAGGAATTTCAGCTACATGGGTCTTTTATGTACCGGGTACGCGCTATTATCGTTGATCTGTGAATCTCGTTGTGAATAAATTTTTATAAGATGAATGAATGAGGACTGCTAGCGAATGTTTTCTTGGCGAAAACGGTGGATGTTTATGCCATATTTTAGAAAATCTAAAAATTTGAGATTTTTTATCTAAATTAAGTTTTTGACAATCTTAATGCTTAGATAAACGGTGTACATTGGA
Organism: Mesorhabditis sp. LJ9110; assembly: GCA_038088335.1. Taxonomy (NCBI): domain Eukaryota; kingdom Metazoa; phylum Nematoda; class Chromadorea; order Rhabditida; family Rhabditidae; genus Mesorhabditis; species Mesorhabditis sp. LJ9110. Next base: position 59,250 of record JBBGBA010000207.1, read on the forward strand.
TGTTTCCGATGCTACGGGTGGCTAAGCCCCCCCCCCCCCCCGTTATTGGTCCAGTGCCAGGAAAAATAAGAAAGACCGTGACTGGCCGATTTCAGTATAGTATACTTCCCATTAAGCCCTATTTACCGCGAATGATGTGATGGTTGTGGTTTTTTGGTGAAGATGAAGAGTTGCGCGGGGAGGAGATCCTCTATTTGCTCTCACGCATTTTGGAAGGTGCAACGCGCAAGGAGAGTGACGTGAAGCTGGCCAATTGCTCCACGGCCGCTCATTGCACTCATTGCACCTCGTAAAAAACCTAGGAACCGTGGCTTTATAAATAAGTTACTGTCAAGTAAGTTAGTTAGTAAGTTAGGTTGGCGTAGATTTGGGTTTTTACGTGAGCTTACAATTTTCTTAGTTTTTGGGGGCCTAGCTTTGCCCTGGGCTCAGGTTTTCAGCCTAGACTTAGTCGCCATTTAATTTTAGTTCATCTTTCAAGTTGATTTTTTGAATTGTTTTATCATTTAAAGTGTTGTATATTATTTCTAATGTGGATGTTTAGTGTTTTAGTTATTCGTATTTAGTCTAAATATATTTGAAGTGGAAAAAGGCATTTAAAAACTTGAAAAACCGTGCTCAAACTTTGCGTTTGGCTTGTTTAGCTCGAAGAACTCGATTTTTTCTTTAGCAACATTTGTAAAATTTTAGAACTGAGTTATAGTTAAAATTATAGAATTATGTGTAGGATTTACAGCGATTTCCATAAACAAATCTTGAATAAATTGGAGGAGAATACTGTTAAAATTCCATAATTTATTCATTATTAAAGTTTCGTTACTAGCCCCTTGTAATTTACTAGATGAAAAAATCGATTTTTTTCAAAACGATGAACTCTCTATAAAGGTTTTTTTTGTTGCCGAGTAGTGTAAGGCTGGCGAGGGTATCTCGTCGACTGTTTACGCGTCATGGCCGTGTGTAGGAGATGGCTGGGGGATTGTTGATCGGGGCATATCGAGCACGAAGACTGCCATTTACTCTTCCTTTCAGCATACAAAAATATGCCCTTATGCATCGGGGGGCACATGGTCTATGCGTTTTGAAAGGCCGGTCTAGCCGTTTTAGCGCCTAGGTGAATCAGAAGAGCGCTGAAAGTTTGTTTTTCTAACTGTAAAGTGTTTTTACTCAACTTGGAGTTTCGATTCGGGACCAAGTGCATCTTGTACAGAATTTTTCGCTGATTCCGAATATGTTTTCCAAATTTGCTACGGACCGTTATTCTGAAAGTTATACGGCAATTATGACCCTAGTTTTCACCAAAATGAAGGGATCGTTATAGTTTTCGATTTTCTTCATTAATTTCAACGTCAAAATTGACTAGACGTTGGCTCGACAAGCATCTTACAGCTCAAAACAAGCATTTTAGATAAAAAAAATTAGATTTTTATGCAAAAAGCAAAATAAATGATTCAGGACGGGGATTCGAACCGCCGCCCTGCGCTTGGCAAGCGAGTACTTTGCCAATGCACCATGGTGCCAACTGGGAAGGGCGGTGTCAGAGGCTACTTCACGGCCCCTGGGAACCATAGCCCCAAACAAGGAATAGTGGGCCAGCGTCTGAATTTTTGGCATTTTTCGGCCTAATTGTTACCAAAAATGATTTTTAAATAAAAGCCCGTAGCAAATTTGGAAAACATATTCGGAATCAGCGAAAAATTCTGCACAAGATGCGCTTGGTCCCGAATCGAAACTCCAAGTTGAGTAAAAAAACACTTTACAGTAAGCGTAGTTTGTTAAGCTGAACAAAAATATTGTTAGGATTCAGAATATAAACGTCAAGTTCTGCGATTAGGCTTTATATTTAGATTTTTATAGTTTTCAAATGATCCGTTAAATCTGGACGACCGCAACGCGACCGCGCGCGCTGTTTTTAGCCTTGAACGCACGTGAAAACGCTTATATTTCCGAGATTTGACACCATTTCTGCAATTTTCAAACGATTTCGACCAGTATAGCTGTTTTAATTTATGAAAATTCACCCGAGAACCCGCGAGCCGTAACTGACGCGTTGTCTGCGCTGCGCGGCACCGGTTTCGCAATGACGCAACGCGTTTTTCGCACGCGTCGCGCGTGAAATCTAGCAGCTCTGATTTCTTTCTGGCCCATTTTGAAAAGCCGCTTTTAAACAGATTTGAACCTGTAGTTTTCGGGTTCCTCAGCAAAAAAAAAAAGCATAAAAACTTTCCGGCGAACCAGCCGAGCGTAGTTTTTTGTGGGTCCTTTTTCCACGAACCTTTAGCTCCGCGATTCTGCTTCTTACGGTGTTTTGCATAGATTTCCGGTCCCTTTAAAGACCACGCTCTCTCGGCTCGAAAAGGTCTCGACGCGGTGGCGGTAGATGACCTTGAAAAAGACGCGAGAGAGCAATGCGGGTTGGACTGTGTTGTTCAAGGGGTCATCACTTTGCGAAAGCAACCATGGGAAGGAGAGGTGGGGGCGTTTTTGTCTTCTCGGTCATTGGCATTTCGGTATTTTATGTATTTTTCTGTTTTTTTAAAAAAATGACTTTTATGACGTCATTCAACCCATAAAACGCAAAGATATATTTTTATCACTTTTTAAAGGGTCCGACGAGGCATGAATATAGATTTTTTTAGCTGTGAGTTTCCTCAAAGTTTTGGTGCGCCGCGACACGCAACGCGCGCACCCTTGACCGTCAGACCTCATTAACAGCGCGTAATCGATTAGGCAATGAAAAGGCGGACCTACGCGTTGCGCGTCGCGGCGCGGCACAAATTTTGTACGAGTATCCGTCGTTTTAAAACGGGATTTCGATCTTTGAATTTTCTTACGGCGACACGCAACGCGGATAGTAGCTTATCCCTTTGATTTCCGGTCGATTTCAGCCGTTAGGCGGTAAGCGGGCGGCGCGTTGCGTGCCGCGTTGCGTGGCGCGGGTCGACAAAATTCAGTGGGAAACAACATCGATAAATTTCCCTGTTCAGCTCTTGCCACAACGTGAACAAGCGGGGCGTGCGCGCTTCTGTGGTGGCCTGATAGAAAATCCATAGCCAAAAGTTCCTATTTTTTGCCTTGACAGTCCCTTTAAAACACAAAAATTCACAATTTCTAGTAAAAATTTTCTACACTTCCCAGTCCCTTTAACCATACCCAAACTACGTCGTCTACTCCCATTTTCCACGGCCAGAAATAAAATCGAAGAGTGGCGATCCAGTGTTGTGTTGGGGGAGAAGAGAGAAGAGAGGAGGCAGAATGGGGGGAGGAAAACGTCATTCCGTTCTTTTGAAAGCACACCTGCCACTTTGGCGTCTCGACCCCCTCTTTCACCTGCTCTCTCTCTCTCTCTCTCTCTCTCTCTCTCTCTCTCTCGCTCTCATTCTTTCGCCTCTGCTGCACAGGCAGGCGGGCCGACCGGTATATTTCAAAGTCGCCGTTTTGGTCAAATCATCTCCTGGATTTGGCTGGAAATTACGTTAATTTTTGTTTGCGTTATTTCAGCTCATTAATGCGGGAATAGGAGTTCTTTCTCTATCTACTGTCACGCTCCCTTTAGACCTAACTACGCTACGCTACGCTACGCTACACTTTACATCATTTGTAAGGGCAATTTTTGGTCATTTTTAAACTTCTAGAGACGCAAAAAATGGAAATTAAGTATAAATCTTTGAAAATAAATTGGAATTGCTTAATTTTCAATATTTTTGGGTTATTTTTGATACTATCAAAATTTCGAAATGATTTTTTGTAAAGTATTTGAATATTATTTTTTATTTTCGTCATCCGGACGCAGAGATTTTCGGGTTTGCAGTATTTTTTTGGTTTATGATACTTTTAAAAATTAAACTTTTACTAGATTTTCGAGACTAAAATGTTAAGCTTTAAAATGTAATAGTTAAAAATTAGAAAGCAAAAGCCCTCAATGAACCCAGGAAAACCTAATGACGTGAAAAGATCAAAGTCCAGCGTAGCCAAGCGGAATTTATTTTTTAGTAAGACCATGGTTCATTTTTCTCAATTCTCCTTGCCGGGCTTCCCCTTTAATCCGGAAAGGCTTCGGTTCGATGTTTTTTTTTTGGAGACGCGTCATCACCCCCCACTCTCGCAAATTATATACCGCCCCTGGCGACTCTCTTCACTTCACTTCAGAGATCTTCTCCCCCATTTTTCTCGGCTATTTTTGACGTCTTCTGACGCTATTCTCTACCTAATGTTTTTTCGGGAGCCAACAAAAATGACCCGGGATTATTCGATGGCTGGGCGAGACGGGGGGGGGATGGGATAATTAATTTATGGATGCTACGTTTTGAGGATCCGGGATTTCAGGGCGGCTCTTATTTTGGGCTCTGCAGTTCGATTTTACGGAATTTCCTCACTGTTCGATGGCATATTTGAGCGTAAAGTTTCGTAGCGTATCGTAAAGTAGCTTACTGTTTCCTAGTGTAGCGTAACGTAACGTAGCTTACCGTTTCATAGAGTAGCGTATCGTAAGGTAGCTTACCGTTTTAGAGTAGCGTAACGTAACGTAGCTTCCCGTCTGATAGGGTATCTTAATGTAGCGTAATGTAACGTAGCTTACTGTTTCGCAGAGTAGCGTAACGTAACGTAGCTTACCGTGGGTAACGTAGCGTTTTTAGCGTATCGCTACGTAGGATTCTAGAACCTACTAACATCTAGCATAACGTAGCGTACTTTTTCCTCCTAGGGATAGAGGACGTTATTGCGTCATGCCGTGTTCTGGAGCGTAATTTAAAGTAGCGTAGTGTTGGCTATCGTAATGTTACGTACTCTAGCGTTCTTTAATATAAGGTAGTAAATCTTGCGTCGCATGGAGTAGTTTCGTAGCATGTGATGGGGTGACGTAGTGTTGCGTAGTGCAGCGTAGTGTCGCGTATCGCATCGTGACGGACCGGAACGTGGCGTATACTAAAATCGCTCCAAAGAACCGGACGTTACATGGAACCATACGCTCCACGTTGAGACAACATGATCTGGAGTTGGTTTTCCACGTAACCCCATCCCTGTCACGCTGCCTTGAATCGAGCGCGTTCTTTCAAAAACAGAAAAAGCTCCTTTTAGAGGCAAGAGATAACCCCCTTTTTCTGCTTTCTTTCAGGACAGTCCTTCCCTTTCCCCCGTCATTTCCAATTCCTTATCGCGTTCACGACGAAAGTCTTCTTTCCCCATTTTCCTTTCTGCCTCTCTTTTCAGAGTCACCAGGTTTTCACGGTTTCGGCGGAAATGCACATTTTGGTGGATATAATACATTAAAAATTCGCATATTTGAAATTCCTATAGCTTTACTTATCCATTGAATTCACTTAAATTTTTATTTTCACGCGAGAATTGCGCGTTTGCAGCTTACTATCATAATTTCCGCTGCACTCCGCCACTTTCCGCTACATTCCGCTACGCCCGGCGATTTTTTACATCCCTGTTTTGTGAGTGCGTTGCAGGACTTCATTCATAGGTTTTCTGCGCATCCATCTCCTTTAACGACGTCGAAAAATCCGTAAACATGCCTTGTACATCACTTTAAAGGCTCGAAAACTGGTGAAAACGTCATTGGATGTGACCGTAATTAGGTGTGTGGTGCACGTACGCGTACGTACTTACAAAAATCTGTTACACCCTCAAAAACATCTGGATGACCGTGCCGATCCGTGTTTCTTCTCTCTCTCTCTCTCTCTCTCTCTCTCTCTCTTTCCCCAAATTAACGGTGACTGATGGGTATTGTCACGGTGTGTGCCCAATTTTGACCCCAGCCCTGAAAATACGGGGGGCCGTTTTTCCCGAGTAGATGACGCCACACACTAAAATGGGGGCAATAGAGAGGAGAGAGAGAGAGAGAGCGAGAGAGAAGAGAACGACAGATTGCTGGATTTGAGCACAAACCCCCGTTTTTCTAGGCGGGTGATGATCGGAAAACACGGTTTGTGTGTGGATGGATTGGATGGATGCTCATTTGCACCGTTCCCTTCCCCCGACCACTAAAAGTTGTCAATAAATTGACGAGTGTGGCTTTTTCGAGATTTTTGGCTAAAAAATCCCACGCCATTCTCTACGGTTCTGCCAGTTTTCACGTCTTTTTTGATGCGTCGCAAGCAATCGATTACGCCATGTAAAACTATTGTTTAATTCCAGTAATTCGTTTTTAACTGAATTTTATGATTTTTTAATCCAGAAATCAAACTTAAATATAATAGAGAAATACGTGCCAAAGAATAACAATTACCTCGTGATTTGCACTGTACCGCGTGCGCTTTGCGTCTTCCGCCTGCGGCAAAAATTTGAAAATTTGTCGGGGGTAAATTGGCTTGTAAGGTAGTCTAAAAAATCGTAAGATTCCGCTTCCGCATTCCAAACTCCGTATTTGCATTTTTTGCCTTTTCGTCACCATTTTTTATTAAGCACAAACTATAAACCATTAGCCTTGTTTTTCGTCTATGTCTGACGAATAATTTTCGATCGAATTGGTGTGGCTGTGCAAATATATATTGAGGGGATTTGCGAAACGTCAGAGGAGACAAGAGAGAGAGAGAGAGAGAGAGAGAGGCAGAGCGGAATCCCCCAGGTACAGACAGACGCCGGTGTTTGATTTGCTCGAAATTGGCTGGACACCAGGATTTTCTGGAACCATTCCATGAAATCCTGAACCGTTTAAAGGGACGGGCAAGGCCTAAATATAGACTTTTTGGCTATGGGTTCCCTAGAGGCTTTTATTGCCCGGCGACACGCCACGCGCAGACTGGTTTCACATTGCGTAATCGATTACGTTTTTTCTGCCAAACGACGTCGTTAGACGCTAAGCTTAATTAATACTTTTTTTTTGTTTAATTTTCATTTTATTCATCATACCTCTCAAAACCTGGCTATTATTTGAATTTAATTCCAGCTTTAACAGTATCGAATTAAATTGATAAATGACCCATTTTATGTAATATTCCAGTTATCAAATTCAACAAAATCATATAAAAAATCAAAAAACAAAATTCCAGCCCATAGCATTCTTTTGCAAAAATTGTTTTGACTAACTGACGTCGCTGCGATGCTATATTTTCACCAGACATGGCAATCGGCCGGGCCGCGCGGCTTTTTCGGCCGCAAAAATTAGAATGCGGGCGGGCCGCGCGGCAACCGCACTTCCGGTGCGGCCGCGGCTCTTCCGTTTGAGGCCGCACGGCGGCCAAGCCGCGCGGCTTTCAAGGCCGCATCCAAATGAGTTTTGAGTACTTCCGGTACGTAAATCGGAGATGCAATGGGTGTTTAGCTTGCTAACGAGGAAAATATATATTCGACAACCTTAATTTTCTCATTTCCATTGCCATTTCGCATGAAATTCGCAGATTTTTTGTATGTAAATGAGCCACTTCCGGTTTGCGGCTTGGCCGCAGCGGCTCGGCCGAGCCGCGATGAAAATGCGGCTGGGCCGCAAAGCCGCATTTCCGGAAGTAATTAATTACGGCGGCTCGTAGGGGGCCGCGTTTTTATGGAAATTAGGCCGCCGGCCGGGCCGCGCGGCTCGGCCGATCGGAATTGCCATGTCTGATTTTCACTGATGACGAATTGGGGCGGATTTTTGTCATTTTTCTATGAATTCTATATTTGTAACCCCGATTTAAAGCTTGGAATGGGCCACTTTTTATTCCTAATTGTTTCTATTTTTACGGCCATTTCCGAGTGATGATTTTTTCAAGGAAATTCTTTATCTTTGGGTGATATTTTCGTCATCATTTTAGAAAAGATAAGGATTTCGCTTTTTCGGTAAGAAAGAATAGAGTTTTATGGGATACTTCTTATTAATTTTGTTCTCTCTCATTCTCTCTTTCTCCCTCCCTATCTTTCTCTCTCTCTCACTCGCTCTCTCTCTGTCTTTCCCTATCACTCTCTCTCTCTCTCTCTCTCTCTCTTTCTCTCTCTCGCTCTCTGTCTCTCTCCTAATTTCCATCTTTTTCAGGGTATTATGACCGTATCAGAGCCATCAGATGCTGCGATAGATGCGAGCCAGCTGGCCGATATGCTAATTGGCGAGGAGATGACCGGTAATTTTATAGAATTTAATTTCATGTATTTTTACAGTAATCGTCGACTGCCGAAATTTTCCGGACTACAACAATTGTCACGTGAAGACGGCTGTGAATGCGTTTTACTCGAAGCTGATGCGGAAGCGGATCGAGGCGAATAGGGTACGGTTTTTCAGACTTTACCTTAAAACCATTTTTGTGTGCTCTCCCTCCCCCCCTCTCTCTCTCTCTCTCTCTCTCTCTCCCTCTCTCTAGTTTTTTAGGAATTTCCAGCAAAATTTCTCAGTAAAGTTTACATAGATTCTAGCTTCTCAGCCCCTTTAACCCAACAAAAACTGTACGTCCTTAGGCGCGTAGCGTACTATCGTAACCAGGAAAGCCCATTCCTCGACCAAAGCAAGTGGTCACTACCGTGTGTCGTCACTTCTGTCGGTAAATAGAGGGCAGCCCAACAAACCAGAACTTTTTGTAACTCCCCGACTACGTCAGGCTCCTCTTTACACTTTGGGGGGTGTGTAATTTCGTGTTTTAAGTGAAAGAAATCGGCAAACAGGGGACTGAAAAAATTCTTAGAAAAAACCGCCTAAGAAAAATGGGTTTTCCGTGCTCTTTCTGAATATTTCTGACCGTGCACATTTTCATTGCGTAATCGATTGTTCTTAATTGGTATTTACGACCAAGAATACCAATTTATTAGCCTTGTCGGTCCCTTTAAAGGATTAACTGGGCTTAAAATTGGCCTTCCAGAATCTTTCTGCAGATATTCGGTGCAATTTGTGGGTCCTTCGTGCACTTTTTGAAGATTTTTTTACCCTGGATTACGGTAGCGGGGGATTAATATGGGATTAAGTTTTCGAAAATGCCATAAATCAGACTTGATAGTCCCTTTAAAAGAGTTAAAACCCCAAAAAGAGATCTATCAGATGTTTTTACAAAAATTGGGTGCGAAATTGAGGCCCTCCGTGCACTTTTTGAATATTTCTGGATCTTTTTTGACTCCGTTCGACAACCCGGGATTACGGTATGGGGGGATTAACGTTGGATTATATTGTCGAAAATGCCTTTTCCCTCCTCTGCCTCATCCGATTGCTCATATAATCCCAAAAAGCCCTCAATCCGTAGCCCGAACGTGATTTTCTGTGGGGGTAAACCGGTATTTGTTGGGCCGGGGAGGGAAATCCATCCGGGAAATGTGAATCATGGCCTGAATGAGTAGTAGAGGGAATGGATGAGACAGCGTCTGGTGCCTGGGGGGCAACAGTGACGAAATGGAACCGGATGCCGGATTGGATCATTTTTATGTTACGCTACACTACGCTACGATGCGCTACACATGGGTGCGTTACCGTACGATACTGACGGAATTGATAGCACTCTGCCACACTGCGCTACGCTAGGGCACACTAAGCGACACCTCGCTTTGCGCCTATACGTGACCCTACGCTAGGCTTCGCTACGCGACGATGCGTTATGCTGGAGTACGCTATACTACGCTACCGCATGCAACGCTCTACTATGCGACGTTAGGATGGGCAATGCTACTCTCTATCCAGCGCTACAAAAAAAATTACGCTACATTACACTACGAACGGTGCTACGTAGCGTAATGTAGGGTAGCGTCTCGTACTTACCGTCTCACAGTGAAGCGTATCGTGGGGCATCGTAGCGTAGTGTAACGTAAAAATTCTCGTACTGCTCAAGTTGATAGCTAGCTTATTACTTGAGTTACACTACGCGACACTCCGCTACGATAGATTTACGTAGTTTTTGCGCTACTCAGCATCGCGTCCAGTACGTTACCTTCCTTTCAGCCACGTGAGACTACGCTACGTTGAATTACGTTGCGCCACGTAATGCCATGCGATTTTAGCAATTCCCCCGAAATTTGATGTCAGCCAGTCAGTCAGGGAGTCAGGCTTGCAAAATCTCGCGCCTCCGATTTCACAACGACCGCTGCTGGGTCTGCTGCGTTCCCGAAATTGTTTGAGGAGGTTTGCAAGCTGCACAGTCATCTTCTTTTCTTTTCTTTGCATCCTCTCTCTCTCTCTCTCTCTCTCTCTCTCTCTCTCTCTCTCTCTCTCTTTCGAGTCCATTCATCCCGTGAAAGCGAAAAAATGCGCAAAATGCCATGCGGATTGTGAGTCAAAAAGAGGGACGGTGGATAGTCAATATTTTTGCGAAAAAAATGGCGATGGGGAAGTGCAAGCTAGCAGAGAGCATTTGGGAAACCGTGCTAAGGTGTAGCTCGTAGTTTAGCGTATTTTTACCTGAATTTGATTGTATTTCTAAAGCCAATCTAGCCGCGACGGTTTAGGAAAATCAGCTGGCCTGCAGCTTGTAGGTAACAGTTTTTTGCGTCCAAAAAGCTTCATTTGCTCAGGGCAAGCTAGCAGAGAGCATTTGGGATCTTCGTGCATAGGTGTATCTTGTAGCTTCACCTATTTTTAGACGCAAACCTGTTTGTTTTCAAACCCAGTGCGCCCCTTCAAGTGATTCAATATTTTTACTCGAACTCGGACCCCCGTGATTCCGCTCCATTCCAATGCACAACACGCCGTGTCATCGCGTATTGTGCCGTAGTCGTGTTCTGATCTCCGAGGGTCCCCTTGGGGAAATTGAATCCGGAGATTGAGATTTGGGGGATCGGCCGAATAGTCACCCTAGAAAAAAATACGTAAAAACGTTGTACCACGGAAATTGGAGCTCCTATTAAGCGGACTGTGTGTTGTGGGTGAAAATGGCCAGAAAACAGCGTAATTTTTCAGTTTTGCGGATGCGTAATGGGTGGTGGAACAGAGAAGAAAGTTACGCGTTTTAAAGGGACCGGCAAGGCCTCAACCGCACGACAAGGCAAGACCCGCGACGCGTAGGCAGCTTTTCCATAGCGTACTCGAACACAATCTACTGACGGTAGCTGAGCCGCGTGCGCGTCGCGTTCCGGCCTTGGAAAAAAACCGGAAAAAACCGGCACTGTTTTTGGGGAGCGCCTAGACACGCAACGCGCGCGCCGACAAATTCATTGCGTCGCAAGTTACTTCGCGTTTTGCTGCGTCACGCGTCGCGGCGTGTCTCACAGCGTCGCTTGTCGCGTCGCGTTCTGGTTCATCGCGGGCTCGCGTGGCGTTTAGTGCGTCGCCTGTCGCGGCCAAGCGCGGAAAAATCCAAGGAAATGTCAGGCGAAATAGCCAAAAAATGCCTTGACAGTCCCTTTAAAGGAACCTGGAATTCAAAAATCCATATCGCACTCAAATTTACATCAAGGTTAAAAATCCATTAAAATTAAGTACCTAATTTAGCCTGCTGCTCGTGACTCAATCCAATAATCTCAGGAATCCGTGGCCTCAGGCCCAAATCCCACGCATCTGCTTCCCAGGATGGTAATGGGTCTGGAAAAGGGTTTGACTCATCAAGTGGATGCTTTTCGGCGGGCTCTTGGCTCTCTCTCTCTCTCTCTCTCTCTCTCTCTCTCAAACTGGAAGCCATCTGGTCGTTGTGTTCGGGAACGAGAAGGTGGTGTGCAGCCCGTGCTAGGCTGACTCATGGCCTTGCTTTTTCTTTCTCTCTGTCTTTCTCTCTCTCTCTCTCTCTCTCTCTCTCTCTCTTCTGCTTTCGTCACAACCCTTTTCGGGTTTCCATTCAGCGGATCTGGACTCATTTTTCGAAAGTTCGGCTGTTCAACTATAACATTCCAGGAATTTATAGCTCTACTACCTCTTAGTAATCCGTTAAATTGATAACTATTGATTACTGTATCCTATTTTAACTATGATATTTATCGATAGATTTTCTAGGCTGAAATCCATTTCTATTTCCTGTTTTTTCCTTAAAAATGGCATCAAAACCCTCCCTTTATTGATCAGCAATATTCCATATAGTCTCATACCCGATTCAACTTTTTCTCAACAATTATAGCTACTGAGAATCTGGACCCGGAAACCGGAAAAAGGGCAGACAAAGTTTGCGATTTTCCCGGGGTGTAAACAGTAATTCTAGGAACCATACTTTTTTTTGGTGTAGCGTAATTATGTGATTGCATGAGAAAGCGAAACGAATTCTCTCTCTCTCTCTCTCTCTCTCTCTCTCTCTCTCTCTCTCTTTCTCTCTCTCCTAAAAATTGGTAATTACTGATTTTGCACATTTTAAAAATCTAAAATTCGAGCGGTAAGTCCTAGAAAAATTTTAAATTACAACTTTCCTGTAAACTAAAGGTACGGGAAATCTAGCAGAGATTCTTAAGGAGCCCTTTATGAGATTATAATAGGAGCTAAAGTTTGAAGTTAAAAAGTATCCAAGGCAAACTAGCGGAGATTCTTGAGGAAGAGCTCTTTCAGGGTTTTAACCTTAAAATCGGTTGAGAAAATAACCTTAAAAATGCCCGAAATTGAGGGCAAACTAGCAGAAGGTTTTTGAGGAAATGCTCTCACTGACTCATTGCCTAGCAATTTCCGGTCTGCACGCTCTCTGCAGTGTTGCCTATTTTTGTTTGTTGTGGCGAGATATTGGGTCTTTTGTTGATGGCTCTTTGGTGGGTCTTTCGTTCCGAGAGAGGAGAGTTTAGGCAGAAGAGAGAGAGAGAGAGAGAGACAGACAGACGATGATGAACGTTTCGAAATACCCTATCAAGGGATTGGTACCCCCATTGGTACGCCCCCTTCCAAATGACCCATCTGCCCCCCTCCGGCTCTCCTCCTACTTCATCCAACCATTTCATCAACCATTCAACAGCCCCAGGGGCCCCTTTTCGCAATGCTTCTTGAAACTGGCCGCTTTTAGCGTTCCGAAACCTTACTATAGACACGCATTTCATGGCGTAACGGATTTCCGGGTGCGCGGAAAACACTTATAAACCTCGAGCCACCCTTCGGCACATTAAATTTTTCTTGAATTTTTTAAAGTTTGAACTTTAACGTAGCTTTAATTTATTACATAAAACCTAGCTTAAAATCCACTTAAAATATTTTTTTTAAAATTTGTAAAAATAAAAATATTGGGTTTTTATATTCCCGAGCATTGCTTTACTTGGAAATTCGTTATATCGCTACAAAATACTAAAAAAATCAAAAGAACGAAATTAATTAACCCAACTTGTCAACTAAAACAGAAAAACTAAAAAAAATTGAGTCTTAAAACTTGAATTTTAATTTTTGAGAAAAATGTGCATTTTTCTAGCTTTCAGAACAATCGATTACGCTAGGAAATTCTCCCCTGCCTCAAAGTTCAAAATCTAAGAACAAAAATAGTAATATTTTTATTCCTATTTTTAGCCTGTTTCTAAGGCCGAGAACAATAGATTACGCTATGAAAATCAGCGAGCTTTGGCTTTTTTAGTGTTTTGGAATTTTCTAGGCGAATTCTTGTTCAAAAATGTTCGCATTTTCACGTCCATTTTGGCTGAAATATTTTCTGTTGTTTCTTCGGTCCATTTCGCAAATGCTAGGTCCAATTTGGGCCCCACGCGCGCGTTGAGTCATCGCATGAAGCCGGCTTCTCCTTTCACCCCCTCTCTTTTTCGGCGAAATTTGCTCAGCAACCGGCTCGACACCGCGCGCCAGATATGTGAAACGGTGTGCTGGTGATCAACACATTTTCTCTCTCGCTCTCTCTCTCTCTCTCTCTCTCTCTCTCTTTCTCTCTCTCTCTCTTCCGGTTTATTGATGAGTAATTGTCTAGCCAATAGCCTTATGTATTTAATAATCCTTTTCGGTTACCCCAGCTCTTGCGATCCGGGGATTTTGTTAATTTTCACGTGCCCAGAAAATAGTCAAACTCTGGTTTATCAGATTTTATACGTAACCCACATTTATTCCTAGATTTTGATTAAAATCATCATTTTGATTATTTTGTCTTTGCTTAAACATTTGATTTTAAGCCATTGATCGATATATTTTTTGAAGTATTTTAATCTATTTTTTCCTATTTTTTCTACACGTTTTAAAAGAAACTTTCATATTCCGCGTTTTTTTATTAGTTTTAATGGGAAATTAAATGCATGAATTTATAAAAAACGGCTGAATTTGTGGGAAAGACTAAAAAAAAAATACATTTTGGACTCTATAGTTTGTAGTTTAATTAGAGTTTTAGAGCTTTTTATGCGATATTTCTCTCTCTTCCCCCTCCTCTCTCTCTCGCTCTCTCTCTCTCGCTCGCTCTCTCTCTCTCTCTCTCTCTCGCTCTCTCTGATTCCCTACCCAAAGATCACCTCCTGTTTTCTTCCCTAAAACACAACTTTTTTTCGCTGAACACTCATACTAAATGTGCCATAATATTCAGTGACCAATAGGGATCAGCGTATACCCTTTTTAAGGTGGCACGCATTCCCACCCGGCTAATCCCATGGCCCGAGAAAAATACATTCAATTGGAGGCCTTGGGGCCCAGGGGCCCACGGTAATTGCAGTCATTCTTTTCTCTCTCTTCTCTCTCTAGTTCCCTCTCTCTCTCTCTCTCTCTATTCAAATGTGTGATTCATAATTTGGCCCCCGGGGCCCGAAGAGGGGCGTGGCCATTCAGAAGGCGTAGCCGCGGAAACGCAGCCTTTTTTGAGGGGATTGGAGGGGTGCGGATTTTCGGGTGGCAGTGGCATACGGTACTCGGCCTCCGGGGCCCGGGCTCATTTTGGCCTTGGGTCTCCCAAAATTGGGGGTACCGTAGAACAGATGGGGTGGGTTTCAGATTACGGTAATCGACTTTAGAGTTCGTTGTTGCTAAACATGGCGAGGCCCAAAGCTTTTTGTTACGTTTTGGGGCCCGACTACGCTAAATTCCTGTTTACAACCGCCCGGGATATTTTTTGGGGTACTGTATTAGTACGGTAGGCTACGCACCGGCTGCCTTAGCTTACTCTAACGCTAAAAAAATTTTGCGCTGAAGAATCCGGCATTCCGCTAAATTCCTCTTTACACCCCCGATTTTCGTGAGTTTCAAGGATGGGTGAGGGTTACTGTAGAATACGGTAAGCTAGACCAGGATTTTGATCGATTTTATGGCTTACTGTGGTACTGGAATTTTCTGTCGACTACGTTAATTTACGCACATTAGTCTCCATCACTTTTATCCGCTTGATTCCGATCTATAGCCTATTTACAGCTATTTGTTTAGGGATACGGTAGCAGTGCGTACTACGTTTCGCTGCGTTTGCTCTCTTACCGTAACCCTGCATATGTAAGGACGTAAAGTTTAGTATTACAGTAATACCAGCCCAAAACGTACCGTACGCCATAATACAACCTGTAAAGACGTCAAGTTTCGTAGTCTTCCGGAAATGATAATGTTTTCCCTCTTTTTGTGTTGGATACCGTACTAATATTTTCCTATATTACAGTAATACCAACCCCAAAATCTAGCGTATCCCAGAAGATGTGAACACGTAATGTTGCGTAGTCCTGAGCATTTCCTTAGTATCATATATCGCCCCGGGGCGTGATTTGTCATATTTTTGAGAGATGACTGTTCGTCGCCCTCCTCTCTTTCTCCTTGGCTATTCCTTTGTTCCCCGGGGCTCCTCTGGACGGTATATAGAGGGAAGGGGGAAGGCTTGCAAACACGCACGGTCAGCCAGTCGACACCCCGGAATCCGTTGACTCACCAAATTCGGGGTTATTTTACGAGCGGATTCGGCATTTTTATGGAATTATTTTGGCTTCCTGGTGCTTCTAACAAATAAAAAACACCTTAAAAATCTGTAAATATTTTTTATTTTTTCAAAATTTTTACAGTATTACTTTTTACACTTAAAACGCGTAAAATTGCAGGTTGAAGCCCCCTGTCTACTCAGCCAAATCATCGGTTCGACGGCGGTGATCCCGGCTATGATGAGTCTCGTTCTGTATTCTGATGCGGAGCCTGAGGGACCACCACAGCGTGCCACTTGCAAGAGGAGGTAAAAATCGGAAAATTTGGCTTAAATAATGGTTCGCTCACTTTCTCTCTTCTCTCTCTCTCTCTCTCTCTCTCTCTCTCGCTCTCTATCTCTCCCTCTCTCTCGCTCTCGCTGGCTCTCTCTCTCCCTCTATCACTCACTCACCCTCGCTCTTTAGCTCTCTCGCTTGTGCAGAGTACAAAAAGTACCATAATCCATATCGTAATGCGTAGCCTCGCGTAGTACCCCCCTACCGTACCCCATGATGTCATTTTGTGCGTTTCGAAATTCTTTCTCCCCCTCTCCTGACTCATCCCATTTGCATATACCGTACCCCCCGAGTTGCCCGGACTACCCATCCCTAGTGACTCAACCGGACCAAAAGGTCCCCGGCCAGCGGCTAAAACCGGATCCGGTAGATGTCATACAGTACATCTCAAGCAAAAGATGCCCCATTGCCATCCCCTCTTCATTTGTTTATTAGCCTCCTCGGGCGTGTGAGTCAGACTCCTCGAGTTTATATTCTGGCCTCAGCGCCCCGGCTTTTTGGGCCCCTAGATTGGGCCCCAACACCCAGAGTTCTCTTCTCACATTTTTGGGCTTCGTGTCCCGGGTTAAATTAGTGCGCGAGTTCCGGGTTGGGATAAGTCTTGTTGAGTCAGACTCAATTTTTATAGGGTGGGCGAGATAATCCGATGAGGTATCCGAAACGGGGATTTGGTTAAAAAGGAGTTCAAATGTGGATGGGTGGAAAGGCAACAAAAAATGGGAGTGAGAGTGAGAGTGAGAACGAGAATGTGGGCTAGAGAGCGTTAGAGAGAGAGAGACAGCGAGAGAGAGAGAGATAGCAAAATTTGCAATTCGTTAGTAGACAATTGATATCTATAGCTACGCAACGATCCGTATCTTACGATTACGTTGCCATAGTTTTCTCGCGGAGTCTCATTTTTCTTGCGCTGCTCTTCTTTTTGTAGCATTGATAAGCCGCCGGGGGTGCCATAGGTATCCTATTAAAGCAACTTTTCCAGGCATTCCACGGTATTATATCTCAAAAAATTTCTAAATTGCTAATTCCCACCCTTTCCACCGTATCTGACCTCCAGATTATCGTCTTTTCCAGGTTGGCCACTCAATCGCCAGCCCCCGGCGAGTCATCGGAGAAGATGATCCGGATGTTGAAGGATAAGCTGGACAAGACACAAGTCTTCAGCCATATTATGGTGTTAAAAGGTTGGTGGGAAATTTGGTTTCAGGTTGTCAGGTTTTGATGGTATTAGCAGTCTACAAAAATCAGCGTTTTTTAATGGTCTCAAAATTACGGTAGATGACTAAAATTAGCAATTTTTTTTATTATTAATAACTATAACTTTCCCAATAATCTCTGCTAGCCTGCCTTTATTTGCAAGTTTTTTTTTTGAAGAGCACTAGCCCACGTAAAGCTTTGCCTCTGTTGGGTGAGCTGTCATTTTCCAGGAACGTTTGGACATGCGTAGATTCTCTCTCTCTCTCTCTCTCTCTCTCTCTCTCTCTCTCGCCTTAGGGCCCAAAAACTCTCTGCTGACTCAGCAAAGCCGTCATGGGCCCCGGGGGCAATTAGAGACCTCTGCTGTTGCTCCCGATTTTCTTCCCCAGCTGTTTTCTACGGGCTTGCCCCCCGGGTGTAGGGACCAATTTGTTGCTCATTTCTGCGGATCTCGTGCTCTCTCTCTCTGACTGTCTCTCTCCCCCACTCTCTCGCCGACCTATCCTCCCCTAATGAGGCCTATCTGGAGCACGAGGAGCAAGGGTTTTTGAGGGGGAAATGTATAGGAAATTGGGGGGCCAGTTGGAGGACCGAAGCTCAAAAATTGGAGCATAAGAGTGAGTCAGAGGTCTTAAAGGGACTGGGAAGGCATGTTTGGGTTGTGAATTCATGGAAATAATTAATTCATAATTTTTAAAGGGGCCTGGAAGCCTGAAAAAAAATTTTAAGTCGGTTGTAATGACATTTTTTTGCTATAAAAATCGTCGTGATACGGTATTTAACATTTTTTTAATGCTAATTGCGAGGTGTTTTTCGGTGTTGCCATCCCTTTAAATGGCTTAACAGCTCTCTAAAAGCTCAAAAATCGTACTTTTCTGATTTTTTGGGCGCTGAATCACCCAAAATTTCCCCAAAGAGTTCTCTGATCCCCCTGACCCGCTAATTTCCCCCTGGGATTTCTCGGGGGCCCCTAATTTTTATACTTTCCATTTTCCACCCGATAAACAAGATGGAATTTGCGTGTGAATTCCGGTGATTTGCAGGCCCGAAAAAAACAGCTTTATGCATTGTTCTCGCGCCCAAAATGCGGGGGAAATTGTAGCGATGCGTCAGCCGGTAATTTCTGCTTTTCAGGGGACAAAAAAATGAGATATGAGCTCAGAAATCGGCTATCGTACACTCTGAAGATAAGAGAATGGGATGAATAAGCTGCAAAACTGCTAATGTCGGTAGATTTAGTGCTATTTAGACTGCAAAATTTTCCAGTTGTTAAAGCGTGCTACTGTAGGCCAAAAATTCTGAAACCTTAGAGGGCATTTGATTTTTGAATTTTAAAATCTACCCTAGGTACAGTACCCCAGAGTTTCCAAAATACCGATTGGTTAAAAAGTGCCTTAGATACAGTATATTTAGAGAAAAATCCGAGACAGTACTGCAAAATTACCGTAACCTTGAGCTGATCGATAGCTTAAATTGAGCTTAAATCCACTTAAATTAAGAACACTGATTTCCTAAAATCTGTACTAACTACCGTACCTCTTCTTGGCTACAATCCACACCAATTTACGAAATATTGCATCTCGGCCGGTGGCTCTGTGATCTGTAGCCGTTTATCTTTTATCTTTTATCTCTTGGGAAAGACCGATGAAATCACTTTTTGGCCACCCGAGAGCCCAATTAGAAAAAGCTGGCCTGTTGATGAATCATCGATAATTATGGGCCAGGTTTCGACATTCCGGGCATTTTTTGAGAAATATCTTTTTGAGGTAAGGTTATTTTTGGAGGGTAAGGAAATTCCTGGGACTTCTACGGGGGCTTCTGGGGGGAAAAGCCCGGGGGCTTAGGGCCCGGAAAATGACGTGGGATTTTTTGCGGCGGGCAAAAAATATTTTTGATCTGCCTGGGGAAGGAGTGGGAGAGACAGCGAGAGAGACAGAGCGAGAGAGAGTGGGATATAAAGTGAGAGATGGAGAGAAACATTTTGGTTCAATTTTTTTGAATATTCTAAGCTTATAATTTAGTTCTGCGGGGTGCCAAAAGAGAGAGAGGGAGAGAGAGAGAGCGAGAGAGAAGCGAGAAGAAGAGAGAGAGACGAGAGTGAGAGAAAACGAGAGGAGAGAGAGAAGAGCGAGAGAGAGAGAGAGAGGAGAGAGAGGAGCAGAGAACAGAGAGAGAGAGAGAGAGTGAGAGAGAACGAGAGAGAGAGAGAAAGCGAGAGCGAGAGAGTGAGCGAGTACCATTGAAAGTTAGAGAGATTTACACTTTTTTTCTTCAACAATCACTCTAATTTTTGGATTTTTTATATAGTTTTTAAGTTATTTTTACGCGCTACAACCCTACTGTACCCATAGAATCACCCCAATTCCACGAAATTTTATGGCCTCCCTAGCCCCCCAACCCTGGAAAAGGTGATTTTTCCGTGAGCCCACCGGGGTGATTCACCAAAGTTTGTCGACTCTTTATGAGATAAGCAAGAGAGAGAGAGAGAGAGAGAGAGACAAACACACAAAGGGGCGGAGAGTATTATGGGCGACACTACAGCTGCTATCACCCCCCTATTTCATTAGGGTCCCGAAAAACGTTTTGGCTGAGCCCTCCATTGAGTCGTGAAAAAGGCCAAGGGTCTTCCTAAAGAATCACTGATAGCTTGCCTATATTTCTACCAAAATTCCAAACTCTGTATTCTATTTTTTGCTCTAATGGCCGCCACGAGAGTCCGTCGCTTTGCCAAGCCGAATGGCCGAGGTTTGTCTGGGTTTAAAAACTTTCACAGAGTTCGAATTTGTCTAAAATCCGTTTTTTAACAAGAATTTTAGGATTAAGCCAAAAAAAATACCTCGGCTAACCGATTACGCCGTGAAACTGGTGACAAAAAATTGGATGGAATTTCTAGGTTAAATCATACGCTAAAAACCTTTGAAACCTTGGACTAATCAATTACGAGATCAAAAATTCTTGAATAATCGTTTACGATAGGAAGATACCCAAACGGTTACGCAATGTAAATTGAATTTGAGGTATTACAAAAATTGCTTTGTTATTTTTAACAGAGCTTTTTTAAAATTTAGAGTTTGTTTATCCGATTACGACATGAAAATAACCTGGTTAACCGATTACGCCAGGAAAACCAGCTAACCGATTAGGCTAAACAATACGGCAAATTGCTCTTTACGCGTGCCTGATTTAGATCCCTCGAAAAAATGTCTATTTGCCGTTTCACTACGATTTTACGCGATTCTTTTGTAGGAAAATGACGTCAAATAAACGCCCATTTTCCGTGACACTACTAATGCTGACGCAATTTTTAATAATAGAAAAAATGACATGGTGACGAATGGTAAATGGTGACTGTTCCTTCCTCATTCTCCTCGCCGAGGCATTGGCCTTGTTGTCCTCCCGGAGGGGCCCGATGATTTCATACGGTCAACATGGGTGTCCTCTGTACTCTCGCGTACACACCGCATGGCTCAAAACTTACTGATATGGGGCGCCTGTCTGTCTGTCTGTCTGTCTGTGTGTCATCTCCTCTACCGCTCTCTCACTCTCACACACGTTCTCTCTCGTTTTAAAGGGATGGTGACACACTAGCTCTTCGTTTTGACCTATCCGATTACGACTTCTAAATTGGCCCTAATTAATGCCCTAGCGATCCCTCGGATTACTGTAACTCCGCACCCGTCAATGGGACCCAAACGTACTTTCCATCATTCTATATCGATTTCCTTGATCCTGCCTGGGCCCCCTGGGCCCTAAATTGGCCCCGATTTTGCGATTCTCAGGGCCCTGAATGGCTCTGACTTTTTGGAGCAACGATTTTATGGATTTTCGCTTGCAGAGGTCCTTAAAATGTGAAATTTTGGGATTCGATTACGGTAGCCAATTTCCGCAAAAAATCTATATCGGCAATTTTGCCTTGCCAGTCCCTTTAAAATGGAAAAAAATTGTTTGAGGTTTTAGGCTTGATTTAGGCTTGGGCTTAGGTTGCTTAGGTTACTTAGGTTGCTTAGGTTGCTTAGCCTTAGGCCTACGCTTCAGCTTACAATCCACCTTTCCACCCCGCTTCTCCTTACACCTCTCCCTAGTAGTATCCCCCCGGAAATGTAGCCCCCTTCGGACCTAACCTTGGCCTTGGGCCCTTAGCTATGACTCAGCGCCCTTGTAGGGGCCCTAGAGGCCCCACCCCCTTCGCATCGACCGCCCCCCGGAGGGGCTAGAGATGGGGCCCCAGTGAGAGGGCCCGGAGAGTCCGAGCATTTTTGGGCCTCCCCTCGGGCTGTGGGGGTGCTGACATGGGCCTTTCATAAGCCCTCACCACACACGCCATTCTGGGCCCTCTCTGGGCCCTCTTTTGGGCCCTCTCTGGGCCCTAACGTGAACGGGGGCCCCTCCTCCTCCTCATTTGAATGCTCCTTCCAATTTGGTGGTGGGCCGCATTGATTTTTGGGGGGTGTTTATACCTTCCGTTTCCGGGGCTACGCGCCGCTACTGGTGACGTGCCGGTACTTTTGCGTTATGAGGGGGATTAGATTTTTTTCTAGAAATTTGCAAAAATTTACATCTGTTTTTCGGTTTTATAGCTATTTTAATGATTTTAAAATAATTTTTTAAAAAATTTTAAAACAAATTTTAATTATATATTTATTATTTATTTATTAAAAAAAAATTTTATCTTACACATTTAAATATGAATTTAATTGGCTGATTTAAGTATAAATTAGTTAAAATGTATGTAAAAATACGCATGGACGGTTGGCATTTCGAAAATTAAAAATATTAATTTTTAAGTTGAAAAAAAATCGATATTTAAATATTTAGTTCACTTTAAAAATAAATGATAAAAATCAGGCATTCCCCAAGAATCTCACCTCGCTTCCATTAATGCGCAAACCCCCTAATATTTGTCCTTAACCGCCCAAATTCTCATTTCCTCAATGTCCTCCGCAAGTTTGCCCCGCTTCAGACGGTGATGACGGCGGTGTAGAAGCAGCACAACGACACCAACAAGTTCAACCAGCCCGACCAGCTTGCCGACTTTGCCGTGAAGAAGCGAGGATTATGACGCGAAAGGGACAGCGGAAGGGCCATCGGCAGAGGCCCAGGCAGAAGCTGCTGCTCCCCAGGGTTGAGCAGCAGCAGGTGCAACAAGTCCAGCAAGTCCAACCCGATGCTCCACCTGTGGCCGCAGCTGCCGCGCCGGTTCCCTCGCAGCTGAAGCTCAAGCTCGACGGTTGGCGCTTGGATTTTGAGATATTTTTAGGAAATTCGCATAGCTAATTAAGGACCTACCGTACCCGGCTTGAGCACCACCCTTTGTTTGCTTTGAAATACCCTAAAAATTAGAAAATTAACTTGCAAAATTTGCTAACTAAATAGGTAAAAATTTACAAGGTCTTATTACTATTTTTTGATGTTAAAAATTCGGGAAATTAAATAGAAATCTCTAGGCATCACTCGCTCTCTCTCTCTCTCTCTCTCTCTCTCTCTCTCAAACTCCAGGAATCCCCTCATTATCCCATTCACGCACTAAGGGCCCACTCATCGCTGCGGGCCCCAAAAAAAGTGGGCCTTCTGAGTCAGACTCCTCATGGGTGTCCATGGGAACATTGCGGAATTTTGCGTGCGAGAGGGAGCGAGAGAGAAAGAGAGAATGAGGGGAGACTAGTTACTTGAATATTCAATGAGATGGCGTGTCCCTTTCACGCAAAAAAATATACGCTGAAAAGTATGTCCGGTGGAGTGTAATGTACTGGCAAAAATGGCTACCAATTTTAAAGGGACTTTGAAGGCAAAATAAGCATGAAATTTGAGGAAAGATAGGGTTTTTAGTAGAATCCAGGGTTTTTCTGTCTCTCTGTCTCTCTTTCTCTCTCTCCCGCTCCCTCTCTCTCTTTCTCGCTCTCTATCTCTCTCTTTCCCTCTCTCTCGCCCCCTATTGCCACGTGAAAACAGCAGCCGGCTCCCGTCTATTTTTTGTTTACGTGGGAGTGGGAAACACTGGGGAATTGTGAAAGTTATGGATTCCCCGAATTTTGGAGGTCTATTCAGTTACGCCATGTAATTCCACCTGTCACCATCCCTTTAAGAGCGGCTAGAGTTCAAAAATCGAATCGGGCTAGGTGGTAAAAACGACGAAAGAGCTGCGGGCCGGGCGGTCTTTATCAATTATCCGCGTTCGTAGCAATTTTTTCTTTTCTCTCTCTCTCTCTCTTTTCTCTCTCTCTCTCTCTCTCTCTCTCTCTGTCTCTCTCTGTCACTCTCTCACCCTCTCTCTCGCCAGGACAAAGCACCCGACTGCAGCTGGTATAGATAGATAGATATATTGACAGGGGCAGCTGGTAGTCCGGGCCGCTACTTATCACCTGTTTTTTTGATTGATTTTTTCGTTCATTTTTAGTGTAGTTAATTTTGGGACTATAGCTCAGGCTCAGGCTTACGCTTGGGTTTAGGCTTAGGCTCACCTTCCGCTCATGCTCAGGTTAGGTTAAGGCTCATACTTGGTCTTACTAAGCTGTTGTCTCGGCCTAAAGGTCCATTGAAGTGATGGGCCTATGGATTAACATAAATCCCCTCGGATTCCATAAGAATTCTCCCACTTCTCAATCCCTTTTCTTTTTCCTGCCATTTCGCAAAGCCAAAAGATGACTGGGTGGAAAGGGAGGACAAATAAACTTGTCATTTCCAAGAAACCTGGCTCTCTTGTTGCTCTCCTCTCTCTCTCTCTCTCTCTCTCTCTCTCTCTCCAACCTGCTGACCACCGTCTGCGCCCAACACGATGAGTCGGACGGCAATTAATGTGAATCTGGAATTTTGGAATGAGTTTGAGGAGTGAGAGAGAGAGAGAGAGTGAGGAATGAGTGAGAGAGACAGAGAGCGAGAGAACCAGAAAGCGATAGAGAGCTATAGAAAGTACGTCACAGCCCCATCCACTCACTCGATCGTCTGAAGGGCCCAGCGCTAAGGGCCCACTGTTTTTGGTCCAATTTTTTAAACCCCCTTTCCAGTGGCTTAGTCATTCCAACGTGCTACTCTTTGCATCGAATTTTTGTGAAAATTCGTACCAATTTCGCAAAATTCCATTGATTCCCAAGTACAAATTTTTGGGGGATTTACGGTGGAACAGAGCCGGAAGCTGGATTTATTTTTGGTTAATCCTGGATGGAGAAATCCTCAGAAAAACACGTAGAAAATCGGGGATTTGGGGTCAATGTCATTACTGTAATGAGGTCGCGGGGATTAAGGGGAAGTTAAAAATAGGGAGAGGGACAGAGAGAGAGAGAGAGAGACAGAGAGAGCTAGATAGTTTCACTCGACTTTAATCGCTGGAAAACCCAATTTCCACGTCAAAATCCATAACCTTCCAGCCTTCCAGGCCCCTTTAAAACCCCTGGCCTTTCATAACCTACCCTTTTTCCAACTTTTTCATGTCTATCAGCTGTCTAAAACGAAGCGCCGCGGAATCGGTGGGATCCCAAGGGGGATCCCAGCACCCTAGTGAGGGTTAGATGCTTCTCCTAGCTTCATCCTCCTCAGGCTCCTCCTCTTCATCTAGCTCTTCCCAACGCCCATCCCTTTCCAATTCAATCCAATCGACACCAACGGGCCCAGGGGCCCAAAAGGAGGGCCCAACCCACTATGTATCCGAGTCCAAAAGATGTGCGCCCAGGTGGCGTGCTGGCTATAGTTTCTAATAGCTCTCCCACCCCTTGACTGGGAATGCCGGCATGGCCTAGTGGCTAAGAGTTTTGTTTCAAAATCTCAGGGTCCTGGTTCGGCCCCCGTCCGCGGCAAACTTTTTGCGTTTTGATCACAATTGAGTTGAGTATTTTTAAAGTGGTTTTATGGAATTTTATGAACCTAAACAGAGTCTGCTTTGCTAAACAACGCCCTTTCCGTGGGGGCGTTTTCTCAAGTATTTATTTAGCCCAGTTGAGCGGCGGTCTTATAACAAAGTCTAAAAACAACAACTTGTACGAGACTGTATTTTTTACAGTACGAGACTGTACGCTACTATGCAATCCGTTATTAATCGTTAGGTCCTTTTTGAAACTCAAAAGTTTTTGTTTTCCCAAAAAACTAGTACGTTACGCTACTTTTTACAGTACCAAACTGTACGAAACTATACGGAATCGTACGTTGCGATACTTAACGTTTTTCCTTTTTACATCCCCCCTTTTCCGCGAGTCTTTAAAATGGCATGTGATGCGTGAGTCAGGATAGGGCAGACGGGGGGGCCAGCCGAGCAGACGCTCCGACCGGGGGTCCCGTGTGGAAATGTTCAGCGCAGTAGTGTTTCGTAGTGTGCTGTTTTTGGCCGGGCTGAACCCCTGTCTAGTCTGCGTGGCTATTAATACGTTCGCTATGAAAATTTTTACACAATTTTTGTTTAGAATTTCGCTCCTTTTAAAACTTTATAAATTCTGATTTTGCAAGGTCTTTCAAAAATTAATTTTCATTTCAGGATTTTCGCAATTTTCCTGCCTTGCCAAACCCTTTAAAATCCCTTAAAAAAACTAAATCGTTATAAATAACGTTATTTCACAAAAAAAATTTGGAGATTTTTACCCTTGGGATCGGTAAGTACGTTTCGCTCCAAATTCCGGAATTCCGTATAGAGTGGCGCAGCGGAAACTCAAATTTTGCGCTTTTAACCAAATAATTTTTTTTAATTCCAAACCTTTTTTAGCTTTCCGGTACTTTGTAAATTTCAAAATTTTTTGCAAATATAACTATCAAAAATCCAAAAATCCAAAATCCAAAAATTTGTGCTAATTATACCTTGATCTCAGCGGGAATTTCACCACCCCCAGGTTACTGTAATCAGAGGGTCAGATAGGAGCCCGAGAGAGGCGAGCCACACAAAAATGTGATTCATTTGTGTGGCTGGGTCGGGGTTTGGGGCGGTGACGTGTCGGGGGAGAGAGCACGGGAATTGAGAGGGAGCAGACGTGAGAATGGCAGTGTCTGGGGTCTACTCCCTTTTTGCGCTCTCTCGCTTGTCTCTGCCTCGTGGTGAGTCATGGCCCACCCGGGTCGAACCATCGATTGATAGATCTCCCTCCTCCTCCTCTTCGACGAGGGGCTGGACTTCTCCAAGTTGACGGCTACGGAAAACACCTCTTGGCGGGGGTGGTTAGACCAGTTTTTACGGGCAATTGAAGCTGTTTTGACGGGTTTTCTTGGCCTTAACTTTGTCCATGCCCTTTATTGGATCTTTTTGTCAATTTTTAATTGCCTTCATACTCGTTTTTATAGCATGTTGTTAGACTGAGCTGCTTGAAGTTGACGGCTACGGCAAACACCTCCTAACGGAGTCGTTAGACCACTTTTTAAGGCCATTCTAAGGCGTTTTTGCGAATTAAAATAGCTTGGATTTTACCGCCTGCTTGACAAGCCTTTTTAATTTGTTAATACCTTTGAAATAACTTTCTAATTTAAACTTAAAAAATTTACCAGTTTTTAACAGGTTTTCCTACGTTTTTCTGGATTTTAACCTGTATTTTGGAGCGTAGCGTAGTCGCGCAATTTCGTGCGTAGCATTAAACATTTCTCGAATTTACTACAATTTTAAGAATTTTTGCTTTATAATGAAATCTTATTTCCGGCGATTCCGCTACACTCCTTTTTACACCTACCGTATGCACCATTCATCGATTTGCCCCGAAAGCCCTTCCCAGGCCGTCTAATTAACTATACTAGTTGAGAGGTCCCACAGCGATTCCCAAGGTGTCTCCATCCCCTAATTGGACCACGATCACTCTGAATCTCTGCACGCTCTCTCACTCTCGCTCTCTCTCTCTCTCTCTTTCTCCATCGGCTCTTCCATTTGATTAGCCAAAGTGCCTCTTCTTTCTTTCGGCCCTTCAGGAGCCCCAGGCAGAAAAGAGCGGCTCCTCATTGATTCCGCCAGAGTATCGGCTCGTACTTGCTGGATTTAACATTTTATTAAAGCCTTAAAAGGTTTACGGCACCGAAAAATCGATCAAGGGGCTTTAAAGGACCGCGCAAGGCAAAAATCTGGAAATTTGCCTATTTCTTAGGAGCTATTTAAACCTTGTGAGCCTAAGCGAAAGCCTAAGTCTAAGCCTAAGCCTAAACCGAAGTCTAAGCCAAAAGCCCATCTATAATTCTTTCATTTCTATTAATTCCTATTATTTCTTATTAATTTTACACACACGAAAAGTGTGTTAAAACCCTTTTAAAGGACCGCGCAAGGCAAAAATGATCGAAATATTTTCGATACAGATTTTTGTAAACCCATTAAACACTAGATTTTCCCCTCTGGCCCCCCTGAATCTCGGATTTCAGGGCCCCCATTTTGGGCTGGTTGCCCGGGCCGTGGGGGGCTGTGCTTTGCGAAATCGGCGTCAAACATGGGAATTTTCGGGGGACGACGCCTCGCCGCATCCATCCCGTTTTAGGCATCGATTTATCGGCGCCGCCCGGGTCCTATATTGGGCATATTTTTTACGGTTTATCTTTATAGAAATGGAATCCATAGCTTTTTTCGCTTCATAGGCCCTTTAACCTTTTCCAACAAAGTAAAAATATACGCAGCTTTTTTTGCCTTCATGGTTTCTTTAATTTCAATTTCTTCTCAAGGGTAAAATAGCAAATTTGAGGAAAAATTCCATGGATTTTAATGCCTTCATAGGCCCCTTAACTGCGATTTTTTCGGAAGATTTTTCTGAAAAATTTTTGTTGCATACATAGCAAAAATCCATAGTTTTATTGCCTTCATGGTTCCTTTAAAAATACAAAATTAAGAGTTTGATCTATAATTTACATTTTTAAAAGCTATAATCAATTAACGCTTCCTTTCCAGGCGGCTTCAACACGTTCCAGGCCAGCTACCCAGAGCTGTGCGAGAGCTCGGCGCTGCCGGTTGCAGGTAGGGGGTAGCAACTTTTTTTTGGCTTCCAAGTACCTTTAAAATACGCGGATTTCAATTCAATTATACAAATTTAATTCTGCTTGAAAAATATCGACATCCTACTATATATAAAAAAATAGTGTTTGTGTGTGTGTGTGCATTTGCATACAACTTCCGTCCGTATGTTCCAGTCGTATCTCAATAAAGGAAGAAGTTAGCGGCACGTATGATATGTCATTAGGTGCGTAATGGTCATGACACCACTGCACGCATATGAGGTTTTTCAAAATCAGCTGTTTTCGACATTACAAATAGGTTTTTGTGAAAATCTCGCTCGGTCTCTTTGTTAGGAATCAATTAGCATGCACCGGAAGTGGGGGAAGCCTATATAATGGGGATAGGACGCGTTTTTCATTGTTCTGCACAGGAATTCCGGTGTTTATGCAAATTGACGAAGTATGGGGGGGTTGAAAGGTCGCGAAGGGCTTTTCAACCCTGGTTTCCTAATTTCTTATTTTTGCAGGCCAAATGGCCACGACCCCATTCGGAAGTGGCCTATCCTCACGAGCATCCCTCTCCCAGCCCTGTCTCCCCCAGGGCCAAGATGGACCCGCAAATTTTGCCGTTCCTCTACCTCGGCTCCCAGCACGACGCGCTCAGCCACGACACGCTCAAGGTCAGTATTGAGGACTGAAAAATGCATTACGCTATGAAAATCGGCATTTTTCTCATTTTCTATTCTAGCTCTTATTTCCGCGGAATTCCGATATATTTTGAAAAAATCTAAAGGAATCCATAACAAAAAGAGCTAATTTAATAGCTATATATAATTTTTACCACGTGTTTTAAACTACAAATCCGATTACGCCATCAAAATCCGCTCGCAAACCCGTTTAAAATTTATTTTCTGTTATCCGCTTTCTAAGGAGCCGAAAAACTCAAATAACTTAAAATTTAAAGTTTACATTTTGTTTAAAGATACGTAATAGCTCGAAAAATGAATTACGTCACTAAAACCGGCCACCAGATGGCTTTTATAGCTCGAAATTCACCGCTAACCACCCAGAAACCCCTAAAATACACGTTAAAATCCCGCTAAAAGGCCCAAAAACCCCGATAGACCATGTAATTCCGCTGTACTCCACTTTTACACCAAAAAATGTAGCCTATTACGCCATTAAAATCCCGAAATTCCCGAAAGAACCGTAACTTTCGTACTTATCGCCCAGATGCAGCGGAGCGTTTTTCTTGATTCGGTCGGCCGGAAAATTTCACGATTTGCTGGGCGTGTACGCGGGGCTCCTCAGTCCGTTGTGTACCCAAAAACTTTCTGTGTACCTACCCGGCGACTTTTGGAGAGACTTGCTTGCGAAAAGATGGCCACAAGTCACAGGGAGCGCCCGAAAAATGAACGTAAATTAGGGGGAATGTGACGGAAACGAAAAGAGGAAGGAAGAAAAAGCGAGAGAGTGAGAGAGAGAGAGTGAGAGAGAGAGAGAGAGAGAGAGAGAGAGAGAGCGCGAGAGAGAGCGAACGTCCACCGCGTTGCAAACAGCTGTGACTCACGCGGGGCTTCTCCTTGAAAAATAGCGAGTGAGCGGCTGGGGGGGATTGGAGCGGAATGCGAGCGCGTCACCCGTACCTACGCGCCCCGCAAAAATGATTGATTAAGGCGATACGGTCCGCTATTGCTGATTCCGCGCGACGCCTATGAACAAATAGTCAGCGTGCATAGTTGCCGGGCGGCCTTGCACATATCTAAAAAGCGGGAAATAAATAACACCAGAAACGCGAGTTAAGCAATTTTTAGCGGTGCGCGTGCTTTAAAAATATTAAAAATCACAAAAATCCAGGTTGGCGAATTCCCTAATAATCTTGCAAGCTACTAAACTTTAGAAGGACCTTAAATGGATAGAAATGGGTAAATAAAGTTATTTTAGCGAATTCCAAATGAGCTTTGCTAGTTGCCTTCTTTCTCACAACTTTTTCGGGTTTTACATGTCTATAAAACCTAATAAAACGCCCAAAAATCGCCTTCCAGTTGTTGTCGTGAATTCCTTAATGTTTTTTGCTAGTTCCCCCGTTTTTTGTAGCAATTTTTGGTTCAAAAACTCTACAAAAAAAACACGTAAAACTCTGGTAAAATCGACGTCAAGCTGTTTTGGCGAATTTCCTAAAAATCTCTCTGCTAGTTACCCCATTTTCCGAGCTTTTCCAATCTCGAAAATGACATTTTTCCCGTAAAATCCTGCAAAAACACGATATATTTTTGCGCGCGCGTTTTGTTTACCCGCGGCCATACACCGCGCGTAAATATTGGCCGTCTCGAATTTCCGCGTCCGCGTTCCGCAAACGATCGGGAAATGGGGGAAAGTTCTGCTAAAATCGGCCTAAAATGCAAGGAAATAACTAAAAATATCTAGAAAATATTTATCTTTAGAAGCACAACATCACCTACGTGCTGAACCTGTCGCTGAACTGCCCGAAGGCGGACATCCTCAAGGATGATGAGCACTTTTTGCGGATACCCGTCAACGACAACTATCAGGAGAAACTGCTGCCATATTTCTATGATGCTTTTGTGTATCTTGGTGAGTTTTTGGAGCTAAATTGTGCTAGAAAAATCCGTTTTTCAAAATTATTAGGTTCTAAACTGTAATTAGTAAGCAGAAAATACATAAAATATTCTAAAACGTGTTTTTCCAGATAAGGTACGCGAACGTGGCGAGGTCGTGCTCATCCACTGCCTAGCGGGGATCTCGAGGAGTCCGACTCTAGCTATTTCTTATATTATGCGCCATTTGAAGATGGGATCGGATGAGGCGTACAGGTGAGAGAGCGAGAGAGAGAGACAGAGAGAGAGAGAGAGAGAGAGACAGAGAAACAACACCTAAACCTCCTCTTAAAAAATTAAACAAACTCTTCCAGATTCGTCAAAGCCCGCCGACGCACCATCTCCCCCAACTTCAACTTCATGGGACAACTCCTCGAGTACGAGCGGATACTCGTAGATGAGGGAATCCTCAAAGAAAAAGACGCCCGATCTCCTTCCACTTCATCCGGGACCTCTTCCGGCCCCTCCCTCTCCCCTTCTCCCTTCAACGATAAGCAGGACTTTTGCCCGGCAAAGGTCCCAAAAAGTTGCTCCTCCATCGCGTTGTTCCATTCCTTGCCCTCCTCGCTGTCGGGCTGCCCCTCTACCGAGGAGACCCTGCCCCCGAATGAGCACGGAAAAAGGAGCATCGCCTCGATTCCGGCGTTGGAGCGGCCATGTGCGCTGGAAGGAGCATCAGTTGCTGCGGCTCCGGCTAGGCCGATGGCGCTCGGTCTGAAGAGTCGAAGACCGGTGGTGATCCCGCAGGTGCTGGGGGAGGAGCTGCCGTCTCCATCCTCAGAACTGTCGAAGCTGTCGTTCGCGTCGGCAGCGAATCCCTGCTTCGTGCCGTCGCAGCCGATGGCGCCGGCGCGGCCTCAGTTGGTGAGTTATAATACAATTTTAAAAAATTATAATTGTTTAAGTATAAAAACTCTATCTCTCTCTCTCTCTCTCTCTATCATCGATTGAACCTCTTCAATATGCTGCAAAAAAACAACATCTCCACCTAAAACTTACAAAAAATAGCTTTTCCAACTGAAGCTCACCTCAAAATTTCAGGCCCAACTCGAAGGAGGTCACCTCGAGAACCCAATGTTCTCCGCGGCCGGCTGCAGCTCGATGGTCCCCTCAATCCCCGGCCCTCCGGTCCCGCAACGACAATTCGTGGCCCCTCTGGCCCAGGCGGCCCCAAACGATCTGCCGGCCCCTCAGCCAGAGCCAGAAGCCCCGGCAGAGAAGCCGGAAAAGGAGCCGAAGGAGTTCAAGCTGTTCCCCATGTTCAGCCGGAAAAACCTGCGGTTGCCCACGTTCAACATGTTTCAGCACTTTAAAAAGGTGAGCAGAGGGACTGGCGCGGAATGAAATAGTTTAAATACGAGTTAAAAAATGGCTAAATTAACCTTTCTATTTTAGCAAAGCGATACCGAGGATATCCCACGGTCACGGACGGCTGATGCCGGACTTGCCTTCTACGCGCAACGCCCAGACAACCTATCCGACGCCGGAGTGATCCGGGAAGGGGTGAGTATAGAAGCATCGCGTAGTCTTGGGCCTAAAAAAATAGATTATTACTTTGCCGCGTCCGCGATCCGCAACGCGCTTATCTGTCTTTCCATTACGTAAGGAATTACGGCGTCTAAATCAGTGGAAAAGCGGCGGGCGCGTTGCGTGTCGCAGGTACGGCAAAATGCGTAGGCCAACACCCAAAAGTAGGAGCAACATAGCTAGAACAAAAAGGGAAATTACCAAATACTATCTAAAAAATAAAAATTTGCCAAAATGCTATAAAAAAGCTCACAAATCCATAAGATGCAATGAGCACACAGTTTGCCCCTGTCCAAAGTAGCGTCCGTACTTCAAATTTCGAGTACGTAGCGCCCCACTGCACACGGTTACCTGTGCGCTCGATGGAGCTTGGATTTGTTTTTCCTGCGCCAGATTGGCCTGTAAAAAATAAATAAAAACACAACGAAAAGAAACAAAAACAAAAATTACTTTTCTAGTTTTAGGAATGCCCGAAACAACGGCGGAAAGGCGGCAAGAAGTGCGGCAATGGCGTCCCTACCGATTCGCCTGAATCCGGCTTCCAGGACGGCTACAAAACGACGCCCGAGCAAGACCCGGATCGCACGTCGATCGGCTCGGCGTCAAGCCTCGAGATTGCCGTCCAATGACGCTAAAATTTGACCAAAACGTGATCGTTTGATACCCTGAAAAAGCACCCTGACAACCCCACGGAATTCTGTGATACCCCTGGAGACGTGACCCTATTAATTATAATCTTATTGCATGAGTTTCTACTATTTTTATCTGTCTTATCGATATTTCGGATTAATTGTAAGGTTCTTTGGCACTATCAGGGGGAAGAAATATTAAAAAAAGTCGAATTTAGTTCGATTTAAAGCCGAAAACCATGCAAAAACTTAAAAATGTCGAAATTTTGACATTTTTGCTAGAAAAATCGATTTTTCAGCATTTTTGATACATTTTTTTATGGTTTTTACATCCAGAAATGATAAAACCGATGTATAAACGAAGTAAAATAGATTTCTCCTCCCCCGATAATGCCAAAGAACCAGTTTTTGTAAAATATTCCCCTGAAAAGCGGAGCAGCTTCTAGAAAATCAGCTAGAGCGTGCTGAACTTTTCCGAAATACCTAAATATGACCAGTCAGAAAATGTTGTGTGCACACAGAACCCCGAAAAACCCTACTCCACCATGATTGTGATCCAATTTTAAATCTATTCATTTTTCGCGCATTTTTAAGCTCTTTTTCACTCGTTTTCTATTTTTTTTTTGTGGTCGCGACGGGTACCAATCGCTTGGCAAAAAGTATGCTAGTTTTTGCGAGTGTTTGTCGCCATTTTTCCACTAAATTTTGCTTGTTATTTTTTGTGCGTGCGTGAGCCCTTCCCTCGATTTTTTGTCGGTCTGAACTGGATATGGCGCAGACAAAATGTGCTTATTATGATGAGGGATGGAGGCGATAAAAGAATTGAACATAGAATTTGGTTTGTATTACAAGCAAAAACTACAAACTACAACACGCGTCGTTAAACCCTTTAAAATCAGCGACATTCACGCGATTCATATTTTTTTGCACTTTTTCTTTAGTATCCAATTTTTCTAAGATACAGAATTAAACAAAAAAAAAATTCTGAACGGCTTTACTTTTCTTATACAAAAAAAACTTTACAAACTTGTATTTTTTAAGACACAAAAATCTCGATTTTCGACCAAAATGTCGAATTTTAAAGAAATTTTAAGGTTTTCAGATGGTTTTCCCGCTTTAAATATAGTTACATTTTACTAAAAAGAGTATGGTACTTACTTTTATGATACTAGGCTTTTCTGGACTTATAGGGAAAAGCCCCCCCCCGATAATGCGAAAGCACTCATTAAAACCTTGCTAAATTAAATAAGCCAATAAATAGCAAATTAATTAAACTACAGCCACAAATTTCCAGTCAATCCCATTAAACCCTCCGATTGATGTCAAAAACCCCGAGCCGACTTCCTGTCGCCCCCACCCATCGTGAACAAAATATCCACGAAATGGCCGGCTGGCCAAATATGCCCGCCAATGTCGGGAATCCATCTCCGCCAGCCATTCGCCTCAAAGACCCCCAAAAACGCCATGAAATTGTTCTACATTATCGTATTGCTGGCCGTAACGTTTGAGTTTTGTGCGGCCGAGGAGGCGGTGCCGGAATCGGAAAACCTACCGAAAACTGACACTAAAGAAGATGCTGCACCTGTTGCTGACGCGGTAAACAGCTTAGGTTTGCGTTTAACTGTACGATGTATAAAGTGATTTTGATTGCACATTGAGACTTTTTAAATAAAAATAGCATAACACAGCCTAACGTGACAGCGTCGCGTTACACACCGTAACGTGACGTAGCGTAACATTTCGCAACCAGATGTAGCGTAAGGGAAACGTAACGTCAGCTTCAGACACCGAGAAAACCTCTGCGGATGCCGGTCCAGCCTTAGAATCGGATTCATCTCCGAAAGAATCAGGTACGCAACTGAACACGCTACGTTTATTATGCCCGAAAAAAAACTTGAAGAAACGCCTTTCCAATTTAGAGACAAAAGTAGACGATCAAGAAGACAAGCTATCCACTCCTGCAGTGGAAATCACTACCCAAGAGAACCTATCAGACGAAGAATCTAGCGAAACTGTAGAATCTGAACAGTCTGAAGGATCAGAAGAGGTGGCATCCGAATCGATCGAAGAAAAAGATAGTGAAGAGAAAGGCGGTAATCGTATACCTACTCTTATCAGCACTGGCTTAGATTCTACACTCGAAGAAGAGGAGTATGAAGCTGAAGCTGATCGAGAATCTGCGGAATCCGAAGATTATTCCAGCTCGCAACGACTGTGGAGGGATGGCCAACTGAATATTAAGATTTCTCCGGTTATAACGGTTCTCGGTAAGTAAAAAAAATGCCGCTAAGAAAAATACGGTCCATTTAGGAGCGCTAATCCTTGCCATGCCAGTCGCCTTCCTCATCGTGTTTCTGTATCGACTGTTCGCACGACGAAATCAAGTTCAATATGTACGAAACCTTGACTATCAGCCTTGAGTAAATGTTGCAAAGTTTGCGGATCAAAAATACACCGTCTACGCCTGAATCCAAAATTACAGTGCAAAAAAGCCTACATAAAAAACACGAGTGAAAGGTACCTGTACATTTATTAATGCAAAAACAGAGATCATTTGCGAAGGCGTTTTTGTCGAGTAGAGCCAACATTTTCCGGGTTGACCGCGGGTTTTTCGGGGCGCTTCCGGGCCTTGGCGATGGGTTTCTAAAACATAATTCTTCTATAATGCAAAATGGAGTACCTCCGTGCTAATAGCGTCTTCTATATCGACTGTTGGTTCTGACGAACTGATCACCCGGGTTCCTGGCTTCTAAATGTTGAATAAAAAAATAAAGCTTTTGGTAAGTACCACGTAGGATTTTGGGCACAGCGCTTGCACTTTACAGTTGGCGCAGTCGGGCTTTGTCGCCTTGCACGTGGTCTGGCCCAGGCCGACCATTAATTTGTTGATGTCCGCCCAGTGTTCTCTGAACAATCCTTTTATCTTCAAAAACAAACAAGAAATTCAAACAGTGCCTTTTCAAATTTCACCTTTCAAACAGTGCCTCAAGTGCTTGTCCGACTTGGGCAGGCGTCGACTTTTCCTCAGTCCAACCGAGCCTAGGACAAAGTAAAAAAGCAGTCAAAAACTAGAACATTTTCAGCAGCCTAAAAAATTTACCATTTTGAAATGCGATCGACGTGCGTATCGACAACAATGCCATCGACTCGACCATGAGCTGTTTGCACGACCTAAAAGAATAAAAGAAGATAAAGAATTTCTACCAAATTTGCAATCTTCAGCCCGACACCTGGGAACTTGCAGAGCTCGGGCACCGAATCGGGCACTTGGCTTCCGTATTGTTCTTTCAATCGCTTGGCAGCTTCCAGCACGTATAGGGCTTTTTTCTAAAGCAAAATTGAAGGCCGGATATTCTCCCACCTTGTAGAATCCGACGGGCTTTAGAATGTCTTCCAACTCGCTGGCGCTCATCTTTAGCACTTGCTCGACCGTACAACCCTTATCTCGAAATCTCTAAAAGAGCAAATTCGCAAAATTTGAGGTAAAAATACCTTCATAGCAGCAAAGGTGACCTCGTCCTTTGTTTGTGGAGACAGCATTGCGCCAACGAGAGCTTGGAATTGTTGGTCCTGGCTTGAATTTTCCTAATATAAACTTGTCTTACTTCTTTTGGGGCATTTAAATCTGCCAGCATGTGACATCCCATAGTATCCACCGGGGCATCGTTCTTGATTCGATGAAGCCGAATGGCATCTAGCTACAAAAATTGTCGTCAAATAATAAAAAGAAAGCCCAACCTGCTTTCCCATGAAAGCAATACATTCCTCATCGGTCTCGCCGCCATGGTACGTCTTCAAATAACGCCGAAGAAAAGGCGTGATCGGCCTCGCCGCCATCTCCCTAAAAGTTTATTGAAATTTTAGTTACATCACACAAAAAAACACCCGGATTATGAAGGAGACCAGAATGAGAAAAAAACGCCCGCAACAAGCCCTACAAAAAATGGCGGAATTTCAGAAGTATTCGGTGGCAAGCAAAATGTGCGTTGAAGAAACAATAAATACAGTGAAACAGGGTACAGGGTGCAGTCAAGATAGCCAGCGGCTTCTTAGCGACATCGAAGCAATGCTTGAGTTCAGCGTGGTGGAGAAGTCGAAATCCCGAGGGCTTGGAGGCAAAACGGGATCGTCAGCATGGTCATGCTCTTGCGAATAGAACAGCCAACGACGAGTCGGCGGGCAGCACAAATCCGAGGCCGGCTTGTTTTCCTTGTTGGAGCGGAGGCTTCCCTTCAGGTAGCGTGATCGACGGGTTGGTGCAGAGTTTGGTACATAGAGGCTAGGAGTTCGTCGGGCACGTGGATTAGTCGGAGACCCGATCGTCTTGTCACCCAGGGTTCCACAGATCGTGCGGCGGGCTGTAGAATTCCTGATGAAGGGGCTCGTCTCCGGCATAATTTCGTCCTGGATTTGGAGCAGCTCGATGCTCTCCTCGCTGGTGCTCGTTTGCTGGAGATCATCACTCTCGTCAGAATAGCTCGATTCTCGGATGCTGGACCCGGACCTCGATTTCATTGAGAGGTCTCTGAAGATGTCGAACGAAACAATTCCTCCGTGCGGAATCCTCTTCAGATGGTTGACGACACGATCGTGGGTGAACCCGTTGATGCGTACACCGTCCATCCTAACCACTTGGTCCCCGGCTTTCAGGACATCATTGTTGATGCCGTCCGGGTTGACTCCTCTTATGAAAAACAGCCTTCCTTGTGTAGCAGAATCACGGCCGGTAAGCACAAATCCGAAGCCTTCCTTGCCCTTCACCACTCGGACTTCCATCAATTCTCCTTCGGTCATAGTTGAATTCATCCTAGTTATCTAAACAAAACCATACAACTCTGTTTGAACGCGTGTGTAGGCAGTACTAAGAAATGTCGCTTTTAAACGTGCCGGCCAATTCTGAAAAAAACAACATTTATTATACCAAGCAGATACCTGGAAAAAGGCAAAATCACAACGTATCTCAATCTGCACAACACCGAGAAAGAGGCAACTTACAATCACAACCAAAAATTAGTAAGTGAAATGGAATCATACAGAAGAGGCTAAAAAACTACATGTCCTAATATTGAAGACGCGGATTTAGACGATCTTCGGTCCGAATTCCTTGATCGATCCATCTGGATAGGCGAAGATGACACTTTCAACGCAGTTGAAGAAGAGCCCGGTTTCGACAACGCCTAGAAGAACGGTTAGGCACGAGGGAAATAAAATCACCAGTAAATGACTTGAGGGTTACATGAGCTTCCGGCCAGTTGATCAGCTTATCTTTCGGGAATTCCTAAAAGTGACATTCAATGAAATGGATGATCAAAATACCCAGTCAACGATGTAGCAACCATTGTCGGTAATGACGGGGCCCATTTTGCCGCTGCCCGATCGCACACTGAACTTTCCGCCAAACTTCGAAGAGAGATTTTGCAGTAGCGTCTCATGACCGAACGGGATTACCTGAAATTACACATTTTTCTATAGATAAAAAAACTCACGTCAATCGGCACTTTCGCGTAGTGTTCTCCCAGTTTCTTTGATTGCTTCGAGGAGTCGGCAATGATCTGTGAACCAAAATATAAAACCAAGGTAAACACAACTTACAATAAATCGCGAGGAGGCTTTCTGCACAACTTTTTCTTGGAAAAGGCACCCTCCGCCGCCCTTGATTAGCGTATATTCGTCATCAAC
The DNA here is from genome assembly GCA_038088335.1 of Mesorhabditis sp. LJ9110. Classification (NCBI taxonomy): domain Eukaryota; kingdom Metazoa; phylum Nematoda; class Chromadorea; order Rhabditida; family Rhabditidae; genus Mesorhabditis; species Mesorhabditis sp. LJ9110. The sequence continues at coordinate 97,690 of JBBGBA010000207.1, forward strand.
CTCAAAAATGTTAGAAAGTTTTGCTCAACAATACCTCATCGGCGCCGTCTATACAAATATCCAAGTGTGACACGATGCCGAGCTCCGTAACGGGCAGACCAGCATCGACGAGCCATCTAAATCAGTGATTTTAGCGTAATAAAAATGGAGAACCTTTTCGTCATTGAAGATGTGGGTACACATTTGATATCCGTGAGGTTGCCGTTTTTGAAAGCATCACGCATGTAGTCGACGAGATATCTAAGAAAAATAAAGCGAGCGCGAAGGGTATTTACTTGACGGTCGAGCCAGATCCAACGCCGATCCGAGCGCCCGAGATGAGGTATTTTTCTCCCGCCGAGTATGCCGCTAGCCGTTTTGCTTCCTCTTGAGGGGATAGGTTGGTTGTTGAGCTGCTTGCCATGGTACCCTGAAAAAAAAGGTTTTTGCACTCGTAGAGGCCCAAAAATCCAAAACAAAAACAAGAAGTTAGTGATACAAATCCGTACAGGCCTAGACGAGGCACTCACCGAATGTAGCTGGAGAGAACTATTACAAAAAAATTGTCTCTGGCTCAACAAGGCATTCAGACGGATTCGCATTGCGGCGGGGAAGTGGAGCTGATAAAATCTTGCAAAGAAAACGAGGGCTTTCAGATTCGAAAATTGTAGGATGTAGCCCAGATTGGGGAAAAGGGCCGGGCGAAAAGCAAACCCATCAAAACTAACGCCCTTGCGTGCGGTGTCAACTTGTGAATTTGTATCCTGGCTTTATAATCTTTATTAAACCTCTTTACAAACGGTGTATTTACAAAATAAACGTGTATATGTTTGGGAAATAAATTAATCGTACCGGCAGCATGTAGAAAATTCGTGACTCAACGTACAAAATGGAATTAGACAAAGGTGCGTCAGCAGGTGTGCAAAATTTTTGGAAGTTTTGGGACCCAGTAGCATCAAGATCATTTTAAAAAGTATTAAACGCCGGGGTTGATGCCGGATGGCGGAAAGCCCGTGGGTGGCGCGGCAGTCGCTTGATTGCTTCCGCTTGATGGCACCACTGAAAATGTTATAAATCAGTATCCTTGTTGTTTAACAAACTTGGAGCATTACGCCACATCTGCAACGCGTTGAAAGCCCAGACAAGAGCTTCTACAGCAAAGAGTCCCTAAAAAGGCGATATTATTGGATCAACGCCCTTTGGTACTCACCACAGTGACAATTGAAGCGAACCATGTTCGGTCAAAGATCTGGATAAACATGATAATACCTCCCAGCACCGAAAATCCGGCGAACACCATGCTGTAGACCATTTCCTGTATGGGGGTTTCGGAAAATGCCCAGCAGCAACTCACCACTTTTGGCCACATGAGGCTCGCCACGAAGGGGACGTCAAAGGCAAAGCAAAGAAGCATCAGCAATGTGAATATAAGAAGTACAGAGGCGATTAGAATAGGATACCTGTAAAAGTATAGGGATATTCTTGATCTTAGAAGCTTTAAAAAAACGCTTTTTACACCTACCATGAAGCTTCCGCGACCAGCACGAAGATGAAAAGAAGTATAGTGATGCCCTAAAACCGTGGTTTACTTTTCCGTTTTAGGATCGGATTGATAAAGCCAAGATAACTTACAAAACTCAGTGGCTTCACCAAATGCGGCAGCTCTTTCAAATCTCCGAACGACATCCTTAAGTTGAAGAAATATTTCTATTGCAAGATGAAGAAGGGAGGAAGAACAGCACGAAACTTGAATCGATGGCGGCGGGTATCAAAAGAAACAAGGGTGATTAAACGCTGCGTAGAATTTAAAATTCACAGCAACCGTTTCGCAAGTAGCAGAAGCAAAAAGGAGCGAGAAAGTGTGCAGGTGATTCAGAACCATTACCAGGGATATATACGCCCTAAATAAAAGTCGCCAATAGCTAGTAGAATCTGAAGACGATCAAATGATCGGTGACCCTAGCAGAATGCCAATCGAGTAAGAGTCGCGGAGAGCAATGCAAACATTTGCTCTAAACTTTCACAACCTTTATCCCAGCCGCGGCGCCGCGAAAATACTTTCAATGGCGTGTGGGACGGGTGGTTGAAAAATGCTTAAAACAAGCGCCTCTAATCATTGCAAATCCTGTTTGTGGGGTGTCGGGCCTGGGCGCGGAGAAAATACATTTTTGCATATAGATGATCAATAGGGCGACGTGCCCGAACAGGGCTCTGTTTTCAATGGGCTAGCCGCGGCCATAAAAAGCGGCCGGGTTTCATTTTCCATGGAAAATCATTGTTGAAAGCTCTAGCCTGCCCATATGAGAGTCGAGAGCCCAAACAAAAATTTCGCGGATCAATAAGCCGGGCCGGCGTATTGACCGCTTATCATCACCGGTGTTCCGTGCAGCCCTGATAGGGGGCGTGTTTCGCCATCATTGTTTGTTTTCGGAATTATCACCATGATGTCGGTCAAACGTCCAGCGAAGGGCACGGGGGCCAATTCAGATGTCTTAGAAAGTTGGATACAATTCGGATAAGCGGGGAATTTTAGGCAATATAAAGGAAAAAGGCAAGAGCCAATCATCTGACCTGCAGTATGTCAAGATCCGTTCTCTAGGAACGATAAGTTATATCGGGCGTGAAATATAATGCTTGAGAGTCGCATCGGCTGGCTGCGGTATGTGGAAACTGAATGACTCAGGTGTGCAAATATGGGCCTCTAGCCACGACCCGCATCACATTCTCCGACATGCCACCCAAGCTAGCAAGCCCATTAGGGTAAACTAGCCCGACAGTGGCCATAAACGGGTATATGCCAGTAGCAGAAAAGTAATTGGTAAGCAAAAATTCCTCTCCCGGACCGACAACCTTAACGTAGCTACATTAGCAGCCAAATAGGAAAAAAAAATTTATCCCAAAAACGTGCAAAATTACAAAGTGCCAATCGGTCAAGTTCTGCAGAATATTCACAAGGAGGATCACAGAAAAACAGCTCTAGTTAATTCTATGAAAAATTGCACACAATACATGGCGCTCAAAAAGGCACAGGCAAATGAGTGTGATCGCGCAAGTAATCATTGTACTTTGAGATGAAACCGGTAGAGCGAAAGACGAGGCCAAGCGATAGTCGGGCACGCCATCCAGTCACGAATGGCGAGATCCAGTGCAGCAAGCAGCGGTATACCCAAAGGTATAATAACGGGGTCGCTATTGAGCCACGTCGTTGAAGGCGCACAAATACGGCAGCCATCAGCACCGGGTTGGCTTCGTAGGCAAAACCTAAAAAAGTAATAAAAGTTAGAAGTAGGTTGCTTACCAGAAAGCAAGTGCATCAGCACGACCTCCAACGTAATCAAAGCCCCAGTCCGGCCAGCTCCGTCCATGCAGTGGACGATCGTCGGGGTAGGGCTGGTACGAGAGCGTCGTAGAACACGGAAGGGCCAATGAGTGTCAACTTGTGTCGTCCAGTCCCATTGCCAATGCTCGAGGGCTAGCACCTCTTCTCGACGAGCGTCATCGACGCGCCAGACCTAGAAAAAAAGGATATATTAAAGCGCACGTTCAGGGACGTATATTTATATTGAACGTATATTGCCTATTGACGCCGAGAGACTGGGAAAAGAAGGAGACGCAGGTGTCAATAGGCAATATACGTTCAACGTGCCTGAACGTGCACTTTAAAGGGATGCCCAACCTTTTCGCGGCTCAAAAAGCAAAGACCATGCCGCGGGCGGGGGTCGAACCCGGGACCCCCGTTTTGTAGGCCTGGATACTATGTGGCCTGTATGTACTGGATGTAGGCCCTTTAAAGCCAAACATCATATCGCAAAGCTTTCGTGAAGATCAAAAATAGTGATTATACCTCCAGATATGTCACGGTGAAGAGAGGGTCCTTGGCGCTGTCGATGCCGCAGTTGCGCACAATCAGATTCCCGAACATCAGCTCTTGATTCTCGAAGCGGGGCCAGTAATAGGGGCAGAATTCCCTTCCATTTGCCATCCGGCCCAGCGATGATTCCTCGACCGCAGCACACAACATGAATATCAGGGCACTTTTCTCCTAAAAGGACTTGATAGTGAGAAAAAGAAATCGAAAATACCTGATAAACCATGCGCCAAAAGTCCTCCTGGGTGGCGGCTAAGGGAGCTTGAGTGCAGATGAAGGTGTTGCGCAGCGGTCCACCGCGGACGTAGTTCGCATGGATAAAGTCGGTGGTGCCACTACAGAAAGTAGATAAGAAAATAAAGAAATTCTAACTAAGAGCGATCATCGCTGGCCACTTCAGGAACTTGGTCACTGTTGAAGAGTTGCTGCACAATACGGCTTCGCCTGCAAACAAAGTTGGGTTGAAAAATCGAAAATAATACCGGAATCGCGGGTCTTCCCAACAGATCTCGCCGTTTTGATCGAGAAGAGGGCGCAGCCGGACGCGACTCATCTCCGAGCAAGGAACCACTAAATAATGATGCGAAAATAAGCCAAATCCTTACAGGAACTTCTGGCTTTCGTCAAATGGTTTTGGTTGAAGGCCGACTGGTCGGCTTCTTCCGGCGTCAGCTCATTGTTAGCGAAGAAGGTGTCCAGGCGGTTGAATTCCGAGATGAAGTCCATCAGATGACACGTCAGCTTTCCCGGTTCGATTAGAAGACTCCAGCGCACCTACAAGAACCTAGATAAACATACAGCTGCAAAAACCTTTTCATAGATCCTCTCCGAGAGCGTCTGGATCCGTTGGACGGTCAGCAGGGTGGTTTCCGGGGAATTGCGATACCAATTGCATAACGGGTCACGCTAAAATTAAATTAAATTAAAAAAATAGATTCAATACCAAGCGGAACTCTTGAAAATCTTCGGCCGCCATGTTCAACAGTTCATCCCAGTTGCCCAGAGAGGCGAGAAGGCGATCTTGTAACCAGGAAACCATACGTTCACTAAAGCAAATGACAATAATTAGACGCTAAGAGACAATAATACCCATGCTTTTTCACCATTTCCTCGCGCTGAAGGTCACAACTGAGAATCCCGGGGTCGAGCAGCAACTTCTCCAAAAGGGCTGTTCTAAACAAAGCATTGAGAAATAAAAGAAAGAAGTACCTAGAACGCTCATCGCAAAGGATGCCGTCAATTTTAAAGAGCTTCTGCCCGACAAACGTCTTCAGCTCGATGGTCTCAAAGTTTGACTAAACAAAAATTGCATTAAAAAAAATGAAACTTACGATGCGCTTGAGCAGCAAATGGTCCTGCCATCGTTGATAGATGTGGCCTAGAAAGCCCCGATCCGCGTTCTCGTCGAAGGGGGAAGCAGGGAGCCTAAAAACAATAGAAGATCTCAAAACAGAACCGACTTCTTGGAGTTTTGCGCTTCATTGGCGGCGGCCTCGGGGATGTCGTAGAGCTTGCATGCCGCCCCAACGCTGTCCACGGCTTCTACGGACATCTGGAAAGCACAGGGTGTGGTAAAACAATTTTTTGGGAAAATGCGTCTGCTGAAAACTCAAAACTCAAAAGTTCGGCGAAAAAGATTTTCAAAAAATGTGTCCGCGACACGCCAAGTTACGGATTTTGGTTACGGTACTGTCTTGTACAGGGTGGCCAGAAAAAAAGTGCCTGGTTTGCACTGAAATATCTCGCTAGGGGAAACGAATCGGACCATGGTTACCTTGCCAGAATGCTTAAATATGCTGGGTATGAAGAATAAACACAAGTTGTTTTTTACGATTTTTGACGACCCACTACTCGTTAAGAATTTTTGAACATTTTTGAAAAAATAGAAAACTTTGAAGCGATAAAGTATGCAACCTTTGAAGAGTTCTAGTAAAGTGTAGGGTATCAAAATGATGCTCTTGTAATGCGCTATTCAATTAGTGGTAAAGATTATCGATCCGTTTAACTAGCCGTCAATAGGAGCGTTCGGAAAATCGAGACTTTTCCAGCAGGGACGTTTCCCAGTTGACCACAAAAAAAACCCATTGTTGCCATAACTTTTTGTACTCGTTACATGTAATCCTGGTTGCCAAAGATAACGATGTTATAATCTTGACTATAAGAGCGTATAAATTACAAATTCCGTCGACTTGGCCAATGGCCAAAAACTTTTTTTGATCGGGATTTTGAAAATCTTGTTGCCAAAAGTTAGCAGGTGTCTATTTATTGCTAACTGCAAAATATCAGTGTGTTTATTCTTCATACCCAGCATATTTAAGCATTCTGGCAAGGTAACCATGGTCCGATTCGTTTCCCCTAGCGAGATATTTCAGTGCAAACCAGGCACTTTTTTTTCTGGCCACCCTGTAGTGTAGCGCATTTTATCGACCTGCCGTTTTAGTTTTCAAGTCAAACTTTTTAAAGTTTAGGAAATTGACAGAATTTTCAAAGGTTTCAAAGGAATTTTCAAAGGATCTTTTCCCCTGTTTTCGGCGACAATGGCTTTGACATGTTCTGCAGACACCGCGTTGCGTCACACTTTGCAGCTACGTGAATCCTTGACAATTTCAGCGCCATTCTCGGATTCTGACGGTCGTTCTAAAAATGTGCGGCAAAATTATTCCATCCCAAAATTCGTATTTTCACGCGGGTGCTAGCTTCAGATAGCCGCCGATGATTTAGACGGCTTTCGGGATCGACAAGCCTAGTCATTTATACGGAAAAATTGGACAAAAATAGTTTAACCTTTTAAAAATAGTACAGTGTTAATTCGACCGTACGCTTTCCGGTTAGCCCGAAATCTCTGTAGCAAAAGTGGTGATAGCGATCATCGTTTTATTTGCAAAGCCCCATGAAAGAATAAGGTTTTAGACATCTTCTAAACCTCAATAACACCACAGTAACTTTGTTTCTATGCCCCGGGTCTCGCTCCAATTTGCGGTATCACCTGCCATCGACGGCAGCACTCCACTAGTCTGGAAGTGAAAACGCGTGCCGCGAAAACTGTTGCTATCCATTTCCCCGCCTTGTACCCTAATTAGCCCATCAATTTTCCGGGGAGCCGCGGAAATGGCAGGTGAGAAAAGGGATCGCACATCCTGCCGTAAAACTCGCCAATATTGCGGCGCGAGGTTACTTTCTAACGTATGATTATCGCTTTTTCGATTGTGATACACTCCTTTACACCGAATTTCCCGAATTTTGAGGAAAATTACCGGTCCTGGAATGCTAGCGAGGGATTTTTTTAGTGTTTGTAGCATATACTTAGTGTGTTTTTAGTAGTTCTTGACTACTAAGAAGGTTTAAAAAATCTAGAATTTAGGATTTCCAACCTTTTGCGGAATATCTGATTTTTAAAGATTGTTTTTGAACGTTTATCAACTTTCGAGGGTTAAACTTTCTAGGAAATTTGAATTTTTGGCAAAAAAAACAGATTTTCAGACAGTCTAGTAATTTTTTATGAACTTTCTATGCCTAAAACGGCGTAAAAAGCTTTGGCCTGTATTGCATTATTGGGACCTTTATGGAGGCAAAGGGCCAAAGTTAGGTGCCACCGGTAACCCCCGCTAACAGTCCAGTTCCAAATTCCCTATCCGACCTTTTGCGAGGCACACCTTCTGCCCGAATCCTCCCAAATTCCCTCACTCAGCAAAGCATGGCGCCCGAATTTGATCCTCGGCACGGCGAGTCAACAAGTTACTCGTTGTGCAGCCCGGACGCCGAAAAAAGCTAGAGCTGAGGCGGCGCCAAGGGTAGAGCAGTGTTTGCGGCAAGTGTCCAGCCGGGGGGTCCCGCAGCGCCGGCCGCCATTTTATTTTGCAATTTGCCGACGCGACGGCAGGGGGAGGAGACGAAAAGAGGCCAATCAGAAGGCCCAATTCCGTCGCTTTGCTCTCGGATCGGACGCGCCCTTTCTCTCGTGCTCACCCGGGGACTATTTTTGGGTCGGCTGGGCCTTGGTTTTTGCTGTCGCGAATTTTTTACAAGATCTTATTAGTTAATTTCTGGAATTTCTTAGATTTTTTCTATTTATTTTTGTATTTATGAGAATTAAAATCGGTCATTGTTTTGCCCTGTTTTGGTAGGAATTTTCTCGGTTTTTTAATATAACAATTTTTGGGACTGAATTTTTAGCGGGGGGGGGGTAGTAGGCGGAAAACTACTTTTTTTAGCTTCTTGACAATAAATACTGTATTTTTATAGTGTTTTTAGTCCTTTTTGATTGCCAAAAAGTTAAAAAATATTTGAAAAGTTTTGCAAATTCGAAAATTGGGGTCCATTTTTCATATATTTTTGACCAAAAAGTCCAGAATATTTGAAAACTGCTATAATAATACTTCTAAAAACGCCTCCCCCGCTAAAAGCGCAGTACCATATTTTTGGAATTCTGAAGGTAGATTTGGAACCACCACAAAATTCTGGACAAGGTAAACTTTATCCGAACCCAATACTTTCAAGAAATTCAGAAAAATGTCCTTGTTAGCGGATTAACCCATGCAGCGGCTAGACACATTTCAAGACATCCCGCGATTTAGGGATCACCCAACCGGCCGGAAATTTTATGAATAGTCTGTCTCGGACCTCCCTAAAATATCAGCGGGCTTGTTTTAGGGGATAGCTGAAAGCCACCTGTGTGTGTGTATGGGCCAGATTGAGAGAGAGAGAGAGAGAGGAGAGGCCATGGCCATAGTCCTGGCCAGGAGAATTCATTTACCAGGCATACATTCGGCAAGGGGGAGACTCGCCCGACTCTCCTCCCTCACCACCCACAAAAAAACAATTATTCATGGATTTCCCGCGCGCGCCATCGACACCACTGCAATTCGGCGCGTACACCTTTGCGGAAGGGGTTGTCGCGTGTAACAATTTGGGGCGCGTTTTAGGAAAAAGGTTTTGGGGGTACGGTAGTTTTTTAAATATCTCTTTGCTTGGTTATTGTCTATTTTAAGTTTCTATCTATTAATTTGGATATCTCTCTCTCTCTCTCGCTCTCTCTCTTTCTCTGTCTCTCTTACCCTCACCCTCATCCTCTCACCCTCATTTTTTTCTAGTTCGAGCTCTCGCTTCTGGTTCTTTGGCATCAACGGGGGGGCAACTTCTTTCTTGGTATCCGCATTTTGAACACATCGCGTAAAACATTGAAAAATAACAATTTTCGACCAAAATTCAGAATTTTTACCTTTTTTAAAGTGTGTAAGACTTTTTTTGCCAATTTAAATCCGGTTAAAATCCACTAAAAACTTGATGAAAATACTTACTATGATTTTACTAGACATTTCTGGACTTGTAGCTCGGCTAGGCTTTCCCTCTCCCCCGATAATGCCAAAGAACCCACGTGCCGGTCTCTTTAGCTCATTTTTCTATCCCTCTCTCTCTCTCTCTCTCTCTCTCTCTCTCTCTCTTTCTCTCTCTCTCTCGCTTTCTAGAAGTTTTTGGAGGAATCCATAGCGAAAAAGTCGAAGCCTGACTTGCCCGTGCCTTTAATACCTAAAATATACCCTAAATATCGCCGAACCGCTCCTACCTTGACGACCTTTCTGACACACTGCCCTCTCTGCCATTTTGAGGCCATTGACTGCCGGGTGCGGCCACAAATCGGCCACTTCCGGCGGGTGGGTCCCGTCGGGATTGGCAGGCTGCCAATCCCGCCACCACTCTCCACCCACCAATCTCCTCTGTAATTACGACTCCGCGAAATTACCTCCCCCGATTGCATAGTTGCCGTTTACAGCCCATCATCGTACACTCTTCGCGGGACGATGATTTAGCGCGGGAATTCCGGGGAATACGTATTTTCAAGCGTTTTTAGTATACTGGCGTACTACCTTACGACCGTATTTCGATACTGGGGTACTACGGCAGAAGAAAAATGTCTTGCCGGGACCAGCCTTTTTTTGCAGGGGGTTGGCTCGAATTTGTATTTTTGAAAAAAGTGGGCATTGGCTTTTTTCGGACTTCTCGATTTTCCCAGGCTCAGTTCTGGGATCGCTTCTTGATTTTTTTTAGTCTTACTCCTGCCGAAAATGCCAGGGTTACTGTAGTCGTCCAAGGTCTAGCTGACAATTTTGGCTGGCCTATTGTTTTCAATTTTTTGGAGCTTTTGCGTTATCGGGGGGGGGGGAGCAAATCCAGTTTGCTTATAAATTTTTAGGTGTAAAAGAGTGTATTTTTTGTTGTATTTACAGTTACCGGTAGCGAAATTGTTATGACAATTTCAAAAACGACCTCTTCCAGCGTTTTTGGCTGGTTTTAAAATATTTTCTGAAATTTTATGCCGTCCCCCTGATAATGATTCAGTACCATTTTTCAACCACCAGTTTTTCTGGGGCACTTTTTAGCAAGCTGGTCGTCGGACTTTTCCGAGCGCCCTGAGAAGGGGAAAGCCTTCCTTCCGCTTGGCCAACCCCGGCTTTTAGTCGACGATGTTTGGGAGGTGTAGTCGGGTTCTTTGGTCCTAAAAAGACGTTTTGTTTGCGATTAGTGCAATCTGCAGGGTTGGTGGATTGTTTTTGGACTCGGGGGAGACATCAAAGAACCTCTGCTAGACCGCTGTGATCAGAATTCGTCCAAGGATCTCTGCTAGCCTGCCCGTACAACAAATTCCTGCAAGAATCTAGGTCTGCCTTCTCGTTAGCAGGCCTTTCTGCCTCTGCCAAAACTCTGCTAAAACTCAAACATTCCTCTGCTAAGCTGCTTTCGCGTGGATTTCCTCAAATGATCTCTGCTAGTCTACCGACCTCCGTTTCCTCAAAGAATCTCTGCTTGCCTGCCTCCTCATCCAATTCCGCAAATGGTCTTCGCTAGCTTGCCAATTCTTCAAAGAATCTTTGCTAGCCTCTCTCCCCCTCTCCCCCTCTCTCTATCTCTCTATCTTTCCCTCTCTTTCTCTCTCTCACTCTCTCTCTTGTGCGCGCGCGCACAAAACCAATCTGTGCAGAGTATCGCCTCGTAGTCGCTGGCTGTTTATACGCGACGCTCCACTTTACACTGGTATCCTGGGCGTTTTAGACCATTTTCGAGTTTTTATCCATTCTCAAGTTTCTAAATTTGACGTAAGACCTTACGAGGGTCACTTTCTCATCTCCAAACCCATCCAAATGCCGAGGGTGAATAAGTATCTTGTCGGAATGCCGTAGGACCCGTCTGGGGGTACAAATCGGAGGCCCTTCCCCCCTCCCCCGGTGCCGCGTCTCCCGACAACCACCCACCCCACCCAGCCACGAGAATGGCGATTTCGAGGGGCTTTTTATTTTCGCACAGCCAAACCAGCGGGGAAATTGCTTTCCAGGGGGTGGTTGGCTGGGGGCTACGTGGCGCAGGTGATCCTGGGTCCCGGCACGACATTTTGTCGTTTTTTAAAGGGATTGGTACACGAGGGGGTGATGGGTTTGATATGGGTGCAAATGTAACGTTTTTAGTCTATGTATCGGTTTTTCTTCCGGTTCTGTATCTGGTCGTGACGCTTTTTGGAAGTTTTCGGAATTTTTGCATTTGGAGCGCGGGATCGACATGTCCTGTGGAGTATTGCGTAGTCTTTCGGGGTACTTTGGCGTTATCGGGGGATAACTTTTTCCTTAGCATCGAATTTTTCTAACCATTACAAAACAAGTGTTTGTTAGCGGTTTTTTACTATTCTAAAACGTGAAAAAAAACTTAATGAAAAGTGAATTGTTTGCGAAAAATAAAATTTTGCCAAACAAAATTTAACACCTTAAAAGTTGAAATTTGACTAAAATTTAATAAAAGCACGATTAAAATGCTTGCTATTACGCTACTAGGCATTTCTGGTCTTATACAGGAAAAAGTCGTCCCCTCTCGATAATGCAAAAGGTCCGAACGTTTGGAGCTCCAGCTCCTTTTTGAGCTGTTAGGTATAAGTTTCACTTTTTTACGCACCAAGCTACAAGCCAAATCCCTGAAAACACCTGCTCCTTACAATAGTTCATTCGTTATTTCCCGATTCCCACCTCTTGCTCCTCTGATGTCGACTCTTCGAGCATAATTCAGTGAGTGTGTGTTAGCGCTCCCTCCACACGGGGGTGTAATTGGGGGAGAAGCTGTGGAGATTCGGAAAGTCATCCGGATTCTGGGCTGCCCACCGGCCCTGCCGTGAAAAAGTTTATGTCCGGCTCGGCCAATCGGTCGAGTGGCCCATTTCGGGGATTTCGGAGGGCTGAAATGACGGAATTTCCGGATGTGCGAGCGGCATTTCCGGAATTAGGTCCATGGACGGGTGGGTCTTGTCTTCTTTTTTTTGCCATTTTCTAGCGTCTTTAAATTATTAATGCTCTTGATAGTGTTTGCATTATTTTTGGGGGTGTTCCTTGTCAATTTTGACGGATCGCAGGTTTCTCTTGGACTTTTGACGAGTTTTTCATGTAACTATTGCTTTTCTAATTCTCAAAATATTTATTTTAACTTTTTAAGGGGGCTTAATTCTGTAAAATTGTGTATTTTTTACGGTTTTCCTTTTTACACTCGGGTTCAGGTTCTTTCGCGTTATCGGGGGGTGCGGCGTAATTTTTCCTCACAAACTCAGAAAGGCCTAGTAACATAATTATATTATTAGTATAGTATAGTATATTAAAATTGAACTATAGATTTCAAGTGGAAAACAACCAGAAACTTTATAAAATTTTTAAAAATTCGAAATCTACCATTTTTCGACCAAAAATCGATATTTTTGCATTTTCATAAAACCGGTACGTTTTTCGCTCGAAAGTTAAAAAAGGGTCTACTACTTTTATTTATATTAGAAAAGGCAGAATACTAAAAATTTCCGCCTGATAACCCCCCCGATAATGCATTAGAACCTGACGAGCGATTCAGTAAAATGTTATTATTTTTTCTCTGTATTGTTCAATGTTGTAGCTGTCACTTTCTGTTATTTTAACGCATTTATTTAGTAAAAAAAAATGGGCCTCAGCTCGCTCGGCCGATACCCGCACGTGTTGAAGACGATCGCCTTTGTAGGTTTTTGAAGGTTTTCGGCTGAAAATGTGACGATTTGTATTTTTTTGCTTAGAAAATAACTTTTTCGTATTTTTAGGTGGTGCTCGTGATCCTGGCGTGCTTTCTCTGGGCCCACGAATCCTCATCGCGACGTGCCCAGCTGACCACGTGGCAAATCTTGCCCTACCTGCTCGTTTTGACGTTCGTCTACGAGAAGCGCGAATATTTGGAGGAGCACCCGAGCTGGCCATTTTGGGTACGTGGATCTTTGAAATTAGTTTAATTAATTTAATTGAAAGTGAAGTCTTCGGAAATTAAATCAGGTTTAATACCTATTTTAATCATGTTTCCAGGAAATTAAAGCTGGTTAAACAAACTCAAAAAAACTTGGAAATCTTTTTTATCGAAATTTTCGTCAAAAAACCATTATTTGCTTGAAAAATTGATATTTTCCTATTTTTTACAAAAATCAAGAGGGTTTACGTCATAAGTCTTGACATTATCGGGGATGGAATAGTAATCTCTAATTCAGAAATTAGATAATACTTACCTGTTTTCAGTAAAATTTAACTATATTTAAAGTTACAACTATCTAAAAAACTTTTAAAATTCGAAAGTTTTTAGCAAAAATTGTCATTTAGACTCGAAAAATGGATATTTAGTAGTTTTTAATACCATTTTGTAAAGTTTTGCGCTTAAAAAATAAAAAACACTTTCGAAACACTTTATCTATTTATATTTTAAATCTTGGAAAAATAATAAAGACTTTTCAGGAGGTTTTCTTCTCTATTCTCTTCCTGGGCGTGTCGCTGCTGAACACGACGGTCATCGCCGTGGCGACATTTCGAGCGCCGGATTGTCTTTCTTACGTTGCACTGGTAAGTATAGTTATAAAAAATAGTGATAATAAACCTTAAAATTTCAATCAATAAAAATATAGCTATAATCTGCTTAACACTTCAAAAATTGTTATGATTTTCAGGTAGTCTCGGCGATACTGGTGGCGATTTGGCTGTGGAATTTTCTGCACTTTTCGGCGAGGGCCTGCCGACGATATAGGGTATCTATTTTTTTGTTTTGCTTTAATAAGGGCTTTCTAAAGGTTAACCTTTAATATATTCAAAACTGCTTTTTCTACAGCTTCAAAAAAACCTAAAAAATTTTTCAGGTGGTCCGGAAAGAGCCGCCGGAAGGGGAAAACGGCAGTTTTCGCGGCATGTCACCGCCAAGAATTACCGTTGAAGAGCCGTCAGATGCTTAATTAAACAATATTATTATCAAAAATATGCTAAAAAGCTCTTTTTAGCCATTTTCCTCAATTCTCTAAATTTTTTTCAACATTATTAGACGCCAAAATTCACCTTTAACCTCACCTGAAGTTGTCTTCTAGCTTGTTCTTCGCATGCTTCTCTCTCTCTCTCTCTCTCTCTCTCTCTCTCTCTCTCTCTCTCTCTCTCTCCCTCTCTCTCTCTCTCTCTGCTCAACGATCAGCTGTCGAATCGGGTCCCCGGGGAATATTACAAACCCCTAAAAAATTTCCTTTATTCCCCGGGATTTTTATAAATCGTGTAAATGCAATGAGGACAATGACAGAAATTAGTTAAAAAGGCATAGATGCAATAAAAAGTTAATACAAACATTACATTACGAAATAAGCTTGAAAACTGCTAAAACTAAACATGTGATGGAAAAACAAGACAACGGTCAGTTAATAAACCCAAAATAAATAATTTTAAAACGAAATAAATGCAATACAAAAGTCAAATTAGCACTTGATAACAAAAATAAAGTATAGAAATTGCTTTAAAGAGCTTAAAACTATAAATTTCCGGGGGTAATGAATAAACAATCGTTTTTAAAGTCTATAACGTCTTTAAAACTAGCAATAAACGAAATCAAGTTATCAGCTACTTTAAAAGTCACCAAAACTGAAGAGAAACATTTTTTAAGGTATCTACATTCTTTTACATAGAATTAGTACGCAGGAAGGGCTTTTTCTTCATCAGCGCCGATTCCTTGGAAAGGCGCACAAATTGCTGGAGCCCAAAATAGCCGGCAACATCGCAGACGAGCGGCATGACAAGGTCGTCTAAAGGAGTGTAGCGTACTTTATGCGAATTTCGGTGTTATATGCCTTTAATAAAGGTATTAAAGTTGAGACTACACTTTTAATAAAGTTAGATAATTACTTACCAATGATGGAATGTGAATTCATTTGATTAATGACATCAATCCAGGATAGGCGAGGTTCGCGGGCTGTATCGATGGCTGTACCGGAAGCGGCTTCTTCGGTAAGCCTTAGAATATTGTTTAAAATCTATTTACAAGTTTTAATGAATAAAATACTAACGAAAATAGGTTCACAAATATTTGTAAAGCATCTTCATTATTAAATAAAGTTACTACAGCTTTTATAACTAGAAATAATCCCAAAAAAGTACTTACCTCGTGTAATCTTTCTCCAAATGCCGCCTGAATTCGTTGAGACAAAAGTGTAGATGAACTTCCCCGGTGCGCAGGTAGTGAAATACGGTATCCAGGGCCGATTTTAGCAAAAGCTCGCGAGCACGACCACGACGGAGGATGCTGAGCGCCGAGACTGGAATTTTTTGTTATTTTTGAGCTATTTATCTGCTGATTTTGAAGAGTTTTTAGACTTAAAAATATAGCAGTACTGTCGGAGCTCCTAAAAAGGAAAACATTAATTATCTGAAAATGCCTTTTTAATAAAGTAGATAGAACTCTACGGATTTTCGAGAAAAATATAATAGCTTTTCTGGGGTCCACGGAAAACCACAGCGACCAGAAAAATAGCCTTTGAAAAATAACCATAAAAAGACAGTTTTATAATACCAAATACTCCATATTTTTCTCTATCTAAAAGAGACCTGGTAAAAAATTATCTAAAATTTTGTTCCTCCTATGAAAACCTACTCGTCTTGCATTTTTTTCTGCGCCCCCAGCCAGACTGGGAAGGGGCGGGGCCTAGCAGATAACCCCTCCCCGCGCCCCCTCTCCCCGATCCGTCGTGGCCTAGTGGTCTGTGGGCGTGGCCCCCAGGCCGCATGACCCGGGTTCGACCCCCCGTCGATGATTAGCAAGACAATGTCAAGCATAGTTACCGCCCCAGTCTGAAGTGCAATGTAGATTGGTATCCCGAGGATGAGACACTTTTTGCCTTTGCCGATTATAAAGTGGTAAATGCTAATTTAAAGTGAGCCATTTTTATGCATTAAAAAGAACTTTTTAACATCGTAATACCTACTTTGAACGTTCAAATCAGCCCCTATCGTGATGGTTGCATCAAAATCGGCAAAAGCCGTCCGGTCGGTGGCCGGAGTGTAGAATGATGGCTTGTGAGCGAGGGCGGTGGCCGAGAGATCGTCGTGAGCTCTTCCTAGGTCCACTTGGGGAGAAAGGGTTATTTTATGTGGAAAAATTACGTGTTATTGCACTTTTTAACTGTAAAAATGCCAAAAAGTTACCTAGTATAATCGTTAAAACACGGCTATGGTGGGCTCCGTTGTCGTACAATTTCTGGGCGGTACGGGCGAGAAATGAGTCACGTTCACGGCGTAGCTGGAAGGAAAGAAGTTCAAATACTTATAATTAACTTTTTTGGAGCGCCATTAAGATACTATGATCGAAAAGCTCTCGTTGTATGAGATTTTAGGCGTTTTTGTGTTTTTCTAAGTTTTCTGTTGAAACTCTAAAAAAGCCTAAACTAATCAATTTAAGTTAACGTTTATAATTTTAATTTAAAAACTAACATGAGCCAGCTGAAAGAAGTTGACAAGCGGAAGTCCCCGAACACTTCGCTCCCCTCGTTGCTGGTAGATGACGTGAACCGGGCGGACAAATAAGTCGTGAGCTTCGATTCGAGCTACCAGGGGACGAAGCTGGAAGTATTACTTTATTTATTGAAATTTTAGAAACGCAACTTTGAACCGTTCACTACAAAAATAAAAATAAAATGGTTTTTTAGGAAAAATTTCGAAATTTTAAACATTTTCTGGCTCTATAAATATTTTCCCCGAAAATGGCAATTTTTATAAAAAGCTTTTAAAATATTGAAATTACAATCATAATAACTTTAGAAAAAATCCCGCCGCCCGGATATTGCTCAAGCTCCTGATACGCCTTACCTGATAATACTTCGCTTCTTCAAGCAGCTTTTCTAGGACATCGGCTTCATTTGGGAGGACATGCGTTCCGCGAAGATGGTTCAGAATCTAAGCTCATTTTCGGGGTTTTTATGCTTAAAAAACCTCTGCAAAATGGGTCCCGTCACGATCGATAAAACGGCGGCCGGCCTCCGTTTTTGGCAAATCCCAACGGCCGCTAAAACGCGTAAAATGTTGTTTTTAGTATTTCAATTGTCGAAATCTTTTTGTATTAAAATCGTTTGACGTGCCCTGAGTGTAAATCTAGAAATTTTAATAACAAACATACAAAGAAAAATCGATTTTCGGTCGGTTTTCGACCAAAATTCAAAATTTTCTCAGTTTTAGAAAGTTTTCTGCCCGAAACAGTTTAAACAATACCATTGAAATACTTGCCATTTTGGTAGGTTTATAGGAAAACACTTGGTACCCCCGATAATGCAAAAGAACCTAGTTTTTAAAGCTAAAAACCTACCTAAACATCGTGGCGAGCATACTGTCTTGATCTGATAGCAGTGTGGCGAGAGTAGTGTCATGGAATTTCCCGCCGACCGACAGTTCTATTAGTGTTTGTTGATTTGTGGTGAGCATCCGGTGATTTTGAATGGAATGCGAGATCGATGGTGTCCCTTCTGGGGGATCCCGAGGGGGTGGCGGGCTAATCTGGGGCCCAGCCCGAATTGTCATCGTGGATCATCTTCAATCACCATTTTCCGACTGAAAATCAGCTTTTCGGGGGTGGATGATGCCGAAAGTTGTTTTGGTACATTTTCAAAAAAATTGGAAAGTACGCGAGGTTGATGAAATGTTTTAAGGAAACTAGGTATATGGACGTACGGTACTGTACTGTTAACGGGGGAGTTTAGCGGTGAAAAAGCTAATTTTTAGTTTTCCCGACCTAGATTTACCGGTTAATAATATCTAATATATTTTTATATTGTCTCTACTCGTTTTCTAGACTAGAAACTTGCCAAAAATATTTAAAAATTTGAAAATTTGCCATTATTTCTCGTTTTCCATGCATTTTTAGGCAAAATTCAAAAATTACGGAAATTTTTATAGTGTTTCTGAATTTTTTGGCATCTAAAAACTGTGTAATTTTTTAGAAAAAAGGGTACAGATTTCGTTATAGGGCCATTGGGAATTCCTGGGGACAATTTGGCTTCCCCCCCCCCGCTAACAGCTCAGCACCGTAAAATCCCTAGCCACGCCTTGCGCCAACGCTTCAATACGCCCAAAAACCCGGGTAATACGCGTTAACACCAATTTTCCACAGTTTTTCAGGGTTTTTTGTGCTCCAGAAATAATCCCGCGAGCCGCCTCCAATTCCGGCCACTATGTGCTGTCGTGGTATGCGTAAGCGTTATCAGCCCCCCTCCAAAGCCCCCAAGAAACAAGCCACCGAATTGCGTGGATTGCCGCATCGATTATGACCCAGAATTTGGCCGCTAAAAGCTTTGAGCCTGTTCTTTGTTGTTGGCTTTGCGTGGCTTATGCTTGGTTGGACTTAAGCGACTCAGCTTGGCAGTTAGCGCTAACTTAGCTTGTGAGCTTGTTCTGGCTTGGCTTAGGCTTAGCTGTGGCTTGGCTAGCTTGCTAAGTCTAGGCTTCTGAGGCTTCTTGGCTTCTAGCTTGGCTTAGGTTTATTACTTGCTTGACTTAACTCTAGCTTAGGATGGCTAAATTGACTAGGTTTTTATCTATTTTCTTTATTCAAGTTATGTGTTTAATTTTTTCAAATACTTATGTTTAATTTCTATTCAAATATTAGGGTATAAATGTCGGAAAGTTCGTTCGGAGCCGGTTCGTCAAAAAGCGATAAAAAGCGAGATGAAGAACTTGGCGAAGACGTTGAAGAGGTTGACGCAGCTGACTGCTCTCAAAGGTATCGATTCTTCGATTTATTGTCCATCACATTACAGTGCTTCTACAACTAAATAAAAAAGAAAATCGAAAAAATTGAAAGGGTAAGGTGCAAAACGCCAAATGAGATTGGGCAACGCCCCACCGGCCTGACCGCCAAAAGGCCATAACTCGCCCGGATATACCCAGTTATGATGCCCCATTAATAGTGATGATATCGCGAAAAAAGATAAAATTTTGACGCAAAGGGCTCTATTATTGATTTTTTCCTAAAATGCCGTGGTGGGACTCGAATTCGGACATTTCGGAAAAGAAAAAACCGAGCTGCTTCGATAAATGTAACTGTAATCAGACGTGAGTTGTAGCCTGGAGTTTTAAACTGAATTGACGTAAAGTTGAAGCTTGAAAGCTATCAATTTAAATTACGCTGCTACTTGTAAATATTAATTTTGTCATTTTTACTGATATTTATTGGGTGGTGTATTGGTGGTGTTTTCGACCCGTCAAGCAGACGATCCGGGTTCGACCCCCGGCCGGACCGCCACGTTTTGCTTTTTGCCCAATCGATTACGACATGAAATTTTTGATTGTTTACGGCATGAAATTCTCGAATATCCGAATTCCAGGCTGACAAAAATCCTCGTCCAACTCGGGTTGTCACTTTTCGTGCTGGGATGCCTGGCCGGGGCGCTGATTTGGTCGTTTAACAATGGTAATTTTAGTCTAATGTATTTCTATCCTATAAGCGAGAAAAGTATGTGTGTTTTCTGTCCGGGCGGTTTCTCGGCCGTCAGGCCGAATACCGCGCTGATTTTTGGCATGGAGGTGAAGAAACACATTCGCCAAAAACGGTTTTTTGGATTTTTTGAAATTCCTTCATTTAACAATTTTACAAGCAAAAAAGTGAAAATCCTTAACAAAATGGGTGACGCGCCGTGGTGTTCGGGCCATAACTCGAAGCACTGATGGAATTTCGGTTTGTAATTTGGACCACTTATGTATTCGATGGTGGGGATCAGCGCATCTCATTATTTTACAAATTTTCGGCGCATTCAGACTAAAAAGTTAATTTTGTAAAGTTACTAGAATAACCCCGGCCGGGCGTGACCCGAACGCCCAGGGCACAAGAGGCCTTTCCCGCCACCCGTCCCAATGCCCCCGTTGGTATAGTGGCTTGACGCCCGGTCTACCACGCCCTTAGTCAAAGGTTCGGATCCTCGGCAATGTTACCTTTTTGCTTTTTGATATTTCAAGAACAAAACTGATTTCGAGACTCTCGGTATCCGAAATTTAGGCCAGGCCCTCGCTCTAGCGCCGCAGGCCAAAAAAAAGTCCCTTGGCCCTGGCTCTCGCGCCGCAGGCCAAATGCTAGAGAAAAACCAGTAGCTAGCGCCGCAGGCCAGTGAATGGTTCCTAAAGTCAGGCTCTTGCGCCGCAGGCTTGAAAAACGGAAGGAGATTATATGGTTCCTAGACGGGGGCCAGTGGAAAAGGGCCGCAAGCGACATTTCCACTGGTTTATATAGATAGATTTACCTCATTTTTATGCATCTTTTCTAGGAGAAAAAGGTACCGACAACGGCGAAGTTCATCGTGATGCTTCGAAAAATTTCTCGATCTTCATCGACCAGTGGGCGGCGACGGGCACCTATTCAAATGTTATTAAATCGGTCGACGGCCCGAATAGTACCGTAAGTTTATAGAAAATGTCTTATATATTGTATATTTAATATAGTAAAGCATATAAAATTTATTTTATCGATTTTCGATGTTTTTAGGAACGCACAGACACGCACGAATCGTGGTGGTATCAGGATGATGCGAATAAACGGATAGGTATATTTTAGTTCCTAATTTTATCATTAAGTAAATATTATATAATTTAACCTATTTATTTAATAAATTTAATTGCTTATTTTTTTAGTCCACCGCCTGGATGAGAGCCACACGATTTATGTCCGGGCCGATCGCTCCTATTACGTGACCCAAAAAGAACGAGACGGCCCGATCGACGTGGGTTTCAATTTTTATTAACTTAATATTTAAATTAACGATCATAGTTTTAATTGAATTCGATAGAATATGCAAAACTATTCATAAAATTTGGTTTAAAAAATTTAAACAAGATTTCCGAATTTTTTAGTACTGTTCCGCGCAAAATTTCGGCTATTCCGACTATATTCAACGGCTCGGCATGGGCAGTATGATGAAGCATTATTCGGACATCGTAAGTTTTAAACGTAGTTTTTAATTGAATTTTAATGTTGAATTCAATGATTTTTATATCGATTTAGGAGCGGACAAAGAACCACACGAAGGTATTCATCTACGATGGGGATCCGCATGCGGTAATTTCTACTTAATAATACCTAAAATAATTACTGTGATTTCTTTTGATAAAAACTTGCTTTTTTGATTCAATTATCTATTTATTTTTTATTAATTATTTTATTACACATTTATCATTTATTATATAGGTCCAACTTATCCAAAATCCGGCCGTTGCCTTCCTGGTGACCGCCTATGCTGATGCGGGCACCGGTAAGTCGCCTTATAGCTTCGGAGTTTGTTTTTTAACGTATTTTGTAGTTTAGAACTTTTAATTGTTATTTTACGCCTTCTAATGCTGAATTTTTGCAACTTTTAACATTTGATTTATTTTTATAAACGTTAACTTTGTATTTCGTATTTTTCAGGTGCTCTCATCGGCTGGGATACGTATTTTGAATCGAGTGGAAATCAATATTTGTATATGGCTAGTTATTGGTGGGTTTTTTGCAGTGATTTGTAAGCATAGAGCTTGAGCTTGGCAGCTTGGCAAGGGCCCCCTTGGAGGCGGCAGGAGCGGAAGCGCTAGGCTTGGTTACTTTGGCCTAGGGAGGCTGGCTTGCTTGGGCCCTAGGCGGCTGAGGGCGGCTTGGCGGCGGGCTTGGAAGCGGCTTAGGCCGGCCCCCCAAGGCTTGCAGGCGGCTTAGGCGGCAGGCTTGGCTTGGGCAGCAGAGCGCAGGCTAGCAGGCCGGCTTGGCAGGCTGCAGAGCGGCGGCCTTGGCCTTAGGCAGGCAGCAAACCAGGCTTACTTGGAAAGCCTTAGGCTTCTTAGGCTTGGCGGGCCCTTGGAACGGCACTTTGAGGCGGCAGGCTTGGCAGGCTTGGCTTAGGCCCGGCTTACAGGCTTGGCAAGCTGGCAGGCTTTACAGGCTTAAACAACTTGCCAGGCTTGGCCCAGGCGGCCCAGGCAGCGGAAGCCCCAGGCGGCTAGGCTTGGCAGGCTTGGCTAGGCAGCTTAGGGTTTAAAGCTTGGCTCGCAGGCACCCGGCAGCAGGGCGCAAGCTTGGCTTAGGAAAAACCAGGCGCAAGGGGCTTGGCAGGTTTGCAAGCCCAAGGCCTTGAAGCACGGGCTTGGCATTAGGCTTGGCGGCAGCGGCGGAAGCGGCAGGCGGCGAAGCGGCAGGCTAGGGCGGCAAGGCACTTAGGCTGGCCCTTAGGCTTGGCTTGGGCGGCTTAGCTGGCAGGCTTGGCAGGCAAGGGCACTTGGTTTAGGGCTTGGCAGGCTTGGCAGGCCCTGGGCCAGGCCCTTAAGGCGGCAGCGCGGGGTCCGGAAAGGCAGGAAGGCTTGGCCAGGCGCCGGGCGGCTTAGGCTTGGCTTAAGGCAAGGCCTTGGGCCCAGGCCAGGCAGCTTAGGCTGGCCAGGCTGGCTTGGCAGGCTTGGTAGCTTCAGGCCAGGCTTGGCTAGGCTTGGCAGGCGCAGGCACTTGGAACAGGCAGAGCGGCAGGCTTGGCAGGCTGCAGGCAGCTTAGGCAGCAGGCTTGGCTTAGGCTTAAAGCAAGGCTGGAACGGCAGGCTTGGCTTGGCTTAGGCTTGGCTTGGCAGGCACTTGGAAGCGGCAAACGCAGCGGCAGGCTGCAGGCTTGGCAGCAGCTTAGGCTTGGCTAGGCTTGGCTTACGGGCAACAGCAACTTGGCACGGCAGGCTTGGCTTAGGCTGGCAGGCCTGGCGGAAGCGGCAGGCTGGCAGGCGGGCAAGGCCAGCCAGGAAGCGGCAGGCAGCTTAGGCTTGGCAGGCTTGGCAGGCTTGGCTTAGGAGCCAGGCTTGGCCTGGCAGGCTTAGCTTAAGCCAGGCTGCAGGCTTGGCGGGCCCTTGTTTAACTTTGGCCTAGGTTTAGGCGTAGGCTTGACTGGAGCTTAAGCAGGCTTGGCTTGGCAGGCTTGGCCAGGCTTGGCTTAGAGCGGCAGGCTTGGCTAGGCTTGGCAACAGGCTTGGCTTGAGCGGCCAGGCTGCCAGGCTGGCAGGCTTGGCTAGGCTTGGCTAGGCTTGGCAGGCGGCAGGCTTGGCTTAGGCTTGGCTTGGAAGCAGCAGGCTTGGCTTGAAGCAGAGAAGCTTGGCTTAGGCTTGGCTTAGAGCTTGGCTTAGAGCTTGGCTTAAGCAGCAGAGCGCTTAGGCTTGGCTAGGCTTAGCTTAGGCACAGGCTTGGCTTAAGCTTGGAAACAGCTTGGAAGCAGCAGGCTTGGCAAGGCTAGTTTAGGCTTGGCTAGAGCTTGGCAGGCAGCGGCTTGGCGTAGCAGCTTAGCAGCTAGCTTGGCAGGCTCGGCTTGGCAGGCTTGGCTTGGAAGGCAGCTGAGCAGGCTTAGAGCTTGAGCATGGCAGGCGGCAGAGCGGCAGGCTGCAGGCAGCTTGGCAAGCGAGGCTGGCTTAGGCTTGGCTTAGGCTTGGCTTAGGCTTGGTTTAACTTTGGCCTAGGTTTAGGCGTAGGCTTGACTTGGGCTTAGGCTTGGGGCTTGGAGGCTTGGCTTAGGCTTGGCTAGCAAGCGCTTGGCTTAGGCAACTTGGAGGCTTAGGCGAGCAGGCTTGGCTTAGGCTTGGCTTAGGCGGGCAGGCGAGGCTTGGCTTGGCATGGCTTAGGCTTGGCTTAGGCTTGGCTAGGCTTGGCTTAGGCTTGGCTTGGGCTTGGCTTAGGCTTGGCAGGCTTGGCTTAGGCTTAGGCTTGGCTTGGCTTGGGCTTGGCTTAGGCTTAGGCTTAGGCTTAGCTTAGGCTTGGCTTAGGCGAGCTTAGGCTTGGCTTAGGCTTGGCGTAGCTTGGCTTAGCTTGGCTTAGCCTGGGATGTCAAAAAATGTCATTTTTAGGTACGACAAGATGAGTCCATCCCCTCCCTCCGACGACGTGTTCGTCATCCCCGCGGAATGTCCGCCATGATTCCATTGACACGCTCCATTGTATATCGTATATGACGATTTTTAGGGAACCGAACTGTAAATAAAGCTTATTAAATGCATTTGATTTGCCAGATTAAACTCGATTTTAAAACTCAAAAAACTTTCAGATTTTTGCCAAGTACGCACAGCGCCTACACCCCAGGATAAGCCTAAGCCTAAGCAGGAACGGTACTGTAACCGAAGCCGAGGCCTAGACCTTCTCGAGTCTAATCCTAAGCCAAGCCTAAACCAAGCCTACGTTCAACCAAGGTTCCTTTTTACTTTTTGCTTGCCCGGTGGCTACCTGGCCCGCTTTGGGGGCTTCTCTCTCCACAATCCCAATTATGCAAATCGACGCAAATTGGTCGGATAGACGCGGCGAGCGAGCGAGAGAGAGAGAGAGAGAGAGAGAGAGAGAGAAAGATATAGAGAATCTCGAATCCCCTGCAGTCCATCCACAACCTCCGCTTCCCTTCCCTTTCCTCAAAATGTGTTGCTTGCGGCCCTTCTATGTGTTCGAGATTGGCGCCAGCTTTTTTTTCTATCGCACCCCGGGCGACCCAATCCGTTTTGAGCCCCAGAAAAACCTTTTCCCCCTTCCGGGCTCCCCACTCACTTTCCTGTTTTTTGTTTTTATTCGGGGAACACCCGAATTAGGGGTGTTCAGTGGTTCTCCGTGGCCTTTTTTTGGGCTTTGTTAACGAATTTAGAACTTTTTGAAGGAAGAGGTATGCTAAGCTAAGCCCTAAGCCAAGACTAAGCTAAGCCTAAGATAGGTCTATCTAAATTGCGCCCTCTCCAGGAATTATTCCCCCCCCCCCTTCATGGCCTAATCCCGGAAACGCTAAATAAGATGAATCGCGTCGGCCAGAATTTTGTAACAAATTTGAATCCAGCTTTTCTGGAGATTCGAGTTGTTTGTGTTCAAAAAAGTTGTGTGTAAAGCCAAAAGTCAATCCCAAGATTAGGGTGGGCCCTTAGCTGGGCCCTTAGGGCCCCAGGCATGGGCCACTAGAAGGGATGAGCCGAGGTTAGAGGTTTTTTCCGAATTGAATCCGCGGTTTTGCAAACCGTAGTCTTCTAGGATTTCTCTCCCCTCTCCCTCTCTCTCACTCTCTCTCTCACTCTCTCACTCTCTCGCTCTCTCTCTCTCCCTTTCATTTTAAGACATTGAAGACATCTCGATGGCGTTTCCAATATTTGACCTCGCAAATCCGAAAATCACCTAATTCCGCCCCCAAAACCGTGGAAAAACTCTTCTAAAAATCGTATCAAGTCTTAGGACTTTTTATTTTCTTGTGGCCTCGATCGCTGTTTTCAAAATCAGGAAAAGGCCAGATCGACGTTTCAAATTTCACCAGCTCATATTTTCACTCCACGCCTAATGGAACGGGAAGTGATGATGGGGGGAGGGGAAAGGCCGCAAAAACGGAAGTCACACCCCCAAGCAAAAATGCAGAAT
Organism: Mesorhabditis sp. LJ9110; assembly: GCA_038088335.1. Classification (NCBI taxonomy): domain Eukaryota; kingdom Metazoa; phylum Nematoda; class Chromadorea; order Rhabditida; family Rhabditidae; genus Mesorhabditis; species Mesorhabditis sp. LJ9110. The sequence goes on from JBBGBA010000207.1 coordinate 123,206, forward strand.
ATTTTCTGTAATATAGAGCTCCATGCGATGACAAAATCCTACGTAAGAATCATGAAAAATAATTTTTAAGAGTTTTTTTGGTCCACTTGAGCCAATCATAATATTTTTGACGTGTGTGTTTTGCCATTTTCAGATTTTTGAGTCGGGGGAAGCCCTTGAGAAGAAACTGAAATATTATCGAAGCGGGCGAGAGAGAGAGAGAGAGAGAAGGAGAGAGAGAGATGATCAACAAAGCACTTGACGCACCGGGACGACTCATACAATATGCATATACCGTTTTTACGCACCGGGCGGGGGTTCTTCAAAGAAGGTCGGCTTGCGGAGGTGTTTTGCATCGTCTATTTTAAGGGTTCCGGCCAGTTTTTTTTAAGAATTCCATTAATGCTTGAAAATATGTCATTTTTAGAAAACTACCATTAATGCATACTACAGATATTTTGTTAAGGACCTCAAAAACTTCCCGTTTTCCCCTCCGAAAGACCTTCGTGTGGCCAGGAAAAGGCACTGTTCTGTTAGCGGGGGGGGGGCAGCAAATTTCATTTTTTTGCTTACGCCAACTTGTTCATAGTATAAAGTGTATTTTTTAGTTTTTAATGGGTTTTGACCACCAGAAAGTCGCAAAAAATTTATTTACAGATTGAAATTTTGAATTTTTCGCAGTTTATTGGCTTTTTTAAGCGAACAACTGTGAAAAATGCTATGAATTGTTTATATTTTGCTATAGACCGTACGGGATACTGTAACCCCCCCCCGCTAAGAGCCCAGTGCCTCCATTAACTAACATTTTTGTTCCCTGCCTGAACTTTGCCCTTTCACCCAATTTCTTTTCACAAATTTCGATCCCAAATTTCCGTTCTGTATGCCCCGGAACTTGGATGGTCTCGTAGTCGGGTAGGGGTGTAAAGGGGGACTCTCGCGTACTCCTCCAAATATCTATATATCGAAATATTTGCACCCGGCCCTTTTTCGGGCTCCCCCTCTGCTGTATCGCCCCCCTATTGTGCGCCCCTTTTCTATGGTAGTGGGGTCCCGAATTTCCGCTATGAATCGCGTGGATGAACGCTGTATTGTGGCGGAGTTTTGGCAGATTTTATAACCATTTTATTTCCATTAAATAATTTAGTTACATAACTTTATTTAATTTTCTTATTTCGGTTTTTCGAAAAACGCTATATCCCGCTCTAGGAAAGTCGAATTTTAATAATTATTACAGCATTGAAAAGCCCGAAAAATGCCAAATTTTTAGAGTTAAAATTTTTCGAAATTTTCTCAAAATTAACTGATTTTTAGGGCCATTTTCAGAATTATGAAAAAACAATTTTTGATTTTTTAATTTTTTTTGTAAAACCGACATAATTATTTGGATTTTTATTTTATCAAATTTGCCATTTTTCGGGCTTTCCAATGGTCTAAAATCACGAACGGACTTTCCTACGGTAAGATAAGCATTTTTTAGGTTTTTTCGCGTTTTCAGACAATATCAATTTTTTTAAATCAAATTTAGGCAAATTTTTTTAATATATAACTTTATCGCAAGCTTATTTTATTGCGCAATTTCTATTATTTACATTTCGTTTTATTACGTATCCTTGCCCCTGCGGACTCCTGTTTATTATTCCGCACCCCTCCAATACCGTATCGAATCTATTTGGCTTTCTATGAATTTTTATCCATTGAAATTCGTTGAATAAATTCAGCTTAATATGGTTGGGTGGTAAAGCTGTACAAACCCCGATTGGGGGGGCAGAGAAAGTGGCGATGCCGGGGCTTCAGCCTTATCTGTGTATACATTCCCTGAAAGGGGGACCTCGATTCCCCAATTCAGAATCGATGGCCGAACGTGGCACCTCTTCTTCGTTCCAAAACATCGATTATTTCTGACAAAACCGGATATTTATGAGGGGAAATTGTAGTTTTATATCTCGTTCTCACTCTCGCTCGGTCTATCGCTCTCGTCTCTCTCTCTCTCTCTCTCTCTCTCTCTCTTTCTCTCTCTCTCGTTCGCTGTCTCTCTCGCTCAGTCTCTCGTTGTCGCTC
>JBBGBA010000203.1:0-92500 GCA_038088335.1 Mesorhabditis sp. LJ9110
GAGAGAGAGGAGAAAACAGGTGGGAGAGAGAGATGGATCAAGAGCTATTGAGTTAGAGAGCGAGTGCGAGGCGATAAAAGAGACAGTGAAAGAGAGGGGGAGAGAGAGAGAGAAAAGAGAGCAGAGAGGATAGAGAGAGAGAGAAGAAGAGAGAGGGAAGAGCGCTTGAGCAAGAGCTAGAGAGCGAGAGAGAGCGACGAAGAGAAAACTATATAAAACGAGCAAAAGCTAGTCCTTCCATTTTTCAGGAGAATGTCCTCAACGTGCCCAATTGATGGCGTCGTCTTCTGCGATGCCGCTCCGGATACAAATGTAATAATTTTTTGACTAAAAACTATGACTACGCGACGCTCCTTTAGCCCGAGGGGATGCAAATTCAATTTTTCGACTCAACCGGAGCCGTGGTTAGGACGGTGACGAATGGAGGGACCTCATTGGCAGTAAAGGTAAGAGTCAGAAAAAAAATCAGTTTAAAGGGACTAGGAAACCTGAAAATCGACCCGTGTGTGCGACTGGATTAGCCAACATGCCAAAACACGAGGTGCTCGAATTTTTGTAGCCTTCGGGGTCCTGGACTTGCGGCAAATCCCAAATCCTTTCCAACTGTAGTTAGGCGCGTCGCGTAGCTTTCGGGATCTAGGGGCAGGTGGCGGTCGATTCTAGGACTTGCAGGTCCCTTTAAAAACCTTGGAAACTTTCTAAACCGTATGGAGAAGCTTTAAATAGCAACTTCCCCGTGCCTTCCCCTAAAAGCATGATTCAAAAAGAGAAGTATAGCCATGCACGTGAGATTGGCATATATGACGGCGGGAAGACCTGTCAGGTGCAGACAGATTATTTTGGGGTCTCTCGCAGCCACTCGCTCTCTCTCTCTGTCTCACACTCTCTCTCTCTCTCTCTCTCTTCGTCTCTCTTCGAACAATTCCGCTTCAATACTCCAGACGTTTGGAAAAAACGATGAATTTCCAGGTTCAATGTACCAATGGCGTGTGGACGGTGCTGACCGGTGGGAATCAAGTTGCAATTTCCACCGTAAGTCTAGTTTTTTATAGGGAGAGAGACAGACAGACAGAGATACAGACAGAGAAAGCCGGTCATAAACCCAAACCGAAAATATCCGCCGGCAATATCCGCTTTTTCCAGGTCTCGTGCGCCCAAACCGGATCCCAGGGAGTCGATGCCGGATATGTGCTCGGATCGGCGATCAGTTGATCGACATTCCGATCCAAAACTAATAATTTTGCTCTTGATAATGCTATCTACAGTAGCCAACTAATAATCATCTCGAAATCAGGTCTCGAAATAAATGTGAAACATTGAAATTTTGGTTATCGCAAATTTTTTCGGGATTCCTTTTTTGTGCGTCGTTGGTTTTTTTATCGTATTCCGAGAATTACAAAAGTCCACAATTTACAGTGGTACACGTACAATTTATTTCTGATATAAATTAACTCATTTTTGTGCCTGCAACAATTTTATTTCCTCTCCGAATACTCGGACAGCCAGCTGACGAACCCCTGGCGGTCATCAGGGAATGGCATCCACTGAAAGGAAAGGGATATAGAACGAAGAGAGAGAGAGAAGAGAACAGAAAGAGAGAGAAGAAAGAGAGAGAGAGAGAGAGAGAGAGAGAGAGAGAAAGAGAGAGAGCTATTTAGAGAGAGAGAGAGAGCGAGAGAGAGAGAGCGAGAGTGAGAGATACATACCATCTGCTGAACAACACGCCGAGGTCGGTCCATGAGGTCTGGCTTTTGGAGGGTGACGAGACGGTGGCGAGAATTCTACAAGAACTATTTTGAAATTGTAGCTTGAAAATGAAGCTAATTGTTTGATTTTTAGGTAATTTTGCACCTTACAATCTCAGAAAGCCTGAATTTCGTAGTCCTAATGGTTAGAAAAATCGTAGTTTAAGATTAGGTAGGTAGGCTTTGCTTAGCCTTGGGCTCAGGTTAGGCTTAGACTTAGGCTTTGGCTTAGGCTTAGGCTGGGTCAGGCTTATGGTTAAGCCGGTCTCGATTTCCCCGCTTTCTAGTCCCTTTAAGAAAATTTTCGGAGGGCCGGAACTGACCTCCAAGACACAAGTACAGCCCGTCCCGATGCAAGACCAACGGCCGCCAGACGTTGTGCACTAAAGTTTTCAGTTGATTCTAAAAGTTGCCCGCCAATACCGTACCTCTCCAGATGAAGAAAAAATCTTCGCATTAATTCCCATCAAGCAGCAGAGCAGCAAAACGGGGCATAGGAGACGGGTCATTTTGAGGAGGGGCTGTGGGCGATGAAAACTGTCTTAAATGGGCCTTTAGGAGGAGAGATAGAGAGAGAGAGCGAGAGAGAGAGCGAGAGAGATAGAGAAGAGCGAGAGAGAGAGAAATTTACCAAAAAATTTAAAGCTCTGAGATATCCTCAAAAATTTCATGGTCTCTTTGGCGGACTGGAAGGGGTTCGTAGTTAACAAAAAACCGAGTGAAACGAAGCGTTATTCCCCTTCTCTTAATTGGGTCCCGGCACGCCGCCCTTGCAAGCTGACCGGGGAACAAAGAAAAATTTCCCACGCCGAAAAATGCAAACTTCCAAGAACTCCTGATAATTGGAAGGCCGAGATTTTTGTTGAAAAGTAATGAGAAGCTCTTGGAAATGAATGAATGAATATAATGAATAGAAAAGGCTTGAATGGAGTCCTGGACAGGCTTGCAGAAATCTATGAGGAAACAGAAAGCAGGCTGGCAGAGATCCTTGAGGAATTCTGGGCCAAGTGGCAGCGATTTGTTGGGAAACAGAAGGCAGGCTAGCAGAGATCATTTGGGAATGGAAGGGGCAGGCTAGCAGAGGATCATTTGGGAATGGAAGGGGCAGGCTAGCAGAGATCATTTGGGAATGGAAGGGGCAGGCTAGCAGAGATCATTTGGGAATGGAAGGGCAGGCTAGCAGAGATCATTTGGGAATGGAACCGGGCAGGCTAGCAGAGACTTTTTGGGGAAACCGGAATCTGCGACAAGCTTGATATCTCCCTCGCCTCAAGCCCTGCTTAAAAAGAGGGCCCTCGCTCGTGCCACGCCCCCAGATTTGGGCCAGCTTGGCCCAAATCCCGGCACAAAAGCGTCTCCAAGAAGGGCAAGTGATACCACGAAAACTTTAGAACAGTGACTATGTTCTGAGGAAGGAAGATGACTTGCCAAAATCCGGATTTGCCAAACGACATGGACTTTCGTGATCCCTTCCTATCACCCCTATAGCCTGGCTCGGAAGTGATTTTGACTGATGTGAGGAGTTCCTCATGAAAGGGCAGGCTAGCAAATGGCATCTGAGAATCCGAAGTTTTTCGTACTTTTCGAATTTCTAAGCCTGAGCGCGAGCCTAAGTCTAGGTCCAAGCCTAAACCTACGCCCAAACCGAAGCATAAGCCTAATACTAAGCCGGAAATAGCTAAAAAACGACAGAAAGCCCCGCTTTAAAAGGCCAAACTCTAATTACAGCGCCATCCTAGGTGTTGCAAAACGGCCAGCGGCTTAAGGAAAGGCGCCGATGGCTGAATTTGTTAATTACCCGATCCGCGCCGTGTGCCATTACGCAAAACAACCGGCCGACGCATCCTAATGCGGCCTGAAAATTTGTATTTTCCAGGGTGGGCCTGGGCTCTGCATGTGATACCTTGAGAATTTTTCACCGGAATTCGGAATTTTGAAGTGTTTAGGCGCTTCCTGAGAAAAATGGGCAGGAAAAACGGGATCTGCAGAACATCTGCAAAATTGGTAACTGCGTCTCTCTCTCCCCCTCTCTCTCTTTCTCTCTCCTTCGCTTTCTTTTTACCGCTATTTTTATGCAATTGTCTAGTTACCTCTATAAATACGTCTGCATGAATTCTCTAAGTCGACGCACCTCGACGTTGATCTGTCTATTTGTGGCCGATCGGCCAGTTTCAACACGTAATTCATTTTGCATCTGAAAGAGCACCAAAACAAGTGCCGAAAAAGTTTAGTACGAAACCTGGGAGGCCCGGGTGTAGTTGGTAGGATTTTTCGAGGTGTTCACTTTTCGTGGTTTTCAGCAGAGGGGTGACCACGGTGATTTTTTTCAAAATTGGAAACCCAGATTTCGTACTAAACTTTCGGCACTATTTTTGGTGCTCTTTCGAATGGCAGAATCCACCACGGGTGCATGTTTCGAAATTTTTTGCTTTCAGAATTTTGGGAAAGGTATGTTTAGAAAGCTAAAACTCTTCTGGAATTTTCGGCGTCCAAGAGAGCTACATTTTCTTAAACTGTAAAGGAGAAATGAAGCTTACGAGTAAAGCTAGCCGCTGAAGCTTATGCTTCAGGCTTTAGGGTGAAGCTAGCCTATGAAGCTTGCGCCGCCGGCTAAAGAAAGCGAAGATCCGCCGCGTTTTGTGCCGCAGGCCGAAGAACGAAACTAGCATTTGAGGTTTTCGCTGCAGGCTTTAGGATGAAGCTAGACTATGAGGCTTACGCCACGGGCTTCAAAACAAAGCTCTATCTGAAGCTTGCGCCGCAGGCCGAAGCTACGGCTGTAGCTTGCGCCGCGGGCCGGAGTTCGAAGCTAACGGCTGAAGCTTGCGCCGCAGGCCGAAGAAAAGTGTAAATTGCTCTAGAAACCCGAGAAATTTTGTGTCTGTCATTTGTCATTTTAAATGCATTTATGCGCCATATCACACACACGTAATTTTGTTCATTTCTCTATACACAGTTGGATACACATACAAACGCACAGGGTAGTAGCAGCTAGCAGTAGTGATGGTTGTGGTTGATATCGCCGGATGGGTGGATGCATGGCGAGACACAAAATAGATCAAGTTTATCGGTTGGTTGGGGCGGGGAGTTATATGTGAAAAATTGCAAAGAACATAAAAAAATGGGAAAGAAAGAATGTAAGTGAAATGGGGGGTGGAAATGGAACCCGTAATACAAGACCGCACAGGGGGGAAAACACAATCACTCGTGCCGAACGCGTGGCGCGGCGCGGCGACGCGGGGGCAGCACAAAAGCGTTCACGCGACGACGCGACGGGCAACAACAGCAGCAGCAGTAGCAGTTCATTTGTAGAGAATGTAGCGCTTGAGGGCGGCGGGCAGGCGCAGCTCCTCGACGCAGTGAAGGCGCTCACGGCCGAGCTCTTGGCGGATGACGCGTCGGCAAATGTCCATCAGCAGTCGGGGCTCGGCTGAAAATGCACGATACGATGAGCGGAAATGGTTGAGAGTCGGTTTTCAATTTTTTGTTTTAAATTTTGATTTTCGAACAGCGAAAAAATAGATTTCTCATTCCAAATCATATTTTCCAAAAAATGCCTATAAGATTCGCCCGGACACCACCACTAGGACCACTAGGCCGGACACCCGTTTCGCAAGTCAAAAGCGCGCAAAAACACCGGCCAAACGGGACGTTGAGCAGCTGGAATTTGGTTGAAAGCGCAATCCAAAGAAAAAAAAACACGATTCCTATTAATCATCATACTATGGCAGCCAAACGAGGGACGAAACGAGAAGCGCACTCTTGGGGGGCGGTTCCGGGAAATGGATGATTGGTGAAAACCTTAGGAAAATCGTCTGTCCCAAAAAAAAACACTTCCGGAAAATACCTGTCAAAATGTCAAAAATATAGACTTTCGCTCAAAATTCGACATTTGAAAAATTTTAGATAGTTTTTTCTAATTGCAATAAATACAGCTTTTTTTACTAAAAATACCAGCGAAACAGTTGCTATTCAGTTACTAGACCTTCTAGAAAAGTCCCCCCGATAATGCGAAAGAACCGAAAATTTTTAGACATGCTATCATTTAAGGCTTTGGATGTTTTCGTGTCAATTTCAGTCGGGTGACTTTTGAAAATGCAATTTTTTGGGGAAATGATTTTCGTTCAATTCTCCACCAATCATCAGGGGCTCTTATCAAAAACCGTGGGCCACAGGTGCCTAAAATCCAAAACGGCGGACGCCTCCAACGGAGGGCCAAAGAGTTTTTGGTCGGGATTCTCGTCAGAAAAGTCGATTAGGGGCCCCATGTCAAGGAATGGGGTGGACGACGGCGGGGGCCCGGTTGACTCGGCGCGTAAATGGATTCTGGAGGGAGAGCGACTTGGAAAGGTGGGGCCTAGGCGGGGGTGGTGGTGGGACCCAGGGGGCATCGGCCCCAGGGGTTAAACTGTGGGGCCGGGAGACGATCGGTGGGGAATGTGGCACTGGGGGACAGCCACGAATCGGTCATATTAAAGGCAGAAGAAGCGGAAGTCGGGGCCACTTTTCGGCCCTCGATCAAGTGGTGGTATCGGTGGACGGGCAGGGGGGAGAAAAGGGATTTCGAATATTGCTCACGGTCAAGTCCGCCGAGGTACTTCATCGTCACTTCGCAGTGACCCCAGACGGCCGAGACGATCGGGTGCAGGGTTTTGCCCTGGAAAAGAAGAGATTAGAAAACTCCAGAGTTTAAAGAAAAATTTATAATTCATTTAAATTAATAGAATAAGACAAACAAATCGTATTTGATAAATTTGAAATTAAATACGATTTAATAAATAATAAATCCGACAAACCTTGAGATTCCTGAAGGCAACACCGAGATACTGGTTCTCGGTGGCGAACGCCATGTAGCCCTCGTCCATGTCCAGGATGCAGTAGAACTGAAAAAACGAACATATATAAAATTGAATAGGCTTTCATTATCAAATTATTTAAAAGCTAATATTTAGATACAACAAATACAAAAAAAATATTATTTACCTTGTCCGGCACCTGGAACTCCTCGTCTCGCTGTCGGCCGCCCAACCCGACCGGGTAGGCCCACGCGGAGGAGTGCTTGGAGTCGTGGAGGCATTCGTTCCGGGCTGAAAATAAAAAATAATGATGAAATTTGGAAATTTTGAAGGCTGTAACTTTAAATATATGAAAACATACTCAAATCCCAGCCGTAGCTGTGCTCGTTCGTCCCGATCAGACTGACGTAGCCGACGGCGTGCAGGGAAGCTTCCTGAAAAAAAAAGAATTTAGAATCGCATGACCAAAAGATAACAGAATCGGAATTTAAGGCTCAAGAATTTCGCGAAAAATTGACGAAACAAAAGAGTAGAAGCTTAATTTAGAATCTTTAGGAAACGAAAAGGCGGAAAAGAAATTAGGCAGAAACTCCTAAAAAAATTACCTTTGTAGCGACGCCGACGACGGCGTGAGTCCCGCGCTGCCGCTGCGGCCACTCGATCTGCCAGACGTGGAACCCGTGCGAGTAGCCCATCTTGCCGCGAATGCAGTCGGTGCTCTGAGCGACCGGATGGCGGTGGAACGTGAACTTGTCGTCATCCCGGACGAAGATATTGAGAGACCTGGAAATCGTAAGGTAATGGAAGCACAAAAATTGTCAAAATAGCGATTCGACGAGAGAAACACCAGCTTTGGCAGCGTTTTTCGATCCCGACATGTGCAAAGCGTTCAATCAAGCGAACCAAAAACGAACCGATCATCCGCGTTCCACGCGTGCTGCTCCTGGACCCCGGCGTCGGGCGAGTCCATGCCGAGGATGGTGTCGAAACGCTGCGGTCGCAGCATGTCTTCCATGCCAGAGTTCTGAAAAAAGGCGATAAAAAGCGATAAATTGAGTGAAAAAATTTTTCATTTTTCTAAACTAATTCAAGCGCTTCTCCTTCAAAAAAAAAGGATAAATTGGTCATAGAATTTTGCTGACGTCTACTAAATTTAGCCTTTTCAAATTTCACTAGAATTCAAAAAAGGCGATAATTTTTACTATGATTTTCTCAAGGATTTCTGAATGCAGAGCAAATTTCTTACCATCCGCGCTAGAGAATCACAAAATCGATAACTCGGCAGGCCATTTGCGGGGATTGTTTTGTCAAATGATTATTTGTTCGCCCGGCCATAGGGCATTGCCTTGGATAGCGGGGCGACGTGGGGGAGGAGGGCCGGGTGGAGAAATTCCCGGGGTCGTGTGGGCTGTTTGCCGGCCCGGACTACCCGGATAAGGTGATCGAATTTTTTGGGTCTGTTATCAGCCAGGTAGGAGAGCTTCATTCCACGCAGCAAACCCCCGGCTCAATGATGCACCCCCACTCCAGATTTCGTCCCGAAAAAAACGAAAAAAGCCTCACCGAATAGATGGGATGTGCCTGGGAGAGCGAGGTGCCGGCGCGGATGGCGCGGTTGATCTCGACCTGACGACGCTCCGGCACATTGCTGAATTCGCCGCTGAAAAGGAGGAATTAAAAATGTTGTTTTGCTAAAGATTTTTGAGGATAAAATCGTCAATTTTTTAGATAGTCACGTTGCTTTAATTAATTGTAAAAAGCTAGAAAAGCTAGATTTTTGTAGTACACAAAACCGACGATAATGATTTTTCAAATTTTTTCGACAGCCCGAGATTTTCCTTGGATAGTCACAACGCTTTGATTTTCCAAACATCGAGAAAAGCAGAATTTTCCTATTCTGGAAAAGAACAGAACGGTTTTTCATTTTTTTAGATAGTTCCGGATTATTCTCGGATAGACGTTAACAATTTTTTTCAGGGCACAGAAATATCAGATTTTTTAGAACCAGACTGACCGACTATGAATCAAAAGTCCATTTTCTACAAGATTTTTGGTGTATTTTTCGAAGTCCACAACAATTCTATTACCACAAAAATCCCGTCACGCCGGTAACCGGTGACTAACCCCCGAGATACGTTTCTCCCACCCCATGTGATCATCCCACCACACCCGTCCGTCCCGCCGCCGCTCCAAATTGTTTAAAACACGCTACACATAAGACTCTGTGCCCCGGGGTCCGGGCCCCCGTCGAGCCCTTGAGGGCCCTGCTGCAGCTGAGTTGTGTGCCTGTGTCTGTCTATGTGTATGTGCCCGGAGCACCCCAAAAAAAACCGCCGTGTGCGCTGTGTGTGTGCTGTGTAAATTACAAAATGACACAAGAGCCGACCCAACCAGGCGACACTGCTCAGCTGCCTGAGCGGGGCGGCACAGCGCCTGAGGCGAGAAGAACCCCGCCAAGGAAAACCACGGCAACAACGCGAGGCAAAAGGTCACCCGCCCCGCTGCCTGTGACTGTAAAGGCGGGTGTAACGCGCCCAAAAATGCGTTAAATGATTTTGGCTGGCGGTGGGTGTAACAAGGCGCAAGTGGTGTCCGGGAATTTTTACAGTGATGTCACTGTGGTAGAAATTTGTAGACTCTTATATAGATTTTATAGGTATTGTAAAAATAAAGTAAACGCAACGACTACGACTAGATCTTTACGGCTAAAAGTAGTCTTTTTTTAATCATTATTTTTCCCAAGACGAGCGAAAAATTGACTTTTTTGCTTTCCTTTTCAAAAAAGGGCGAAAAAAACGTGCTTTCTTTCTGTTCTTTCAACAAAAGGAGCGAAAAGAGGCTGTTTTTTATGAGATGAAAAACTAAAATCCATCCAAAATCGCGAAATTAGAAATTTTTCTGCAAGGAATTTTCCAGAAATTTTAAACTCAGGGAAAGACTAGATATTTTTCATACTTCAATTTCTTCGACAAAATTTTCTATTTTCTGCCCTGACCCCCATGTCTAATGCACTTCCGCTCAAGTATTTTCCACCCGCACAATAGTCCACGACTCACGTTGTCAACCCAAATGAAACAGCCAGCGGCCCGGGAAAACAGTCAAATGTTTACGCGCGCTAGTTGACCCCCGCGGGCGGGATGGCTGTTTTTCTCGAACACACCCCCTTCAGAAATCCACGTGGGGGTCAGAGGTGGCGGCCTAGAATCAATAAACAGAGCGACGTGCGTGGAGTCGAAAAACAGAGCCGCAGGGCAAAAAAAGCCGGTGGGGTCAACAGAAATGTAACCCGGGGCCAACTTGAGCACTATGTGCGCTACAGTGCAACTCCGACAAAAAGACGGGAATCTAGCGTTTTAAAGGACCAGGCAAGGCTGTAAAGACCCCGGAAATTTCACAATTTAGCGCAATGGAAAAGCGGGTGAAAGGGTCGGAAACGATAAATCCCTAAACTCCTAAAATTTCATGTCTATTTATTTCTAAAAAAAATTGTTCTCCCTCTAAAGATCGCTTGACCCCCAGAAATCGCGCCCCTCAATCAATACTTGGCAAACAGATTTCGCCCTCTCTCGCCGTGCTGCCTGCTGCTGCTGCGTGCCCTTCTACCAGTCTGATACCCCATTGGTCGAAACCGGGTGGGCGCTGGTCCCAAAAAGGGGTCCGGGCGCTGGTCTAAGGGCTAGTATTAGCAAAAATTTTTCGGCGCTTATGCGCCGTTTATTATCTAAAAGCTTTTACAGAAGTCCGCAGTTTTTCAGATAACTCTCGAGTTAAAGACTTTGAGCGAACCGATAAATTAAACGCAAAGAATTGCAGGGATAGCTTAAAAGGGCGATTCCCCTCTTTCATCCTCAAGACATGTTGTTACCTTCGACCTAAAGCTTCTGATGTGTATAGTACTAAATTGTAAAGCCCCGTTTGTTATCAAAGACCCTCAAAGAGAACTGAAAATTGCCGGAATAATTGAAACCAGAATTTAGCCTTCCAAGTTTTTTGACAAAAAAAAAAACCATCCTCAATTTTTGATCCGACCACACCAAAGGCCTAAAGATCTGTCTGGGCGTTCTGCACGGTTGGGTTTTGGGACCAGCCCAAATCGACAAACCGACCAATCAAGGCCCGGTTTTGGTCCCCTGAAATATCAGCTAGATTGGTTTTTTGAATGAAGGAGCTAAAGGGTGGGTTGTTGCCGCATTAGAGCCTTTGTCGCTCGGGCCGGCGACTGTCTTTTTTGGACTTTTGAAAATCGGCCAAATTCGGAGTTTTTCTTAACAGGGGAGTAATTTTTAAAATTTTTCCTTGACGCCGATGATAGAGGGATGTGCTCTTTCGAATGACGTATCGTACGCCCGATTCGGCTCCTCTACGCGGAGCATGGGACCAGCGACTCCATTGGTCGAGCCGATTTTGCACCTTTTATATGGCATTTGGGGCCATTAGTAGGCTATCTCTGCCGAATTGGAAGGGATCGACTTCAAATGTTCACTGATGATGAGGAACGCCATCAGCAAACTGGGATAAATCTGGCGACTCGATTCGGTGCATTCGAAGACCACTTTGGGACCAGCGACGGATGTTGCAGGAACAAAATCGGCTCGACCAATGGAGTCGCTGGTCCCATGCTCCGCGTAGAGGAGCCGAATCCGGGCGTACGATACGTCATTCGAAAGAGCACATCCTACTCTATCATCGGCGTCAAGGAAAAATTTTTAAAAAATTACTCCCCTGTTAAGAGAAAACTCCGAATTTGGCCGATTTTCAAAATCCAAAAAGTGACAGTCGCTGGTCCCAGGCTCGAAGCAGACACAAGCAATCTAAATAGTCTTTTTGGCATACGGTAACCCACCCTTTAGGCTACCTTCATTCCAATTAAAACCAATCTAGCTGATATTTCAGGGGACCAAAACCGGGAAAAACCTTGATTGGTCGGCTGATTGGTCGATTTTGGCGTGGTCCCAAAACCGGTCTTAACCGTGTACAAAAAATCTGATATTTTTTCCTAGTGCTTAGTAGACCCAGATCTACCATTAGGCCAAGTTTGAAGTGAATCGGTCATTGGAATCAAAATTTGAGTTTTTGATGGAATAATTTTTTTGGGTGATATGAAATCCAGGTTTCAGTTCTCTTTGAGTTTTTCTTAAAGGCTAAATTCTGGTTTCAAAATTATCTCCGGCAAGGTTTCAGTTCTCTTTGAGGTTTTTGTCTTTGGATAACAAATTCGGGGGCTTTTACAACTTTACAGTACTATACACATCAAGGAAGCTTTAAAGGTCAGAGATAGGTAAGAGCATACGGATGATCTTGAGAGGATAAGAAAGGAATGCATTTTGGAGACTTCATCCGCTTCTTCTTCGGCTTCTTTCAGTTTCCTTCGCGTTAATCGTCGCCTGCAATTTCTCTTTGACGATTTATTTTTATCGGTTCGCTCCGAGTCAGCTGGCTTCAAAAAAGTTTTTGACCTACGTAGGACATCTGAGACGGAAATCACAGCATACACAGATACCATCGATAATTTTCGACAACCGAAAATCCTGCAAAATTATCCCAAAACCCAATTTTCTTTCAAAATCGGCGCTCCGCGGCGCTGGTCTAAACCCAGTCTTATCCCTCCGGGCGCTGGTCCCAATGGTCGCTATCCCCTATCTTTCCCAGACTGCCTTCTACCCCCGAAACTGCCGACCGGCAGACACACGTGAACGACGGATTGGGTAAACTGAAAACGGGCGCGCACCGTCCCCATCTCTGGCTAAACACAGCCTCCCAACAGACACACGGCATATACACACATAAAATCCGAGATGGAGATGTGGGGCCCTGGCCGCCCGGAGGAGAACTGAGCAAACCGCGCATCCGTGTGGTCTTTTACAATATTCTCCCAAGGGTCACCCGGGAAATTTCCTCGAATTTTTCAGGAGAAAAGATGTCTGGCGGTGGCCGGGTTGAGGGTGGGTGTAAAGTTACTAACGGCAATAGGGCCACCGAAAGATAGTATCTCTCCCCTATCTCGCTCTCACCGACAAACTAATGCATTTCCAAAGTGGACACCGGGGAAAATAAAAATGGCTATCCGGCGCGACGAGGGAAAAGGTCTGAAATTTTCTCCCCAATTTTTCCCCCCTACTTTCACCACTATCCCGACGGCCCTAAAATTGAAAACCGTGCCCGCGCGCATCCCATCTGGCCAATCCGCCGGCGCACCCAAATTAGGATCGGATGAATGCGAGTTTCACAGAATGGCCTCTCCGCGGGTTCTCTTAAACCCTCGGCGCGTTGGCGATTCCCAGACACGAAAATGGTCGCTCCTAGGAAGCGCGCAGCGCGTGTTTTTCAGCGTGAAAAAAGTGGCCCGGGAAAAAGCGAGGGGGCGCCATGGGATGCATAGAGCCCCGCGCGGGCGCGCAAGGTCGCCAAGAACCAGTCGCTAGGATGGGTGGAAATCGGCAGCGAGGAGGAGGAGGAGGAGGACACCCGAATGTAAATATCGATTATTTCCACTGTTCAAATGGGGATGCCTGAATTCAGACACAGAGAGAGACAGTCAGTCTGTCAGACAAAGGCACAAAGACGCGCGCCCAGTTATTGCACCGGGGCAATGAACAAAGAACGAATGAAGAGGCAGGGCCGTCTGTCTCACCAGGCACACTATTCGACACAAAGAAGCTCACACTCAGACACACAGAAACCCCCGTCTTTCCATCTACCCTTTCTGCCAAAGACAACCCAGAAAAGGGTACTTCTGTCTGTTGTTCGTTTGTCAGCCCGGGTTTTGTGGGAAGCAGCCCCCCACCCCTAAATTGATAAGATCGATAGTGATTTGCGCACGCAAACAATGGGCTTTCACGCCACGGTCAGGGTTCAACTAGGCCAAGAAAACCAGGGGAAAAGACTGATAAGGGCGGACTAATCCCTGCCTATCGGGGTCAATCAGGCGACAAAGAGTGAAAGCGGCTAATAAGGAGGCCGTAAAAAAAAAGAATTCAGTCCAAAGGATCAAAAATAATTACCGGTGCTTTCTGGCGACGAGTAGCTGGAATTCACGGACCCGTGACGAAACTGAGGCCTCGCCTCTGAAGACGGCCGGACGTGTCGTGGCATTCGAATATTCGACGATTGGCATTCTTGGGCAGTCCGCCCGAATGCCGAATCCTCGGTGCGGCCATTGGCCTTGCTGGAGGTGCGGGAGGTGGAGATGGGTCCCGATCGGCCAAAATCGCCAATCTTCTAGCTGGCTGCGGGATGCGCTTCGGGGAAGCGTCCCGATCTTCCCGCCAGGGCAGCGGCCGTCTCCTGAGGCTACGCTGGTTGACGTCAATCGAGCGCACATTCTCCGTGTCCCGATTGTTCTGCTCCTTCGGCTCGTCGGCGGGGCGATTCCCGGACTCCTGCATCGCCATGCGTCGCCGAGCCGTTCGGACGACGCGCGGCCGAATCGGTCGCTGCTGGCGGGGAGGGAGCTCTTGCTCAGCGTCCGCCATCGGGTCTTCTTGTTCTTCGGCAGCAGCAGCAGGGCAGGCGTCCTCGTACCGAGTGGCGGTCGGCATCACCGAGGAGCGCCGCGGTGCCGGGCGGGGCTGAGGGAGTGTTTGTGCGGGAGGCGAGGGCAGACTACTCCCCGCTGCCAGAGACGTAGAGGGCTGTGGCGGGATGGAGAGGGCGCAAAGTGAGGAGCGTTGCCCAGAAGTTGGCTGCTCGATTTTTGCGCCGCTCGATTTCGGGGCCACGTTTTCGGTGCCCATGCCCAGTTTCTGGGGTTTCGGTTTCGAGGCAAGCCGGGCGGATCGCCGAATGGTTTTGGAGATGAGGCCCATTTTGAGGGCGGTTGGTTGGGCTTTGGGGCGAGCCATGTTTGAACTGAAAGCAGCTGGGGGTGTTCAGGGAGGCGAGGACATGAACTATGAAAAAGTGACGCAAAAAAAGAGAGATGGAAATGGGGCAAAGTGTAGAACTAGAGATACATAAAAAATAAAACTCGTACGGTTACTACGTGTTCTACGTATTTTATCTTTGGTAAGAAGGGCATTCTCTCCCCCCACGATTTTCCTATCGTATGAATCGTACGAATTTCAAGAATTTCCAAGGATGGAGGAAACAGAGGAGCAGGAATTTCGTAAGCTGCGGCCGATACGAAATACGAAATATACGAAAAGCCGAGGGCCAGAAAACTGAAATTCGACCACAGCCCAAAAATCAATAATTCTAACAGCGGAAAAGCGTGATTGAAATGCCCGGGACCCAACACGCAGCCGATTTATTCCGTCCGCGCCGTTTTCCCACCAAAAATTTCAGCGGGAATCCGGGGCTGCGGAGCGGAGGAGGAGATGGAGATGGTGGTGGTCCATGCGAAGGGATGCAAGGGCAGCCGCTTCGCCACAGCCTAGAGAGCGGAGAAAGGGCGGAGGTGCTAGAGAATCAGGGAAGGGGAGGGCCATGTGGCTTGGAAAAATGAACGCACGGGGGGATCAGACCCGCCTCCCGGCCCTGCATTCGGTCCCTCTCCCGGGTTGGGTTGAGTGGCAAAACTCTTTTCGCCGGGGTTCGCGGATTCGCGGTGGGAAAATAGAGAAAAAGGCAAAACAATGGACAGACGGGGATGGATGTGGGGCGCTTTACTGTCTAGAATTTTTAGAGACATTAAAAGACATTGCTGCTCATTAGATTCTAGAAAAATTCTACGAATAAAAGGGCAAAAATAAATTCGGCGCAAAATCCAAGCCTAGAGAGCACCAAAAGAATGTTTATCTATCTGAAAATATCTACTTTTTTAAATCTGTATGTTAAAAAAATACTATCATAAGTTGCAATTCTGCAAAAATTCAACTAATCAAAAGCCAGAAAATTTAGTCTATACCTAATCTAGGAGAAACAACGCTAAATGTTGGCATTTTCGTAAAAATAAAAATAGTTTTTTTATAGATCCGAGTTTCAAAAAATCCTATTCAATATTTGTCGAACTTTACGAAGAAATTTTTTGCGGCTACATGATCATCTAAAATTTCTAGAGACGCTAACCGGGGCAAATTTCAATGGACCCCACTTCTGGGATAGAAAATAAACACTTTTGAGCGAAATCGGCGAATAGGTGGGCCCAGGCACCGCAGCTCAACTGGCGAGAGAGACCTCGACGCTCAAAATGAACGCGGATCAGCCGACCCTGGGTGTGCCCCTGCTGGTATCTCTGAACCCGGGGGTAGAGGGGGGCTGCTGCGAGAGACCCGGCCCGTATCGGGGCAACAGAGATAGCAGCGAAGAGCGCGGGCCGGGACGGTGGCGGGAGAATGGATTGAAGGAGGAGCTGAAGGAGGGCGGGCAGGGCGATGAGACCGTGCAAAAGGGATGAGTAGATGAAGATGGGGGAGTTGCGCAGCAGACCTGGATATTCGCAGATTGAAAAATGAGAGAATCCTGTGGTGGTCGATTGGGGGATGGGGATTGGGATGGGAATATTGACCGGGAGGAGACGGTTGACGAATCTCGAATTGAAGATCATGAGCGATCGCGGAAATGGACAAAAGTTTCGCAACGTGCAAACAAGCGACGGGGACAAGGGAAAACAACGGTGGGGAATTATCTAATCCAATTCGTGGGCGTGAAGTTCGGGCGACAAAGGGGTAAGAGGGGCGCTAAAAATAAGCTAGCAAGGCCGCACTTTCAGCCGAAAACCGAAATCAGAAGCGGAAAAGGGGAAATCGGAGAAGAGGGCCAAAAACGGAATACGATCGCAGAATAAAGATTTAACGAGGCTCGTCGCTGGGCAATTACATCTGTCATCTTATCATACAGCAGTAAAGGCGCCATCTTGAAATGCCATCGGCCCTTTACAACAGCATCAATGACGTACCCGTTGACCTGACAAACAGACACCCCGACCCAATTCGGCCCAAAAAGCAATATGTCGATCCGGGGATCCTAATCAATCAATCAATCAATAAAAAAAAACCCGGATTTTCTCACATTGTATCAAAAACAGGTTTTGAGAAATCAATACCATACCCTATATTGAGATTTTTTTGCTTCTTTCGCCTATTAATCACACCGGAAATGGCTAGACGAGTGAATTTCGGCTGCGTAAATTCGTATAATAAATTTCTCGGCGTATTGAAATTTTGTTGGACTGCTACAACCCCAAAAAAATTCCCGAAATAAAGGTTCGATTTTTAGCCATTCAAAATTTTACAATCCAGGGCTACGGTAAGAAAAAGGCAACGTGACTATCCGAGAGATCGACACCTAACAATAAAAAAAGCCGGGTACCTTCGCAGCGGTCGGTTCGTAGCAGCAACAGCAGCAGTAGTCGTGGTTGCCGGCGGCGGCATGACCGCGGTGTCCCCGCCGCGGAGCTGGTGATGGTGGCCGGCCGTCGATGTTGAGGCTCCGTGTTGTGGCACGCCGAGCGATCCCGCGAATCCGGGCAGGTGACGCACGGGCGAAACTGAAAAATTGTGAATATTAGTACGGGCAGCCGGGGGAATTTTCGAATTCCAAGGCCCTGCCGAAGCGCGCTTTCCCCCCGCAAAACTATCCCGGTCCCGGGTTCAGCCGAAATACGTTCGCCGGCGCGTTTGCACAGCTTGAATCGGAGTCAATGGCATGGGGATCGCGAACAATATCGAAGCCGGGGTTGGCGCGATAAAGAAAATTTACGGAAATCAGCGTTAAACTTCCAGCCTTGCTATTTGTTTCTCAATTGCTGTCTAGAAAGATCCTACGTTCCGGAATGTTAGCGGGGGAGGGACCAAATTTTCGAAATTTAAAAAATTTAAAAAAATTGTCTAACATTCCAGCAATCAGAAACTAGTCAAAAACACTATGAAAAATACACCAGACATTGATCCTAGACATGCTAAATCCACACACCATTAATGTACGTCGGTCTTTTCGACACTAAAAGCTCGAAATTACCATCCTGATAAGAAAAATCTGCAGAGAACCGACTTAATTCTCTGTAGTTTTGTCACAATCGTTTTCTTAAAATACACTTTCGACATCCCATCAATTTTCCGTATATAAAAACCGAAATTGCGCCCCATTCAACACCTCACACTTGATAGTACAACTTCGCTGCGATCCTTTCAAATCCCACGAGCTGCTCAATTCCACCCGAATGCACCCGACCTTCTTCCCCTCATCCTCGCAAATTTCTGCAGCATTTTTGAAGGGCGGAGGGCGTCTCCCTCTTCAGGGTAGATAGGGGGAGGTGGTGGAATAGCTCCTTGCCCAGCAGGCTTCTTCCCCGCGCCGAGGCGATGAGATTTGGTGCGCTGGGGAGAGACCGTCGAGAAGGAATAGCGGAGAGGGAGCGAGAGAGAGACAAGCCAGGGACAAGCCGGTCCTCAGCGCCTCCTGCTCAGTGCGCAGGCTAGCCAGCTTCGCCTCGCCCTGGGGGCAGAGGAGCCGGTTCTCACCCGGTTTTACTGCACCCCCGGCCCTGACTGAGCCCTTGATCGCGCGCGTACCTCTGCACTTTTCGCGCGCCGACACGCGGAGCGGATGGGGCGCTTTCGAAAATCGGATAATGCTGGAAAAAGTGGGGCCGATGGTCGTAAAGTGTTGCAAAAAGTCGCGCAGGCTAGAAGCTCGGAAATAGCTTTTCAAAAAAACAGTTCATTCATTTCTAAAAATTTCCCCAAAAAAAAAACCAAAATTCCCCAAAAATTTCTCCAAAATATCTCTATGCAGCCCCTTTAAAATTCCAAAAATATCCGTATCATCTTACGAGGGAACCCCAAAAAGCAGACAGCCCTCCGCGCTCGTCGCCGGAACCGTCAAAATACGCCGAATCACTTGCCCACGCCACAATACTAACAACACGAGGAAGCACGACGCCTGGTGGATACCTTCTAAATCGAGGCTTGACGCAAATCGCCACATCCCAACCAGCGCGTAATAGACCCCCGAAATGCCAAGCGGGAGGGGGAGGTAGTTGGCGCTTGCGAGTAGGGGGGAGCGCAATTGAGGCCAAGAGGCCCACCCCCCTAATAACACCCAGGTGGCCCGAGGAGAAAAAGCAGAAAAAGAAAAGCAGGGGGTGAGCACGGCGCTAAAATAGCCGGCTCGAGAACAACTCACCACGTAAATGGATTTGCTCCAAAGCATAGGCTTGCGCGGCGGCTAGCGGTGACAATGGCCCGTTCGAGCCGGGGGAATTTGTGACGGCAGAATGGGCCAGGCGGACAATCTCCTCGAATGCAATATTTTCAAGGAGCCGACGGCGTCTCGCCTCGATACAGTCGTCATCGTTGGAATTGGTGGCCCGGCGTTTAGTGCCTAGTTGAGCCGGGATTGGTGGGGCAGGGGTCAGGGTAGAAGAACTAGAGGTAGAGGGAACAGGGGACGAGGTAGCGGCTTCTGGAGCCGGAGAGGTCATGGTGCTTCGACTAGTTGTGGGGGTGGTCATAGAAGCGGCGGGTTTTTGCTTTTTGGTCCGAGTTGGCCGGGGTCCCGGAATCCTTGGGTTGCGCCGAGCATCTCGACGACCCGCCGGAGTCATCAGAAATGGGTGATGGTCGTCAAGTGACGTCAAAATTGAATAGAAACTAGAATAAATTAGCCTAAAATGCCGAATCGACGTCGACGGCGGCACGGCTGCTCGACAGCCAAATAATCAGAATTTTCTAGTTTGAATAAGCACGACAGCTCAGCGCTCTGCAGCGACTTTGAATATCCCAAGAAGGTCAAAATCGAAGCGCTTCCAAAAGAAGCAAGCGGGAAGGGGGAGCTGCTCGGAGGGGATCCACAGGGGCCGGTGCAGGACGCGGCGGGCGGAGGGGGGCGCTACACAGCCGGTTTTCGCTCCGCTCTGGAGGGGGCGGGGGCGGCAAAGGACGCGGAACCCCCACAAGCAGCCCGAGAGGGGCGAAAGATGGCTAGAAGCCTCCCGGGGGGCGAAGAGGCGACCAGGGCGGCGACGGTCACTCTTCTTGGACGTACCCCCACCACACTTCGGGGGCTGTCCGGTGGCGTCTACTGCCAAGTATTGCCCTCCGGGGAAATTTGGATGGGGTGGTGGAAAACACTCGCTCTTGTCCCGCGCGACCATATAACAAACTGATCGTCGTCTGAGGGGTGTGCGTGCGAATTGGCGGTTTGGCCGGAAAGACAGAATGCGCGGCGAGGGCGGAGTAGTCGATGAAAATAGGCCAATATAGACACCAAATTTGTGTTTCTCCTCAATTTTCAATATACTAGTCAGAAGCCGCCACCTTCTAGAGGACAGAAAAGGAAAATCGGTACAAGCCTATCTAGCGTAGTATTACTACCAATCAGATAAATATCCGCATCCATTCAGAAGTCTAAAGTTTCCTGAATCGAAGAGAAATGTTTATGGATTCTGTAAATTTCACTGCGCGACACGCAACGCATGCGCCGACTCTTCCATTTCCTAATGCGCTACAAACGATACCGAATAGGACCGAATGAGCACTGCGTGTCGTTCCCGCGGCAGAAGCTAGAGGAAAATCCGTACTGACGGAATCCCTAGACAGCCCTTCTCGGCAACCCCCAAAAAACTCCACGCTCTACGGATCTCACTATTCAAATTCTCGACCCGGCCGACCTCACTCGATTTCGACATTTCACTAGCAGCGTCTGGCCCGCGGGATCCCATTGCGGAACCGGCCACTGAAAAGAGACCGGAAACACCTGGAGGGGGAAGGCCGTTGGACAAGCGCCCCGAGGGGGGCGAGGCGTGCAAATAGCGCAGAGGGTGGCTGGGCAGAACGGAGGGCCCAGAGAAACCCGGGGTGCGGATGCGGAACAGGGAAGTGGCCGGGATGAAAGAGGGCACACGCACTGGGCCAACAGTGGCCCCTTTCCCCCTCGGGGCGATCGCCCGAAGAACGGCTGTGCTGCGGGGGTCTAGCACGATCTAGGCGAGGTAGTGGGGAGGAAAATCATCGAAATGGTCTTGCAAAAAAAGGTTTGATTGCGCATAAAAAGGTGGCCGAAGTAATGCTAAGCTGAAACTCATTCAATTGAGGGACTAGAACTAAAATCCGCGCCTGCCAATAAAAAAAATTAGTAGAAAAGGCCCTAAATTATTTAAAAAATTAAATTCATCTTAAAATGCGTCAAAATATTGAACTATTCAATCTTCTTATTCATGTAAATACCCTAAAATGTCCTTAAAAAGTTAAAGACGTAATAAGGAATACCACATTGCTAAACATTTGGCTATTGATTCTCAACGAAGTAAATTGCAACTGAAATTAGCAACATAAAGCTCCAAAAGCCGAAAAATTCGTCGACAAAATCTATAAAAGAAGGCAGGATTCCTCAGAAAGCCGGGCTTCTTCTAAAGAGGAGCCTTCAAACCATAAAAAAGCTTTAAATCAAGAATTACGGGCCAAACGAGTCGTTTTATTCAGCTTCCGGTCTTAAAATACGAGCAATTTCAAAAATGAACGAAGAGGAATGAGCGTTAGAAAGGCCAAAAACTCATTCAGCACACTCGACCCATCATTATAAAGAAAGCTTAGAAGCTTAGAAACCCCTCTATCTCACAGGACGAGCTAGAAAAGCTCCAGAACGCTTGAAGCAGAGCTCAGAAACCCAAGTAGCTCACCCTGTGAACAGAATACCGGCATGGTACAGAAAAACACCGAGGTGTAGATGGCGGCTTCAGCTGCCCTGGCAGAAGGTACGGGGCCCCCGAAGCGAGCGGAGAACTTGGAATTCTCACACTTTGCACTGCCCCCTGGGGTCGGCTGGCAGGAGCACCACCTGAGTGGGTGTGCCGGGGGATCGGTTGTGCGGCACCGTTGGGATGTGCGTACAAGGGAACAAAGAGGTATGGCCGGCGAAAACGATCCATGGCAGCGATAGTGTCCGAGTCCCCCTTGTGGATGCCAATAATTTGGTGAAACGCCTCTGTGTGTGAAAAGAAACACAACGATCCCGATGAACCACACGGTGGTAGCCGAGAACACTAGCGGCTGAAGGGGGGCGAAAAATGTTGAACCGCCGAACACGCATGCCCAACCCGAGAGGAGCAAGAGGATCAGATCCCGGGGGATAAGTTCGAGGTCGAGGGCCAAGTGACAGGTCGACGACGGTCAGTCGACGATAAATCGGCAAAGCTGTAGGATTTTGAAAAGTTGCTCGGCAGTTTCGAGTCAATGGGCTTATTCTTTCGTGAATATCCCATGTTTGCGGCAAAAAAGCTATAAAAGTTGTTAATTTCATACAAATTTAATTTGTGTTTTAAAATCCGTTATCAGGTTCTCTAGGCAAAAAGTGCTCAAATTTTCCTATGACTAATAGCACTCAAAACTAAAACAAAATCAAATTAGAAGTCATCAACGGTTCTTTCGCATCATCGAAGGGGGGGGGGCACCAGGGTTTTTTAGAATACAATTTTTCTAATATAAATAGTCTAAGTGTTTCTAAATTTCTTTTTTTACGACTTCTAAATGTGAACATTTTACAAACTTGTATGAATCAATATGCAAAAAAACTTGATTTGTCGAGCAAAAATGACCGATTTTTGACCGAAATGTCGACTATCCAAAATTTTGCGATCATTTCTCTAGTTGAAAAAAGTTTTATAGTACTAAAAACACTATTAAAACACTTGCTTTTAAGTTATTTGAAATTCTTGACTTATACAAAAAAGTTCGCCCCCCTGATAATGCAAAAGAACCACATCAACGGCATCAAAATGAAATTTGCGGTGGTGAAAATTCGGCAAAAAAAAGGAACCCTAAAAAAACCGGGAAGCCAGAGGCAAACTACACAGTTCAATAGAACAACTGACCCCTTCAAGTTCAACGACACTCAACCCAAGAAAACTGTAAATACCTGGCCGGCCAGGATTAAGAGTTTTCAACGGCGTAGCGCGTGAAATTGGCGCCGCCGATCGCCACTAGTGGGGAGGAGTCCATGTGCGAAAAAGTGAGATTGGATGCGGGGAAATACGACAAAGGGCAATGGCAGATGGAAAAAGCATCTTCTCAACCCCGCACGGCATGGGATGAAGCTGGGAAAGCGGGCGCGTGCACGATATTATCGCCAGGCTGGAAAAGCATCACCGGATCTGGGGGGCGCGCCCAATTTGGCAGAAATTTCGATCGAAAGGGCATTTTTCGAAACGAAAAGCGGGTGTAAAAGATGCAAAGTGGTTGGCTAGACGGAATCTAAACAAAGAAATGGCACGATAATGCTTCAATGTTTTCATCATCCACGCAAAGAAAAACAAGTTAGAAAAATGTGCAAAGGATTTGGACCTTTCGCATTATTGGGGGGCGGATTCTTTTTTTAAACGTGAAAAATATTTCCGACGAAACATTGCCGATTTTTGAACCTTTTCTTTTCAAATATTTTTTACAGTTAGATAGTTTTTCTAATTTAAATATACATGTATGTATTATTCAAAATAAATTAAAAGAATTCCTAATAAGTTACTAGACATATCGAAAAAAGCTAGCTCCCCTGAAAATGCGAAAGAACCCAGAATCCAGAATTTTAATTTGTGAAGACTAAAAGAAGCTTCTCGTACACATCTCGTGAAAAAATAAGTTCTAAAAAATCAATACAAGCCCCCAATTTAATATGACTCCCCGCCAATCAGAGCAACATAACTCCCCATATCAAAAGCTGACGCATTGAAACCGCGGCGCCCCCCGGTTTCTACCCGTCAAATCCATAAAGCAGTCAACACAGCAAAGCCAAACGCCAGCACAAAATTAACCCGGAAAGTCAATGGCAATCAAAAGAGGCGGTCGGCTAGGCGCACAGCGATCTGTTTGCCATCTCAACCCGAATCAATGGCTGCGCTCAGAACTGGGTTCGTCGGCCAGCCATCACTACCCCCTCCCGTTTTCCGCGCCCCTCATCACGAAATGGGTAGGAGAAGTTGGTGAAACTAGTGGTAGAGAGATGAGTGGGCTAAAGCGAATTATCGTCACTATGTCGAAAAATACCGACGACCTTGCATAAGAAAACTTTGTTCTTTCGCATTTTCGGGGGTCTCAAGTCTGTAAATGTTCAGTAACCTAACCGACAGAGTTTTAATAGCGTTTTAGTAAAAAAACTCGATTTCAACGGGAAGAACTATCCAAAAACTTTTAAACATGTTTGAAAAAGCCGAAATCTTGCTAAAAATGGTAATTTTTGATCGAAAAAATTTTTATATTTTTGAAAGTGAAAGAAACGTTCGGATAATCCTACTATATATAAAAAAATAGTGTCTGGTGTGTGTGTATATTTGCATGCAACTTCCGTAAGTATGTACCGCACCTACAGCCTCAGGGGAAGGTTTTTAAGGTACGTATGATACGTCATTAGGTGCGTAATGGTCCCGAGATGGGTGCACACATATAAAATTTAAGAAAATCGGCTGTTTTCACTATTAAAATTAAGTTTTTGTAAATATATCGAAAATCCTCTTTGTTAGGAGGCAATTAGCATTGACCGGAAGTGGCCGTAGCCGATAAAAAGGGAGGGAGGGTGCGCTTTCATTTTTTGGTGATCGGCATTCGGCAAGCCCTATGTAAAGTCAAATTTTCAGATGTCCTGAACGGGTCCAGGGTTGAAAAGCCGCGAAGCGGTTTTTCAACCCTGGTTTTTAATAAAAAATTTGTAAAGTCTTCGCGTTTATGAATAGTAACAAAAAAGCGTTTAGCAACGCTTTCACTAGATATATTCGAAAAAATTGGATCCTAGGAAAAAGTTACCCCCCTCGATAATGCGAAAGAACCGAAAACTTGAATTGCAGAGGAAAAGCGCAACTTTTTGTAGCTGCAGCTGGTAGAAGACGTCAGACACTAATCTAAAATCCGAGTTTCTAATAACTAGCAAACTATCTACACCTAAATACCCCCGATTTTTAAAAATTAAATTTCAGGTCCGAAGCAGCAGAAATCCCATACCCAAAACCACCCAAAATCCACGCGAAAAAGCGCCACTCCCGCGCGCCAGCCAAGCCCATTCAACCGCCGCAGCCTGGCGAGGGCTACGGCAGCGCAAACGATACCCGAAAATCCTCGAAAAACGCACTCTGGTATCCTTCGTTGTCGGTGTTCGGCTTCGCGGCGTTCGCGCCCATCATGGACAGGATCTGGAAATCGGGATGATTAATCAGGCCGTCAAGATCGAGGCATAAGCAGCAGCAATATGTAACGCTCATAAATCAAGGCGCGAACAGGTGGGTCGACTGACCAACCCCCGTAATCAAAAAACGATTTTGCAATCCCGCAGCGCCTCCCACCCGGCTGCCATTGCGATAAAAGCACGAATGTCGCGGAAAAAGCCCCCGGGTGGCCCAGACGGCCGTCAGGGATAAGCCCGTAAATTCTCGATAGGCGACCTGATAGATAATCGGGCGTGGGTCAGAAGCCAAAGTGGAAATCGAGGTGGAACGGCCGGGGGGAAAAGGTCGAAAAGTGGTCGAGCACACGAAAAATGGGCTGATGGCGGTTTCTGGGGAAGATTTTTCGGGTGATATCGAGTGTTTTTAAATGGCAGGAGAGGAGGGATGATTAGAATTGGGCAATAGCCGATCGTGGAAAGCACGGGATCTCAAAAGAAGATGATGTAATCATGTTTTCGTTTGTTCTAAAGAAAAAGGCGTTCAGGGTCAATCTAAAAACTAGGTTAGACGAAAATTTAAACCATCACGCCGCTAGAATTACTCTAGAAACAAGGTCAAGTTAAAGCTTAGAACTTCAGCTTCATAGTTAATCTAAAACCCAGCTTGGGCTGATGCTTATAACTCCGCAGACAAAGTTACGATCTCGTCGACTTTCTTGAAACGCGCAAAAATGGGATAAACCTCTTCAAAAACGCCCAATCGCTCGTTTCCGGTCAATAGAAATAAGGGATATCGGCTTAAATAAAAGAAAACGCTCATAAATCAAGCTTGTAACGGGCGTGTCGATCTTCCGATCAAAAGATGCTGCCATTAAAACTTAATAAAAACTATAAAACTGACCGGGGGTGATGGCGGTGGGCCGGAGCGGTAGCGCTTGGCCGGGGGTTGAGAGCGTCTGAGCCGTTTCGGAGCATACATGGGCATCGCGGCGAATTTGACAAAAGTTGAAGGAGTGAGGTTGGTGCCTCTTTTTCGATCGGGGGTATCGCGCGGGGGGCGAGCTTTAGGGTGCCATGTACGCCAAATCGTAGTCAGTATCCCGGCGGAATTTCGTTTGCAAAAATGAAAAATTGATCTGCGGATCAGCGTTTTCCGCGTTTTCTTTCAAAACTGATACTAAAAACTTAGTGTTTTACTTTTAAAAGGGTAAACAGAAGGTTAGGAAGATATCTTGATGCTTTAGAAAGCTATTTCACGTCAAAAATTTCGTCAAAGACCGAATTTTCAGCACCTTTCTACTCGAAAAGTCGTTTTCAAGGTAGTTTTCAGATTTTTTAGCGGATCTAGCACAATTTTTGGGTCCAATAACGTGTTTACGCCTTATTGGGCACAAAATCCAGCTCGAAAAGCGCGGATTCCCTTTTTACAAGTAGAAAAAAGGTTCTCTAGCAGCCTGCGCTCGAGAATACAGCAAAAAGTCGGCGAAAAAAATGAAAGAAAAGCGGCCGGACGCTTGGCGGAACAGTGTTGGTGAGGCTGCGTGTGTGTGGGACAGGATGGAGAGTTGGGCAACCGGCGAAAACAACAATATGGGCCCGGGCGATCCGAAAGTGCCGGCGAAGGGCATTTCCCCGGCGATTGGCGACTTTGTCACTTTGCCACCTAGCTTCTGCTATTAGGGCCGTTGTTTGGGTTTTAGGAGTGTTTTATCGCTTTTATGATGCTGGACGATCCTCATTATCCTCGATTAGCAAATCGATGACTACGAATTTTGAGACGTGTAAAGAGTCGTGTTTTAGTCTGCTTGATGCTTTTTGAAGCGGCATTTTAGCTCGAAACTTTAGCATCCTTTCTTATAAGCCACAAAAGTATTAGAATAACCAATATTTTTATTGGCGGTTCTTTAGCATTATCGGGGGGCAAAATTTTTACTTAGGGTCCATTTTTTAAAAATATAAATAGCAGAACTATTTTTCGCGATTCTAAACGTTCAAATTTGCAAATTTCTCGTAAAAAAATATCGGTTTTTCGACCAAAAATGGCCGATTTTGGCCAAAATCTCGCCTTACAAAATAAATCTAGGTTTTAAAAAGTACTTATTGCCTATTTTAGATTTTTTTCTAGTAGAAATACAGCTTTTTTTTAGCAAAATAAACCAGCTATTTCAGGCCGATTCGCCGCAAAAATAGTGCTGCTTCTTCCCAACAGCTGCCTGACTCCCATTATTTTGCCATCCTCTCCCATTCACCCATTCCAAAAGCGTTCCCATTCTGTCGGTGATGCCCATAAGCAAATTCGGCTGCGATTTTCTATGCGCCCGTGTTGGCCCGGGCCAAATATACAAATTTTTGGGGGTAACAATGGGGTGTTCTGCCCCAACAAGTCGGGGGCAGCGCCGTGAGAAAACAGCATTTTGGCCCCGCTCGTCGCGCACACTCGAAAAGCAAAAATCGCGGCGTTTTTTTGGGGGTGGTGGCGTTGTCGGGGCTTGTTGGCGCGGGGGCACGAGGGTTGGCTTCGAGGCGCGGAAGAGTGGGGTCGGGTAAACAGAGGCTTCACGCCCGCCGGCTCGTGCTTCGGCTTAGGTTTTTGAGGGGGAAATTTGGGTGGCGTTTCGTTTGCTTACAAATTTTGATCAAGAATTGTTAAAAATATTTTTTTTTCGTCGAAAAATGGATATTTTTTTACGAAAATGTCGACTTTTTCAAAGTTTTTGGATAGTTTTCTGGTTGAAATATAGCTTTATATTTGCTAAAAACTTTATGAAAATACTTCCTATGAAGTTCCTAGACATTTCTAGACTTATACAAAAATGCCTGCTTTTAAGAAAACAGAAGAATTAGGCAAAAGCAAGAGAACTCGACTAGTTCTACCTTTTAGATGCCTTTAAAGGGATACTTGCGTTTTAAAAGTTTGTAAAAACGATGGTTAGGGCGCATTAGATAACTGAGTGCAATGAAGCGCTGCGTTTTTTCGCCGCTCGACTACGTGGCGATGCTCCGCACGCAGTAACCCTGTGCGCTAATGGCATTTTTGTCTTCCAACGGTCTTTTGGCACGCACCTGTCCCTTTAACAACGTAAATATCATGTGAATAGGTAGAAAAAGCAAAAATCTTAGCATTTTGAAGATTAGGCAGAAATTTGATGAGAAAATGGGCTTAAAATAGAGCAGACCTCTGCGCTCATCTCTAATCTGATAGCTTGACGGGATCCCCAACCCGGGGAATCAGACGGGTATTGTTCAGAAAATTCTACTGCCATAGTTCCATTCTACACCTCCGAACACCTGGGGGCTCCCAGACGAGAAAAAGCTGATAAAAACCGAGTGGGGGGTTGACCGGGGGGCGGTCGAATTGGAGGGGGGAGATAAGCCCCGGAAAAAACTTGGCGCTGAAAAATGGTTTGGTTGTAGGAGTATTGGGCCCTCAAAGTCCGAGGAATTTTTGGATTTGCTATCAGCTTGTCGAAATTTGGTTTTTCGAATTTCTTTTTGTCGAAAGGTCATTTTTCGAAATGCCGAAAATTTGAAATCAAAGACATAAAAAAATCGATAAAATGATTTTTGGCAAAATGAATTTCTATGAAATGATTGTCTACAAAATTAAAATACACCATGTTCTACCGCTGCCATTCTAAAAACGAGTTTTGGAAGCTAAACCGGAGCGAAGGCACTCTAAAGGCACTGGGAAGTGCGAGAATCGACCCCCTGCCCTCGACTAGATCTCGACAGCTACACGGTACCCCGAAAAACGCTTAGATCCCCATGTTAAACTCGTTTTCAAGCGTATTTTGGAGTGCCAGGTAGCTGGGTAGACCTAGTCGACAGAGGGGGTAGGATTTTGTGCATATGCGTGTCTATTTAAAGAGCTCTAAAGGCAGAATCCAGCTAGCGGTGTATCTTGAGGAAATCACGCATTCGAAAATTTGGATGTATAAAAATCGGAAAACCATATGCATCAGCGATAAAACTAGACCAAAAAAGCATCAGGCAAGCTAGCAGAGAGCTTTGACGAGTCCCCGGATTTTTTTAAAGGGACAGTGAAGACGGAGTGAAACCTAGAATAAAAGCTTCCAGGTCAGCAGGTCATTGAGGAAGTAGCACGCGTATTTTCCGGTCATTCCAGACCTGCGCAAATACGGATGAGGGCCCAAAAAATTGGGGATCGATGGTAGTCAGAGGGTTTTTTACAGGAACTGGGAAGCGAGAGAGAGAGAGAGAGAGAGAGAGAGAGAGAGAGAGGGACAAATTTCGAAAACTACTGTACCTTGAAGCGCTTGAGAAAATTCATCGGGTCGTCATAGGGTCGTTGAAAATGCAGAGAAGGTGGGGTGGGGGTGGTATGAAGGTAAAGCGTTTGGGAATGAATAGGAGAGCGAGAGAAAGAGATAGAGAGAGAGAGAGACAGAGAGAGAGACCGCCAGACAGACATACAACAAAACCACATAGAGAAAGGCTGAATGGCATGGGCCACGGGTTGACAAGGGTCGCTTGCTTGGCTGGCTGGTGCTGTGGCACACCCCTGGCTTTTCCTGCTCTCTCTCTCTACCCTATTTCATTTCACGCAGCGGGCCGCCGGGGTCCCGGCGCGCGCGCAGGTCTGCAGACCTGGCCGCCCTGCCGTCCGTTCAAATATCGGTCCAGGATTGGCAGAACCGGGGGGTTGGGCTGTGACAAAGCGCGGTGGCTTCACGCTAGCGCTATCCGCTTGCGCTTCACGCACACAATCAGCGGAGTGGGTTCCGCTTTTCCTCTTTTTGGGCTTTCCGCTTTGACGGGAAGCGCACAAACGGGTCCCAGGGTCGGAGACTATACGATGGCAAAGTACAAAACCGGAGCCTACGCGTAAAGGATCTTTGCTAGTATGCCACTTCCATTCCCAATGATCTCTGCTAGCCTGTCCCTTCCATTCCCAATGATTTCTGCTAGCCTGCCCCTTCCATTCCCAAATGATCTCTGCTAATATGCAAATTTTCGTCTCTAGAAAATGCTGTCACTAGCCCTTTAAAATGATTGAAAAATTACTGTACCGTTTGCATCGAGTTGTTGCGTAGGAAAATAGGAATATAACTAGAAGATGGGTTCGAAATAAGTGAGGACGAGTTTCGTCCGAGTTAGCAAATTCTAAACTTTCCTTTTCTTTCTCTTCTTCTCTCTCTCTCTGGCTAGCCCCCCCCTCTTTAAACCCGAGCGTTACCCGTAACAGTGGCATTGCTTATTTGCTTAGGGGAAATTGACCTTGCCGCCCCCAAAATGAGCGATTTCGGGGCCCGTAAAAGACAAACAGACACTAAAACAGACAGAAACTGCCTAAAAAGACGCGCAAACAGAGTGCATAGGCGTGAGGAGTACGGCTGCACTTTCCGAGGAGAGTCATTAGATGGGGGGAGCTTGAGAAATTGGCGAGCTGTAGATCTTGAGTAGTTGTAGGCGAGAGAGAGAATGAGAGAGTGAGGGAAAGAGAGAAAGAAAGAGAGAGAGAAGAAAAAGCGCATTAATTGAATGACTCTTCCAAATTCGCGGGACAAGTGAACTAACGGTGTTTAGGGAGCCTTTTTAGAACAGAGAGAGCGAGAGAGAAAGAGCGAGACAGAGTAAGTGAGAGAGTGAGAGAGAGAGAAAGATTAGAGAGAGAGAGAGCACCGAAATTTACAACACGACAGTTTGCGTGCGCCTGATTCGATTACGCGATCAAATATCAGCGACGCACCGAAAATAGAGTCTTTAAAAACTTGAAAAAAATGTACGGCCCCCTCAAAAATGTATATTTTTAGAAAGATTATTTAATCCGCCTTTAAAAAACGAGAAAAGGTGTGAAAAACGTCAAAAAAAGAAAATTTCGACCAGGAATATTTTTACAACGGCAAAAAATACTCTAATTCCTTAAAATAGCGATTTTTATGGATTTATCTAGCTTACAGTACTCCGAAAAATTCCTACGTATCCTACACTTTACGAGACAACCATGAAAAATCAGAAAGTCGTCTTGATAAGCTAAAAAAACAATTTTTGCCGTAACGACGATTACCGGATCGTCAAAAACGTACATTCTTTAGAAAACAGTCCTCAATTGGCGTGGAGGAAAAAGGAAAATCGCGCGCTGCACGGAGTATTGTGCCGTATCCAAACGGCGAATCTTCAGCGAGCTGGCGCTCGGGACAATGGCCGTCCCGGCTCGCTCGTATACCGCGAAGAAGCCTTTTTTGGGCAAGGGGTGGGTGGGCAACATATAGAAAAGAGGAGAAGGAGGGGATGGAAATAAGGGAATGTTCTTCTCGCTCTTCTTCTCTTCTCTCTTCTCACTCTCTCTATCTATCTCTCTTGCTCTCCCATCCCTCATATTACGACCATTCCGCCGGGCGTCAAATCACGCGCGGCGAGCGCACCATTTAGAGGGGAGAGAACGCCGGGAATGGGCATTTTCCCGTGAAAAAGCACTGCCATTGTATTTTTAAGGGCCTGGAAAGCCCCAAAATCGACCCCTTCGATCGACTAGGTCTCGACAGCCACGCGAAACGCTTGATTCGAACCTTGCCTGAATGGGGAAGCCGGACGACGAAGAGTGAAAGAGAGAGAGAGAGAGAGAGAGAGAGAGAGAGAGAGAGACAGAGAGAGAGAGAGAGAGAGAGGGGGGGAGGCGAGAGAGCGAGAGAGAGCGAAGAGCGGGACAGTAAATTTCTCACTTCCGATTACCTTTAAATTCAACTAAAATCGAAAAAGCAAACTCCCAAATCCCAAAAAAACCGGTAGTATTACTGTCCAGGTCAAGGCCCTTTCCATTATCACCAAAATCCACATTTCATAGGTCAGGGAAAGGGCATCTTTTAGGAAGAGGCAGCAGGAGAAAGGGGGCTACGACCCGATACTATCTACAAAGGACAAAAGGACAACAATGGGGAAGGGCACGAAACTGGAGATGGCAACATTTAAAGGAGCGTGGAAGAGAGAGAGAGAGAGAGAGAGAGAGAGAGAGAGAAAAGAGAGAATACGTAAATTCTAGACATCGATTTTCATCTCGGTCAGGATCGGAAATTCTCATGGCCGAGGGCGGCAGTTGGGGCTGAGCCCCCAGCTGTCCCAGCTGCCAGATGGGCGTAGTATAGAAATGGAAAGTCGAATCGTAGCGTTTTTGATGGCTGGAACCCCAATCGAACCAGCCAAGCGGATTTGGTTACGATATGAAACTTGCCAGCTCCTAAATTGAACGAGGACTGCAAGCCAAAGCCTACGCCTAAGCACAAGCCCAAGCCTAAGCCTAAGTCTAAGCGTAAGTTTAAGCCTAAGCCTAGCCCTTCAGCCTAGCTATCCCTAATTCCCCACTTCAAAAAAGCGAATAGCCAGTCGAAAAAGACTTTCTGCCATGCCTCCTGTCCGTTCGAGGACCCTTTAAGTGTCCACCTCCCTTCTCCTGACTATTCCACGGATCACACGGTTTGCGCCTTGCCCCCCTCGCCGAGCACCGCCATTTCCGAATCGATGCGGGTGGCGGGGAATGCAAAATCAGGGCTTGATTTTTCCGGACACCGCGGAAAAAACATTGCGCAATGGGTTCAAAAGGTCTCGTGAGGCCAGCATAGATCATTTGTGAATGAAAGGGGCAGGCTAGCAGAGATCATTTGGGAATGGAAGGGGCAGGCTAGCAGAGATCATTTGGGAATGGAAGGGGCAGGCTAGCAGAGATCATTTGGGAATGAAGGGCAGGCTAGCAGAGATCATTTGGGAATGGAAGGGGCAGGCTAGCAGAGATCATTTGGGAATGGAAGGCAGGCTAGCAGAGATCATTTGGGAATGGAAGGCAGGCTAGCAGAGATCATTTGGGAATGGAAGGGCAGGCTAGCAGACATCATTCGGGAAGGGAAGGGGCAGGCTAGCAGCGATCATTTGGGAATTGAAGGGGCAGGCAGGCAGAAATTCGTTCTGAAGCTAAGGACATCCTAACGGTATTTTTAGGAGTTCTAGGGCAAACTAGCATGGATCACTTGAGAACCCCCAACCCAGCTGAGAGAAAGGTTGTAGTGGAGTGTTCCCCTGGAGTAGTTTTGACTGCCATGGCGAGAGAGAGAGAGAGAGAGAGAGAGAGAGAGACGGGTGGCGCAAGGGAAACTTGTTTCCCTTTGCCCCGCACACTTTTGCCAGAGCAGCCCACTTTCCGACCCAACCCGCCTATCCAGCCAGCCGTGCCGGGACCCCGCTGGAGGTGTGGCGGGAAGTGAACGCATTCCAGAAAGGTCAAGGCAGGCTAGCAGGGATTTTTTAGGAAAGGACAGGACAGCAGAGGGTCTTTAGGAAAGGGCAGACTAGCAGAGATTCGGAACGAGGGATAGCAATGGTTCATGCGGATCATGAACCAGGCTAGCAGAGTTTCTTTAGGAATTTTGGGCAGAATTTCGGCACTAAAACTTCAAAAATGGTAAGTCAAACGAGCAGAGATCATTTACGATAATTAGCTTGAGCTGCCAGCTATTGTTCCGCCCTCAGTTTTACATGAACTGAAAAAAAGTTGAACACCGCCGCTCTGCCGGACCGGTAGACGAAGCGGACCGGTAAGTGGCGAGAGAGAGAGTGAGAGAGTCAGAGAGAGAGAGAGAGAGAGATAGAGAGAGAGCGAGAGAGAGAAGAGAGAGAGAGAGAGAGAGAGAGAGAGCAAGGAAAAGCCAATTCCCCTATGTCTGTACCCGCGTGTCCTTCATTCCCACCTTTGTTCGTGCACCCCCACCGGAACAAGGCGGGCAAGTTTTTTGGGGGACAGGGTGGGGCTGGGGGTGGCAAAGTTCAGGCGCAGATCTTGGTCTCGACCATTTGGGGAAACTTAAAGGGACTGTGAAGGCAGGAAATCGAGCACAAAAATTTAGGCATGAAGCCAGATGACTTGGAATGGCCGCGAGAATCTGCTTCACCGCAAAAAAATTAGCAATTTGGCATTTTACGGATTTTCTTTTGATTTCTCAGGCCTTTAAACCCAGTTTCTAGGCGTTCTCTCTCTTTCCAGCGATCATCCTAAACTCCTCGGAGTCGTTAGCTGGCCAAGATCTGCGCCCTTGATAGGAGTATGCGCTCTAGGAACGCCCCGAAATACAGTGGAGCGTTGCGGAAACGGACTGTCGCTTTGGATTACTTTATCTGTATCTCTCTCACTCACTCTTCTCTCTCTCTCTCTCTCTCTCCGTCTCTCCCTAGGTCAAGTTGCCAAAGCCGGTTAAACCGTGTCCACTCTGCTACGGTAATTCGCATTGACTCCCTGGCCCTGAGTTCCGTTCCGGTCCGGTTGTTCCGGACAGATTTTTGAACGCTGGACAAAATATAGTGTAGCGAATAGGCTAGCAGAGATTTTTGAGGAATTTCGGTAGCTAGTCCCTTTAAAACATATTTTAAGGTTCATCTCGATTTCCCGTTGGCTACCGGCTGATCGGGACTAGCACTCATCAAGGCCAAACTATGGGTAGACAAAGCGAGAGGGAGAGAGAGAGAGAGAGCGAGTGAGAGAGAGAGAGCGAAAATCAAGCCCAATCGAAGATTTTCGGGTTCAATCTCGCTAGAAGGACACTTCCCCGCCGTTTCTCCATCGGTTTACCAGCCGGCGTAAAACTGCGGAATGCAGGAATTGAGTATTATTCCAGTTTTTAATCAAAAAGGCTGATTTTAAGGAATTTTAAGGTTTGAGCTTAGGCTTAGACTTAGACATAGGCCTAGACTTCGGCTGAGGCTTAGGAATAGACATTCCTGAAAGGCTAAAGGGCCAGAAAAGTCAAAATACGTTTTTTTCTAGAATTTGACCCCGAAAATGTTGATATTATGAAAGAAAAATGGTGCAAAAATTTTCCCTAGGAACAGCGCAGCCAAAAAATCATGTATATCTAAATTTTTTATAGTTTTTATAGGGCTAAAATGTACTCTTAAAAATCTGGGCTCTGATGTCCAAAATGTCTTAAAACCCACCAATCCAAAATTCTCGAACCCGCGGGCGTTCAGCGTAAAGTATCGGAACAAAACTGCACCCGGCGAGGCAGGCCAGGAGTATTTTGATTCCCGCCCCCCTTGATTGGCATTTGTTGCCGAATCGAGAGGGTGCGGGGGGCAAATCGCGCAATGATAAGACGGATTATAGGGATTTACCGGGCGCAGAGAACGCTTCAAAAATTCTGCAGCAAAGTTCCCGGGCGACGGTGACTTTAGGAAAGGTATTTTGCAGTTAGATTTGCATTTCGAGGCTAGAAAATTGTAGAATTTCCTCTTTAGAGCAACTTACGATCAGTGATAAGTGGAAAAACCGCTAAAAATGTGCGCATCGAGGCGTTTCGCAGGAAAAATTTGCACTCAGCGAATGGAACAAAGGAAAAATCGCAAAAATGAGCATGAAAGACAAAATTTTATGATTTTCTGCTTCGGAAAACTTCTTGGGGAAGCCAGCACCACAAAATCCCTACCCGATGCTGCGGCGCCGGCGCAGAGATGTAGGAGGGCCCGGGCCCGTCGCTGACGTCCACCAGCTTCTCCTCCTTTAAAAATTTTGTTTTAAAGTCCCGAAAAGCGGGAATCGGCTTAAAATCGCGCAGGTCAGGCTAGCAGAGATCCTTTGAGACCACTTACCTCATCGTCAGTTTCTGTCAACGGCGAGCCGCCAGCTTCCTCCTCTTCGACGGCCGCCCGGGGCCAACCAAATAGGCTGCGCTTGATCCACTCCAGGTTGGCCTGGAAATTAGGAAATAGAGTGAAAGAGAGCTAAAGAGCGAGAGAGAAAGAGAGAGAGAGAGAGAGAGAGAGAGAGTGAGTGAGAGAGAGAGGGGGACGCCAGACTCTAGTTCGTCTCACAATAAAACTTTCGATGGCAGCAAACCCGGAATTTCGATCCTTCTGGCCCCCTGGGCAGCGGAAGTGCCCAGGAGGAAAAATCGAGAGGGGGCTAGGTTTCGTACGCGGAACCCAACATTTCAGGGAAGCCTAGCAGAGATCATTTGGAAATTCGGGGGCGGTGGCAGAGAAAGCTATCGAAGGTTCTAGAAAGCAAAAAAAATCTTAAATTTTAAGGGCAAAAGCCAGCTGAGAACGAGATAGCAGGGATTCTTTGGGAATGCTTAAGTCTTCTCGGGCAAGCTAGCAGAGATTTCTTGAGAAGTTGAATGGCAGGCTAGCAGATATTCTTTAGGAAAGGGCAGGCTAGCAAAGATTTGTTAGGAAAGTGTAGGCTAGCAGAGAACATTTAGGAAAGGAGAGGCTGGCAGAGATTTGTCGGGAAAGGGCAGGCTAGCAGAGATTCTTTGAGGATGCGGTGCGGGCAAAAAAAACCCGGAAATCACGAGATCAGGCCTCAAAAGCCGATCTTACTTGGAAAAAAACAACTCTAATTCGCCTCGATTTAAACCAAGTCAATTCAAGCATGGCAAATCCTGTAAAAAGCCCTAAAATCGGTGTTTAAAACGGATTCCCCTCAAGCGGGTCGAGGGCCTTGGGAGGGCAGCTAATTGGGTGCGAGAATCATGTGGGAAGGAAGGCCGGATCTCCTTCCCCCCGGCAGCTCCGGCTCATTTTTGAGGCGAGTGGGCACGAGAAATCGAGAGAAACGAGGGATAAAGAGAGACGAAGGCCATTGGGGAGGGCCCAGAGCCTTGGGCCCTTTTCCCTGGGGCCCATGGGAAGAACCGGGCCCTAGGGGGAGGGCCCAGACGAGAGCCCTTTTTAGGGGGCCACCCTGTATCTTCGTCTGGGCCTCATCCTTGGCCCTGCCGTTTCGGCGGAATCCCATAAAAAACAACTGCGAAATCTGACTAGCAAGCGCTCGAGAAAATCTCTCTCTCTCTTTCTCTCTCTCTTTCTCTCTCTCTCTCTCTCTCTCTCTCTCTCTCTCTCTGTCACTCTCTTTCCTGCAGGCCCTTTGTCCTTCAAAGCAATAATTTTTGGGAGGCAAGCTAGCAGAATTTCTTTGGGAAATTGGGGGTCAGCTAACAAACGCTTAGGAAAAAAGGTAACTAGTAGGGAAAGAAGAAGGATGACAAAGGATTTTAAGGGACCTCAGGCAGATAGCAGGGATTCTTTGGGAAGGGGCAAGCTAGCAGGAAATGCTTCAAGAATCGGGGGGCAGACTAGCGGGGTTTTTGAGGGATCGAGTGGCAGGCTAGCAGAGATCATTTGGGAATGGAAGGGGCAGGCTAGCAGAGATCATTTGGGAATGGAAGGGGCAGGCTAGCAGAGATCATTTGGGAATGGAAGAGGCAGGCTAGCAGAGATCATTTGGGAGAGAGAAACACAATTTCGCACAAAATTCCAAGTTGAAGCTCGCGCCCAAGAATCCACGAACACGTCTCGCCCCCGCCGGCAAAATTCGATTTGGGCCCCTCGGCTGGCCCGCTAAAAATTATCCTAAACGGGCCTCCCCCAGCAAATTAGGCGGCCCAGCATTGGCATTCGATGCGCGCGCATCCCAAAAAAAAGCCTAAAAATTCACCTCGACTCTTTGGCTGCCGACTCTCCTGCCTTTTTCAGGGTCAAAAGCGTCACGTCGCCCCCCCAGTGCGCCGGACCTGTCACTTTTTATGCCAATTTTTTTGGGGGGTTAGCAATGAAAAGAAGAGCCCTTGGTGGAGAGAGAGAGCGAGAGAGTGAGAGAGAGTGAGAGAGAAATACAGCGAGAAAAATGGGAGCTAGAGAGATATACAGATTCTAAATTTCGCTCGAAAATGCTAAAATCAGAGCTCCGGAACGTTATAGAAAAGTTTGCACCTTTAAAAATGCAAAAAGTTTTTACAATAGTTTAAACATTCCAAAAATTCAAAGTTCAATGTTCTGCTCAAACTGCTAGAATAAAGTTCATAAAGTGGCTCGGCCAGTTTTTTATCCAAAAACTGATAGATTTGCTGCCTAGAAGCGTAAAAAAAAATCGATAAACCTTAAAGGAGGTCTAAAAACTTCAAATGAAAAGAAAAACTGTATTTTTCCTGCTGAAAATTGAACGCATGGAAATTGTCCCGGGAAACCGCGGCAACAACAACGCAAATTATCAACACCTGTGTGTGTTGACGTATGGAAACGCGGCAATTCTCCATCTCGCTCCCCTCCCCCGGCTCTTGCTCCTCCATTTCCCGGGCGTTGATCGAGTGCTTTGCACTATCCGCTGAACGGAGAACCACAAAAAGTGCAACCCTGACTAATCGCGCACATCCCTGATTCAGAAAATTGCAAAAAGCAAAAAGACTTTGCCGCCAGCAGGGGTCGAACCTGCGACCTTGGGCTTATTAGACCCACGCTCTAACCAACTGAGCTATGGCGGCACTGGGGAGGGAAGGGGAGAGAGGGTTGATGTGGTTTGGAGGGCATCCCGAAATTGACAGGCCGTGGCAGCAGTTTTGTCTGGATTGACAGAGTTCCATTAGCCATCGGAAAACGGAAATGCCTGAATTTTTCCAAGTTTGCGGGGTTTCTAATTCCTCGTAAACATCGAAAAGTGTATATTATGCAAATTTCCGCTAGGACTCGTTAACAAAAGTCATATTAAAGTGAAATCGAGATTCGTTTCCGGTATTCCTGGGAAAACTGATGAAAGCGGCAGGAAAACGTGTCGGTTAGAGTGCAGTTTACCCCCCCCAGCCAGCTCCTCAGCCATACGTCCTATTAATGCGCCGAGTATCTCAAAATGTTCGCCGTGGTCGAAAACCCCTGGAAAAGTTGTTTACTTGCGCCAAAAATTGTTAAAAAATTTTTATAAGAATTATAAGTCTGGGTTTTCTTTAGTTAATTTTTGCTGTTCCAAAGTGAGTTTTCGTATCTCGGCTATCTTTAGTCGTACAGAGCTGTCAATGGTACCAAAATGTAGCTCTTGCTCTGGAGAATAAGCCTACAGTACGCTTGGGTCGAAAAAATAGCGGAAAACAGAAATATTTGAGTTTTTGACTCCTGGTACATTGATGCATAGCGGCTTAATCTTTTCAACTTTCAAAATTTTGTAAAAATTTTCTGACAATTTTGGCGCAAGTAAACAACTTTTCCAGGGGTTTTCGACCACGGCGAACATTTTGAGATACTCGGCGCATTAATAGGACGTATGGCTGAGGAGCTGGGTGGGGGTAAACTGCACTTAAGCCAATGTGTCTTTTTCTTAAGTTTGTTTTCTCAAAATAAATTTGATGAAGCGTAGTTTATTTCAGAATGACTTTCGACATATTAGAATGAATCTTTCAAAAATATCGTCGCATTCTTCCAAAAAATAACGGCCGCGAAACGCCCGCAAAAACCTATTTCCTATCTTTTTTTTTTGCCTCAAAGGTCGTGAATAAAGCTTATTTTGCCGAAACTGCCGCAAGCCGATCACCTCTTTGATAAAAAACACCAATAAAATCATTTCGATGCGTACGCTCTGTAAAAAGTGGAGTTCTTTCGCATCATCGAGGGGAGGGGGACAATTTTTTCTGAGGATCCAACTTTCCAAATATAAATAGAGGAAGTATTTTTAATTTGCTTTTACTGGTCCTAAAAACAAAATCTTTACAAATGTTCTTAATAAAGGACACCGTTTTTCGCTCAAATTTCGACGTTCAAAATTTGTTTGGAAGCTTTTTCTGGCTGAAATATGCTTTTGTTTTACTAAGAACATTGCTAAAATACTTGCTATTAAGTTTCTAGGCTTTTCTAGGCTCATACAAAAAACTGTCCCGCA
The DNA here is from genome assembly GCA_038088335.1 of Mesorhabditis sp. LJ9110. Classification (NCBI taxonomy): domain Eukaryota; kingdom Metazoa; phylum Nematoda; class Chromadorea; order Rhabditida; family Rhabditidae; genus Mesorhabditis; species Mesorhabditis sp. LJ9110. The sequence goes on from JBBGBA010000203.1 coordinate 39,207, forward strand.
GATAATGCGAAAGAAGAAAAAAATGGCAAAAGCCCCAGGTTCGTAGAGGTTTCTAAAATTTCAAGCCTTGAAGCAAAACACAAGCTTCTACTCTCTTTGAAACAATTCGTAAAAGTGAGTTCTGCGGCTTCTCCGTGGTCTTCAGAAGAATATTTCCGGCGGGTGCTTCGAGACGGGTCCGACTCGACACCTCTCCCCAGGGGGCCCTCCGGCTTTTCAGAAGATTCATGGCGTTGCCCTTGGCTTTTCGCCGGGCTATTTTTCTGAGCAAAATTTAGTGCTATTTTCGCGTCTTGGCGAAGCTGTTATAGCTGCTGGGCGTATGTGGAAGAATGTGAAAATGCCAGAAAAAGATGGGCGCTGTAAAAATCGGCTAACAAGGCACCGCCAAATCAGAAATTGGAGATTGGATAAACCGTAATAAAAATTGGCACTGAACTGGAAATTTACAAAATTAAAGATTTTACAGGTTTACCAGCGCTCCCGGGGGAAATTAATCCCCTGGCGAGAGGGTTTGGGTCGCGTACACGTTCGGACCCATGGGGCTATGAGATCTGCTTAAAAATCGGAAACCCCGAACGTCCGTTCCGCGCTACACTAAATGACGCGGGTCCCGCAGCGAGGACGGACGGGCGGCGGACGGGCGGTGGGCGGGCTCACGGACATTAGAAATTTATATAAAGTGAAATTGATGATAAAAGTGATTCAACAACTTTGTTAAATCTGATCGTAATTCCCTCGATCGATTACGAAATTTAAGAAATGTAGGGGGGATAAAGTTTTTATCACTTTTGACAAGGATTGTAACTTCCAGAATTTCGTAGCTTTATAAAGTGCAATTTGGGGTTCTTTAGAAAAGCTGAAAAGCTGCGTAGGGCGGAAATTGCAATAAAAGGAGGCCTCTAGCGCAACTTTAGTAAAAAGAATAATACATTATAATTACAGTACTTTTTCTATACTTTATAGATTTGTAAAGCATCCAAAAAGTACTTTAAAGTGTAATTTAAAGTTGTTCAGCGTTATTTGACTAGCCAACGTTGTGGCAACAGTAAAACTTTCTGCATTTTCTGGCAATTTGTAAAGCGCGCGCTATTCGCCTCCACGTTTTCCATTTTTTTTTTGCTTTATCTTTTTTGGTCTCAGGTTTTCGTAGTTTTCAACCATTTGCTATCAGTTTGTCGAAAATCCTTTTGTCGAAATATAAATGCGTTGAAATCCCCATTTGCGAAATGATAAAGATGAATAATCGACGCGAAAAACGCATTGCAATTTCGACAAACTGATAATCGGCCGTTTTTTTCTTCACATTTTCAATGATTTTTGTGTTTAGTAACAAATAACTATCATGGTCTGCAAAAACTATTGAAAAACTATAAGGAATTTAAAAAAGCCGATATTTTGGTCAATTTCGGCCATCTTTGGTCGAAAAACTATTTTCCATCTTTATTAACAAAAGTTTATAAAGTTGTTACGTTTCTTACCCTTAATAAGTTTTATGATATGCTAAGAAAGCGGTTTCTACGCTTTAGGGCTTTATTTTGCTATCAAAATAGTTTTTCTGCCTCTTGATTACCCTTTTTTCAGTTTCCGAAGAACAAAGCACGCAGCCGATGATGAGCCTGCCGCCGCGCTTCCAATTCAGCACCCCGCAGCTCACATATCGCCTTGCCAGTGAGGGCACGTCGTTGAAACGCTTTTTGTGGAAGTAAGTTGGTTTCAAATTGCAAATTTCAACATGTAAATCGATGGTTCTTTCGTATTATCGGGGGGGGGGGCGAACTTTTTTTTAGATCAGGCTCCAGTTTTTCGGAGATAAACATCGGAGGTGTTTCTAAACTGTTTTTCACAACTCCTGAGCGGAAAATCTTTACCAATTTTTATTTAGAAAAATAACAAATCTTGGTTTTGTCGAGCTAAAATGGCCCGTATGATGAAAATTTCGGTTTTTGAAGTGTGAAAATATTTGTTCGTTTTTCGACTCCCACAAAAAAATCGGTTCCTTCGATAATGCGAAAGTACCTAAAGCCATGAAGAACGTTCTTTCTTTAATTACCGGCTCAGAAAATGTCTATTTTAAACTTTTTAAAATTTAAAATTCAGGAATTTAAATTAAAGAAGATAATATTGTACATTTGAAATTTGTTTTCCAGGATAGACGACTCCCCGCAATCGATCCTTATCATCCGCTCGGCGGCCGGCGACGTGTTCGGCGAGTACTGCAGCGCATCGTGGGCCACCCGAAAAGAAGGGTTGCAGGGTCATTCAAAGTAAGATTTTTCTATAGTATGATCATTTTTCTAGGTATTTCGGGCCCGGGGAGACGTTCGTCTTCCGCATCGATGACAAGGACCCTTTCGGGATGCCGGTTTGCAATTTTATCATCTTGAATAATGCTTACAATTAAAGATCGTCTACAATTCGACCGGCTACTACGGTGCGGGTGACGTAAAGGGCGACAACCCAGGTATGCTGCTTTTTCCGTATGTCTAGCGTTGTTTAGGTCCTTCCAAGAAGAAGGCAGCATGGCCTTGGCCATTTGAGAGAAGGACGTGGTACGAGCTGACGTTCACCTACCGAAGAGATTTGGCGAGGTAAAAATTTTTTTCGTTTGGCGATTCGGCCCAGCATGAGGTGAACACAGCATGCAATCAAAAAAAAAAGCGGAAGGGGACAGGCTTACTTTATTTATTTATTTATTCTGCGCACAGGGCGCCGTTGCACACGCAACGAGGTAAAAAAAATCACAGTATGAAAAAAAATCACAGAAAAGGGGGAGGAACCATTGAGAAAAAAAGGTGGAGGATGGGGGGTTTGGATTACTGTATTTTTTTCAGGCCGCCTTCCCTCCACACACTTGCGGCGCGAGCAACCCCAAAAGACCAACGATACGTCCTCATTACGGTCACATGTGCCAGGAACTATTGTGAGGAGGTGGAAGACCAAGCAAGTTTTCGGTTTCTAGTTATTTGCTTTTTTTTTAGTTGGCCCGTATTTTCACGGAATTTGACATCTACATCACCAAAGAGTGGCGACCCCTATTGTATGTTTTCCTAGTAGAGCGATATTGGTGATGTTTAGGAACTGGGAATTATTTTGCCGTGCGCGATTGCCACCCGGAGGCTAGGCGGACGAGCTCGGCCGTTTTGAGCTCCGTGCCCAGGGCATCTACGACTGGTGCTGGTGCACAACCCGTTTGGTACGTTGCGTTTTCAAAGAAAAAAAAAATTGAACTTGAGTTTAGCTTCCGCCTTATCAGTGGTAAATAAAAGTAAAGAATCTCTCTAACTATCCTTTCGTGTATCTAGCTTTACTCAGAATGGGCGCCCGTTGAAGCATCCGCTTATTTGCCTTGAAGTGGAAGATGAAGGTCGCCGACCGATCTGGTCTAACTGCCGAGTAAGTTAGGCTTAAACACAAACGTTATAAAAAACTTAAGATGTAGTATATAATGTAATAGCGGTATGAAATAAAAACCAAAAGTAAATGAGTTATGTGCCTTTTTGCAGCAGGAAGGCATTGCCAACATCCGGCGAACAACACTTAGGAGAGAAGAGGTTTATCTGTTTCCAAAAAGCACAACTTTGTTTAGAATATCGAAAAGCCGAGGAAAGAAGTGTGCGTCTACTACACCGGATGGACGGCGGCCGGCGCAGCTGAGGAGCTTTTTGAAGCAGATACGACCCCGATCGGCAATGAGGATGGGTCGGAAAAGGTAAGCTCAGCTGTCTCCATCTATGCATTTGTCTTTCAGCTTTCTCAGAAAATATCCATTCCTTTAAAGAAAGTATACTTGAGCCGCAATTTTCTCATAGTGGCTCTATAGCTTGTTACTGAACACGACTCAAACAGCACGTTAGCCCTCCGAAATACCACTTTTCACAAAGTCGCCAACAAAAACCGCCTTGGTTTTGATAGTTTCTAAATTCGGTTCTCTTAGTGCTTGGTAGAATCACCGTGTTCCATTCTACCAAGTTGGAACAAGCTTTTTTTTTACGGTTCGCTTTAGTTTTAAAGTCATAAGACTTAAAAGTTTTGATTCCACTCATTTTTGGGTCGATAGGAGTGCCGCGTTGCTTAGGGCCCTATTGCAAACAATCCAGTACGGAAAACATTCTTTCAGCTCGCACCCAACGCGCCAAAACGACCCAGAAGCCGGGCCCTCTTTGAAGATGTCACCAACAAAGAAGACTCGCTCGACTCATTCGACTCGCCGCAAAAGAAGCAAGTGCCAAGGAGACGCTCTCCGACATTGATCACGTCGCAAACGGAAGATGCGACCAGCACAGATTCCTTCGACTCCTTTGACTCCTTCGACTCTCCGCCAACAAAGAAAATTCGGATCTCTCCAAAAAAGCGATCGCCGGCCCGGATTTTCCCATTAGGTATTGTATCTCTATTCTAGCAAAGAAGTTCTTTAGAAAGCGGCGTTCCGGGGTTCCCCGCGCTCTACGATTTGGAGGGAGTGACGCTATCTGTGCAATCGGCGACCGTCTCTGAAGGACAAGCCATTTTGGAGTGAGTTTTTTGTTTAGGATTTTTCTATCTTTGTAATAGCTAATTTTGCGTTTTTTTTTTAGTTGTATCGACCTGAAGACGCACCAGCAATCATTCGCCTACCTTCAAGACCAATGGGCCGAGCTGGGCATTGTCGCCGGGGATACAATTCGACTTTTTGATGCCAAGCGCTGGCAGGAGAACGTAAAAATTGGCAATCAGTTTTAAAATCTGGACTTTTAGGGCTGGATAGTCGACGCTGAGCATGGAGTGATTATCACGCAACCGGATACACTTGTTTCGGCAACCTCCGTTTCACAGGTAAACTGTTTCAAGGTTTTTTATTTTTTTTTCAGGCTCTATTTTGCCAGCGAAAAGCCGTGCTCGGCGACCGATTCCGCGGCGGCAACAGCACCAACAAGGCTATGTTCATGGGCTCGATCATCCATGACCTTTTCCAGGTGTGTTTTTAGAATGCATTTTTCCGATCCTTTCACAATATGTCACGTAGACCAATTTTTCTTTAGAACCCAATTTTTCTTAAATAATTAGTTAACAAAAAAAAGTAGTAAAAAGCTTTATAAGTTTTTATAACAAACAATTTATATAGATTTCCGACCAAAATGGATGACCTTTGCCTAAAATTAAACATTTGCAGAAAATTCTACGTATTTAGATGGCTTTCCACTTGGAATGACTAAATAATCCTATCCTATAAGCAAGATAACATATATGCCCTAAAACACTTAAATTACTAACTATTACGTCGTTTTGGAGAGTAATTAGGTTCCGAGCCCGCCTGATATTGCGAAAAAAACCTTTTCCATTTTCAGACGGCCATCCAGCAGCCCCCAGGCACCGTCACCGGCGAATGGCTTCTAAAAAGATGGCGCGCTTCCATCGACGAAGATCCATCTGCACTCGTCGCTCTCGTCGCTCTCAATTTCTCGCCCAACACATTCGAGGCCGAGCTTGAGCCTTACGTAAACGTAGGCTTTTGGAAAACAGGAAACATTCTTTTCAGATCATCTGCCTGTGGGTGAGGGACAAAATGTCCCAGCGGCGTCCCCTGCCTTCCGGAGCCACCATCACCCGGGTGGCCGATATCGAGGAGAACGTCTGGCTGCCGAAGCTCGGCATCAAGGGCAAGATCGACGCCACGTTTTGCGTACAAGTAAATTTTACTGCAAATTAAACGTAATTTTGTATCAAAGAAAATGCAGACATTGATCTCGAAATCTTTTATTGCAAATTTGGTTATATTTTGGGTGCAAAAAAAAAACTTTAGAAAACCACAAAAAATGGTTGAAATTCTCAAATTTGGCTTGAATTGGTCTTTTTTATCGAAAATCTGACATTTTGGGCGTTTTTAGCAAATTTTCTGGGGTTTCTACGGTTCAGAATAGTTTTTCGAGATTGAAATGTGTTTTACCTTTATTTACCTACCCGGCAATCGTTTCTTAGGCTCTTTGAAAGTAAAAACAAGAATTTAAGACAAATTATTTTTAAGAAAATGAACTTCTAGAAAACGGTGTAAGGACACGCCCTTTTTAGAAAAACGGAACCTCATACTTGGAGCCGCTGGTGCTAAAAACTGGCCGGAGTGGAGCGTCGCACGAACACTCGCTACAGGTATTTTCTGATCACAAAGAATGGGCATCTTTTCAGGTCCTCCTCTACTCGCTGATGCTATCGATCACTGAAGCATCCCCAATTCGACCGGCCTCCCTGCTCTACTTGAAAGACGGCGTGGCCAGGAATATTGAGCCAAAGTAATTTTTCACTTTCATGCTACGATCCTATTTTAGAGCAATCGACTTGAAGGGTATTCTTTCCGTGAGGAACCGGATCGCCGGCCAGCTGGGGGATATTGCCCGCGAATTGCCCGGTAAATTAATTGCTATGGTTTATTATTGGTTCTTTGGCATTAGTGGGGGGAGGGGTGTCGAGGGAAAATCAATAAATTTTCTCACATAAGTCCAGAAATGCCAAGTAACGTAATAGTTTTTTTTGCTAGAAAAAGTAGCTGTATTTTGGTTGTAAAACATCTGGAAAAAATGGTTAGTTTAGATTTTGCTCGCAAATCGGCCTTTTTTGTTAAAAAAGAACATTTTTTGTATTCTTTAATCGAAATGTGTACTTTTTTGCATTAGGAATGGTAAGAAACAGTTTAAAACACTTTTTTATTTGAATTAGAACAATTGGAGCATTAGAAATAAAGTTGGTCCTTCCCCCTGAATCAGGGCTCCTCTTACCTCCTCCCCCCGCCCAGCCCCGAAAACGCCAAAGAACCATTATTTATCCTCACAACAATTTTATAACGTAACATTTTATTGATTGACAATATAGATATTTTTAGAACCGCTCACCGAGACGAGACCTTGCGGCCGCTGCGAGCACGCGATGGCCTGTTCGTTATATGGTGACTACGGCGGGAATCAAGTAACTTCTTACTTTTTATATAACATTTTTGCTTTAGAAAGTCAGCGCGCAGTTTTCGGCTTTTGCCGAAGCGAGCACAACCCATTTGAAGCCGGCGCATGCTGCGTATTTTAAGGTACCTGCTGTCGGTTTTTTAGAAACATTATTTTTTAGAAATGGATGCACATGCTGACGCTGGAGCTCCAAACTGCGCAAAGCAAGTCGGCCACCCCGTCGCTGATATGGACGCTGACTCCGGAGGCTCGGTAAAACAAACAAAAAAACTTTATTGACATCTATCAAATCTACAGGGAAATGCGTGGCACATGCGTGGGAGATCTGCGACTAGGGCGTGTGGAGAAAGCGGCGGCTGGCGGCCGAAGTCTGCTCGTGTTTGAGAAGTGAGACCAGGAATTTGGAGGCCTGAAATTTTGGGATTTCTCTCTCCTCGCTCTCTCTCTCTCTCTCTCTCTCTCTCTCTCTCTTCGTTTTTATTTTCCCACTTACTATAACGATGAAATCTAGTTGGGACGCATTTGGACGTTCGTTGAGATCGAGTGAAAGCAAGCAAGCATTTTCAATTGTAGCTGGGGGCCCCTGGGGGTATCGGCGGAAAGCCGGGATGCGGTATCGCTTGAAAGCCGTAGAATATCGGCCAGAACGGCGATGGCTGGCTGGGTGCTGGAGGCGCTGTTGCTCCCTCCGAGCGATTGGCGGCGCGACGCGTTGTGACTCTAGAATTTATTTTATGCGATTCTCCTGCACGATCTCTAAAAAATCCTCCAGCTTCTAAAAATTCGAGTTTCTGATATTTAGAGGTTTTTTATCCTTAGCTTCGGCAAATTCGAGATCCTTGCAATTAGAGGTAAGGAAAATCGATAGTCTGAAAAGTTGGTATTCTGGAAATCCTCGATTTTCAAAATAATTTTTTTTTATTAAAATAAAAGATTTTCAAAATAGAATCCTCGATTTTCAAAAAAGTTTATATAACGTGTAAAAATTCAAAGTTATCAGAATCTTAAAGCGCCACAAAATCAACCTGAAAAAAATGTTGAAGAACATAGGCAGGCTAAAATTAGAGGAGTAAAGTTTCCTAAAACGCGTAAAAAATCGGATCAGAAGCCTTCCTCCGAAAAACTAATTCCAGGCCGACCAACATCACCACCGGCGCAATCTCTTCCGGCGACATGGTGGCCATATCCACGAAAAAGCGCTACGGAATCATCACTGGCTTCGTGGCATCGATTAAAGGTGTTTTTAAAATGATCCCTATCAATATCTCAATTCAGATAATACCGTCGAAATCACCTCCGATCACACGCTGCCCAGGAAGGGGCAGGAGCGCTACTTTGTGAGATCGCGCTCAGTTTTATTATTTTTTTTTCCTAGATGGACCACATAGAGTCGTTGTCCACTCACTCGATGCAAATGGCTAACGTGGCCGGGTTTATGCAGGACGAGGCTTTGAGGTAGCGTGCTTCTCACTACGATTAGAAAAAGAACATTATTTTAGAAATGACCTCCGGCGTTTCATCATCGATCTCGACGTGCCGGGGGCCGGAAAAATTATAAAGTCCGATTTGGCAAGGTTGGTTTTCCAAATTTTTTATGTAAAAAATGTTTGATTTTTTGACTGACACTGATTGTTAACACAAAAAATTCTTACAAATGTAAAAAAAAATTGATTTTTCCGTCAAAAAGTTTTGAAATATGATGCAAATGAAAGATTCTTGCAACTTTCTAAAAATCAAAAAGTGCTGAAAGCACTACAAAAATACATTATGTGTGCGAAAAAAAAAGAAAGAATCCGCCAACCCCCGCCCCCGCTAATAGTCTAGTGCCGTTTATTTTACAGAATCAAGCCCCTGCTCTCAAAGCTCAGCCGCGAACAGGCAAGGGCCGTTGTCAAGGCGTTGATCTGCAAAAACTATACGCTTATCGAGGGACTGCCCGGTGCTGGTATGACAATGATCAGTTTCAACTTCAAATACCTTTTAGGTAAAAGCACAACCTTGGCCGCCGTCAAATGCTTCTTGCTGTTCGAGAAGTCAGTGCTCGTCACCTCGCACACTCACTCCGCCGTCGACAACCTGTTCGAGAAATTGCTTGATGTACGAATTTGATGAATCGGCATCACGATCCGTGTTTTAGGATATCCCTGCCGATGACATGCTCCGGATTGGGAATGTGAAATCGGTGAAGCCAAAGGTTTGCCATAGCAGCGCTGCTTTTACTTGTTTTATTTTTAGGTTTCTCATCTCTGCATCGAGGAGAAGCTGAAATCGATCATCACCGAGCGCTATGAGGCGATGAAGAAGATGCTCACTTCCGTGGTGCGATTTTAATTTCAAATCGTGTACGAATTGTGGAAAAATGTTTTTTTTTTCGTTTTTACAGCGCGTCTTTTAGGAAGTCGTCGGGGCAATGTGTCTATCCGTGTGCTCACATCCGCTGTTCTCCTTCCGGCGTTTTGACGTCTGTCTGGTGGATGAAGCCTCGCTGGCCGTCGAATCAACATTGTTGGCACCGCTTTCTGTAGGGTGATTCGGCGGTTTTTACCTACTTATATTTAGGCCTGCGCCCGCTTCGTGCTTGTCGGTGACGCCAAGCAGCTCGCCCCCTTGGTGCAAAGCCGCGAGGCAAAGTATGTATCGGTTCAAAAACAGTACTTTACTTTTTAGGGAGCTCGGCATGGACGTATCCCTATTCGAGCGACTGCAGGTGCACAAGGAGTCCCAGGCCAGCCTCACTTCGCAGTATCGCATGAATAGGTTTGGGTTTTTTTGCGAAGTCGTATTATCACCTCAGCCGCATTGCCGTGCTCGCCTCCAAACTGTTCTACGGTGGCCTGTTGAGATGCGCGACCGACGAGGTGGCCGATGGTCGTCTACAGATCTCGGAAAACCACGGAAATGGTGAGGAATTAAAACCCGATTTCAAGTTTTTTTCAGCGTCTATCTCCCTCGTTTTCCCGCCGCTCCTCGCGCATTCTGTCGTGTTTGTCGACACCGATTCGGCTGGAAATGATGATGCAACGGTAGGGAAATTTTATAATTCTGATCCCAGTTCTTCTAGATGTCGATGGAAGGCCGCGGAGCCACCAGCAACGTCTACGAAGCGGCGATCCACAGCAAGATTAATTCGTAACCTGATATTTTTATATGCCCATTGATTCTTTGTACATTCGCGCCGGTGGTTTTGATATATATGATACTTGGCTACTGTATGTTCAATTGTCATAAAGCTATTCCCACTTTTTAGGTTATTCCAGTTTCGCTGGAAATATCGTCGCCGATCGTGGGTTACGTACAGGCTGGGCCTGAAAAAGCCAAGTTAGGCTAAATATTTTTGACGACTCGTTAGAATTTTTTAAAATGTTGAAAAAATAGAAAACGTTGAGGCGATGAAGTACGAAACTTTTTATTGGTTAAGGGATAAAGGGCATCAAAATGAAGGTCTCGGAGTGCGCTCCGAAACCAGTGATAAAGTATATCGATCCACTTAACTAGCTGTCAATAGGAGGGGCTTTGACGCGGCCAGACGGGCACAACTTCTTAAATTTAAAGTAGCGAAACGGCCTTTCAACGGTTATAAATACTGAAAACTGTCTAGAAAACTTCTTCTATTTCTATTAGAAAATTGATCAAATCACTATAAGGGTCTCATTCCTTCATGCCTTAAAAATAATGCGCATAGTTTTTATAGGTTAGCAGCGCGGAGGAAATTTTGTACCCGATCGGATAAAAGCCGGCCAAATGACGAGGGTATAGAGGCCAAACGATGCGAAAAGTATGTGAGCCACCGCATCTTCCAGGTTGCCGAACCGGAAAAAATCCACCGTTTCTACAGTATCCAGGCATATGGGCAGGAAATATTTTCATATATCGTTTTTTTTCTGCGGCTGGTAATTAGTAGCCTGATCCTTTCCTATGGGACCAGTAGTGCCTGGTTACGTAATAGTAAGCATTTTAAAGATGTTTTTAGCAAAATGTAACTATAATTCAGGTGTGAAAGCAATTTCAAAATCTCGAAAAAGTAACAACCTTTGAATAAAAAAAGTTACACGATTTAAAGTTTTCTGGCATGGCTTCATAAGGTTCCCCGTAACCCCGTCACCGTGGTCTGGTGGCCGAGCTCTATAGTAGGCGGCGTCTGTAGAATCTAAGGGGGTTCGAACCAACTCACCATTTTTATTTTTGCTTTTTCGTCCGAAGACTCGTCATTGCTGTCTGAGGGCCTGTCTGACTTTTTGTGCATGTTATACACCAAGGAGCGATGTCCGCCGGAAACCATTCCCTAGTGAGCCGCAACGCTGGTCACGCTTCGATAAAAAAACGGCCTCGACATGCAATTCGAAAAAAATTTATTGAGAAGTGAAAGAACGAAAGAAGGAAAAGTGAAAGGTATCAATTCTGAGATTGCAGCTTGCCGAGCCGTGCGAAACCATCACAGGCTCTAGAGGTTGGGCACCGAATTGCTACCGAGCGCTTGACTCGGCCATGTGTTGGTTAAATGAAAGAACCACCACCGGTGCTTCTTCACGTGTCGTAACGCCGTGTTGTCGGACTCGCAATTTTGCGCGAGTATAATTGCAACCTGGTCGGAGCGACCACGACCGGGCGGTGCAATGGTCCACTCGCCCTGAAATGATGCATTTAGTAAGTGCTGTAAAAGTGCCTTAAAAGCTTTCAAAATTGCAAGGAAGGGAACCTGGCGTGCGATCCAGACCCTACCTACACTGTATACAGTGTCTGTCAAAAGGGTAGCGGGTTGGAGGTCACGGTTTCGAAAGTCACGATTTCGAAAATCAACATTTCGAAAATCAGTAACGAGCAATAGCCCATTTCCCAGTCGCAGATAAAGCTGGTTTATTTTGGCCGGTTTGAGGTTCGAGCTCCTATGTGCCTACTGGAGATATAGTTAATTTGGTGCTTCCGTGTTAGCGGGCGAGCATGGAATAATTTTTATTCGAAGTCGTTTGAGGGGTGAAGTGATTAAAGTTAAACAATTTCCAAAAGCATTTGACAGTATTTTATTCAAAAACAAACAAATACATATTCAAAAAATTACAACTTCAGAAAACAACGACTTTTGGCGCTCAAAACGTATGAAAAATGGCCAAATTGATCAGAAACTTAGGATACAAAATCAAATTGTAAGATGTTCTGATAATGTTTCATAGTGTTTTGCTAATCAGAAACATCGAAAAGCCTTAATAAACTGTATTTTAATTCATTACTATGCAGGCATAGACTTAATTAAAAAATTCGCCTTGCTCCCCCGCTAAAACTTTGCTCCCCCCGCTAACACGGCAGCACCGTTAACCATACCCGCGTATAGAGATCAATTGATACCGCGCCATCATAGCTGACGTTTTTTTCGAGAAGATCTTGCATTGCATCGCAGAGTCGGTGGTCGCTCTGAAAATGGTACGTCATGCACGTTCGCTGCGGAAGTGGCGCTAGCTTATATAATGGAATGGGGTGTAGAGCGTGTTTTTCGTGTTTTTACGCATAAATGTCGAATATCTCGACAAAAAGGTGCATGGGGCAAAAGTCGATGGAAGATTCGGAATCGGCGCAAAAAAGCTGGTGTGGATGAGTTCGCTTTCATAACGAAGTCCAACTTTCAGTTCGCAACCTTCGATTGTAAGCCTAAAATCCGCCAAATACTGATGCTTGTGACTGTTCTCGTTCATCTCTCCGCTCCCTTGTCTATTTACTCCTCCGACCCATTTAGAGCTGGAGAACCTTGACAAACCTGTGCATCGCCTAGCCAGCTACGAATTTCGATCATCGTGATTCGAGGGCTACCCCCACCAGGGCGATGCTAAATGGGAAACTGCCATTTTCTCGCTGAACAATGTTACCGTGACCAAGGCTGCCTCGAGTAATAATGCGACCACTTCGACCACCGAGTTTGAGTAATAAGGGAAGTTTAGGTGAATTGAGATTCCCGGAATGTGAGCAATCTGAAAAGGTGCAGTCAGGCTAACGGAAGATGAGTGCCGATTTGAAATTTCACCGGATTGACAGGCCTGCGGTGAATTCCGGTCAGTACGCCTAAATCCGTTTCGTCTAAACCCGTTTCGCCCAAACCGGTTTCGCCTAAAACCCGATTCGCCTAAACCCGTTTCGCGGAAAACCCGTTTCCGCCTAAAGCGGTTTCGCCTAATGTTTTGGCCATTTTCTTAGTTGAATTTTGACCAAAAAGTCGGCAATTTTCGAAATTTTTATACTTGCTTCGTACATTTTTAGAGATAGCTCTTGAAAAGTTTCAGTAAGAGCCATACAATTGCCTTCGAAACGTGATTTTTACAAGCAATTTCTAGAATTATTAAAAAAATAATAAAAACACTTATATGCACTTGAAAAATTATGAGTTTTGGTGGAAAATACAGCATTGAAAAAGGTCAATAATTTAGGGGAAGCGGGTTTTAGACGAAACGGGTTTAGGCGAAGTGGATTTAGTCGAACTGGCCGTCACCCGCCTGTAGTGAATTGTCTTCTGCTTTTACTGGCTTCTTCAATCATGTGTTTAGCCCACCTGCTCAAATGCGGCGGCAAACCTCGGGTCAGCAGGGGTATCCACATCTTCTGCGACGTTATCGAACCAAATTTCCACCTATGATGTATGGATAAACAGGAAAACTCTAAAATTTCACGTGATCAGGTTGTCGGGGTCGGAGACGCTCTGCCTGCAGCACTGGAATAATTTCTTCCAACGGTCTGCTATGCTGAATGGTTGTGGCCATCTGCAGCAAGCCCAGTCGATCGCGATAGATGGCTTCATTCTGAAAACAGTGTAAAAGCTCTGGCACTCTCAAAAACGACTCACCGGCACATCCCCCCTCTCGCAGTGGAAGGGAACTTCGTGCTGTGGTAACGTCGCTAGCAATCGATTCAGAAAGTCGCATTCAACTTCCGCGCTGCCCATCTCCTTTAATGCCTTCTCTTGGCAGAGTGGCGAACCAGTGTTGCTGCAAAAAAGGTACTTGATCGTTAAAGGGCACGTTCAGGGACGTTTTTTTTGGAAAAAAGCAACGATTTCCGCCGCGGCCGGGGGTCGAACCCGGGCCCCCCGCTCGGAAGGCGCGGATGTATACCAGTCAGCCACAGCTGCAACCTGGCGAGGGGGCGAGGGGCGCCCCACCCCGCAAAGGAGGGGAATGGCCTGTCACAGCACGGGCAGGCAGTGCGCGCGGTCCCTACGTCCATAGGGTGTATACGTTGGACAGAGTATACGGACGGCCCCTCCCTGAACGTGCGCTTTAACGGGGGGGGGGGTCAAGGAGGGGTAATTTATATTTTTTCCGTCTTTTTACCTTTTAATAAGATATAATATATATGTTGAACTGTATCCCCGTATTTAACGTCATCCAAACGGGCGGATATTTTTAAGCCGGAAAAATGGAAAAAAGAATCGAAAGCTCTCGAAAACACTAGAAAACAAGCCTTTTGGATTTTCCAGAATTTTTTAGCCTGGCCAGATATTGAACGTTTTCTTAAAAAGCGTGAAATCGAAGTTGCCGCCTAACAACGAGACGTTTTTGAGTGACACCCCAGTTTTGGGAAGGACCAAGCCCAACTTGTGCAGAATTTTGCGCTGATTCCCAATCTGGTTTACCAATTTGCTTAAAGGGGCTCAGAAGTCAGAATTCGTGCGTGCGGGGATTGAACCTATGGGTCAAAAAACGAAAGGGTCACTGCCGAGAAGTGCTAGAAAAGTGATTTGATTGCGAAAAAACGTAAAATGTTTGAGAAAAACCGAATTCTTTTTGGGGCGAAAACGACATTTTCAGTGCGCGGCGATTCCATGTCGTAATGCCTTGTAAGACACCCAATCTCTCGATCTCGGTGATTCTCTGATCAATTCTCATAATTTAAAAGTCTAGAATGATCAAAATTCGTTGAGGATTATAAAAATAATATCAGAATTTTTAAATTCAAGTGTTTTCGCGTCCAAATAGGGGTAAATGGTCAGGCGACGCGGTCGCGTTGCGGCCGCATCTGGCTATTTGCCAGGAATCACAGCAGGGGGCCGTGGACCAGATTTCGGAGCCCCTTTAATCGACATTTTGAAAAAGCTACAGCGCATTTTAAGGCGAAAATGCTTAAAATCGCAAAGTTTAGACACCTGGAAAAAGTCGAGAAAATTTTAATTCATCTTGTGCAGAAAAAGATTTTCGAATGAGCCCAAACGCAAACTTTTGGAATCCTTCCGGAAAAACCATTTCTATCGCGACGGCGCCCTACATTTTGAGGAAAGTTTTATAAAATTTTTCAAATTTTTTGTTTGATAGCTCATTCGAAAGAGCATCTTTTTCTGCACAGGATGTGCTAATTTTTCGGCAAAATATTTTCTCTCGAATTTTGCCAGGACTCTAAACTTTGCGATTTTGATGGATTTCGCCCTAAAATGCGCTGTAACTTTATCAAAATGCCGATTAAGCGCTTTCCGATCAGAATCTCGACTGACAAAATCTCGAGTAACAAAATCTCGACTAACAGAATCTCGACTGATAAGAATCTCGACTGACAGATCTCGACCGATCAGAATCTCGACTGACAGAATCTAGACTAATTAGAATATCGACCGTTCAAAATCTGTCGAGTCGAGTCGAGTCGAGATCTACCGATTAAGCAAATTTGGAAAACAAATTGGAAATCAGCGGAAAATTCTGCACATGATAGGAGGCGTGGTCATGCTCAAAACTGGGATGTCACCCAAAAACGTCTCCTTCTAAGAGTGAAATCTTCCACAAACATGATGATTTTGCATAAATCTGCAGCTTGTATAGTTATCGGCTTGCCGACGGCTTTCGATAGATACCGAAATCGTCAAAATCGGACAATTCTGTGGCCCGCTAGGGGGAGGCGACTTTTTTGGTACCCCTGTGGTCCACGGTCCATTGTGTGGTGATACGGTGATCCCTACCCTGTAATCCAGCGAAGTGTCATCCGTCGCGTTGGATTTTGAAAAAGAACAGTGATGTCGGGATCCGGAACGGTAGCCATCACGAACAACTCGCTGCCTCTCCGACTGGGCATCTGAAATGAAATTTTGCCAAATCGCTAACTATGATTTGTCGGGAAAATTTCACTTTACGGTATGGTCCCAAAATGTCGATTTTTCGACTGGAATCGATCCAGCTTGATGAGTTTGTGCGTTTCCAGTTGAAAAAACGATTGGGAAACGCTTCTGGACAAAGTTATAAGCTTTTGAAAATCGCGAGTTCACTTTACGGTATGTGAACAAAACCTCAATTTTTGAACAGGAAACGATAAAGCTCGATGAGATAAAGCGTTTTCCGTTGAAAAAACAATTGGGAAATTTAAAATAAGAAAGTTATGACGTTTCAAAGATATTTTTGCTAAGGACTGTAGGCTACGCAACACTCCTATCCCCGCATTCTAGCGCGTGCGCTCTCAGCCAGCGCTTACGTACTTATCTAAAAGCATTTCTAATTTTTAAAACTAGTCTTTTAAGCATAGAATAGATAAATAACAGTTAGTTGTGACCTCCAACATTGTCAGGCAAGGCGGGCCGTCGCTTCGGATGGGCTGCCGCTCCACTCTTCGAAATCGGGCGCCTGGCGCTGCGCGCTCCTCGGGCGCCCCGATTTCGAAACCCTGTACGAGCTCGCACCCATCCGAAGCGACTAGGCCCCGGGTGGCACGAAGCCTTATTTTTAGGCTTAAATTGGGTATTCAGCTAGCAAGCCCCTTCAAAAAGGCCAATATATTAGTCAATTTTCAAACGCTAATAACTTTGTCCAGAAGCGTTTCCCAATCGTTTTTTCAACTGAAAACGCACGAACTCGTCGGGATACATCGATTCCAGACGAAAAAATGACATTCTGGAAACATACCGTAAAGTGACATTTAGCCGATTTGTCAATAAGCAGCCGATTACAACACCCTGGTATGCGAATGAGCATCAAAGTGGTCCTGTTTCGGCACGCGTTTCGCAAAAGCGTGGACGAACGTTACGAGGTTCCTTACCCCATTGTCAACAGGCCCATGAATCACAATTCTCTTAAATCGTGTGCGCAACAAAAAGTGATGGGCTGCTGCTACGCGGAACACCTAAATGCGGACAGCTCATTAAATATAGGACAACCGACCTTAGAAGCACGGCGCAACCGAAACTTGTCGTCTGCGCTGACATGCAGCAGTACAACAAATTTTTGATCATCGGTCAGCGTCGGAAAATCGAAGCGTCTAGGTTGCGGCATCTTGAATCGAGTTAATAAACGGAACGGCTCCGTCAGCGCTTGGAAGATTCACAGAGCAGAAGCGAAAAAGGACGTTGAATGCCAGGACAAGTGAATGGGGTCGAGTGAAAATCGACTATGGGAGGGGTGCGCCTCTGCCATTGCCATTTGAAGGGTCGTGCGACGCGCGGGTTTGGTAATCGACACACTAATAAATACAATACTGAAAATATACCACAACCGTACCTGGGATACTTTTCAAAGTTTGTTTCAAAAGGTTTAAATTTCGAGAGTTCAAGGTACATGTTGCAAAGCTGGATTTAGCGACAGGGGTGGTCATTTAGGAGCCGTTCGAATCCGGACCCTGATCTGAACCAGGATAAAACCCGGGCCCCGAAAAGGGAAATACGGGAAATAAATACAAAGGATGACGGGAGGCGGGGACTGATTTTCCGGCATTTTGAATATTTTCGATATTTTGAAAATGCTGTTCTATAGCGGGCTGCGAGTGTCGCGTTGGGAAGCCGTTCCGCGGGAGTTCAATACATAACCAATACTATTATAGGCATGCTTTTCTTAAATATTAGCTTTAGCAGGTGGTGAATAACCTTTACAGCGCGAAAAAGCGAGAAATTGCTTCAATTTTCGGTTTTACTAGTTATCAATGTATATCACTGGATTAAGCTACTATTTATTTTTGTTAGTTTCTGCTAGCTAACGATTTAAAAAGTGTATACTAGTTTTGCTACAATATACCTGTGATTAGACAATATTTTAGACACCCAACCCTCTCAAAGACGATCGATTAACGGTATCATTCACATAAAAATAAAGCTATAGTTTCAGTCTAAGCTCCTAGTTACCTAATCTTGATATAAAAGTCTTGATTGTAACGGTTTTAAAAATAATTCTACAAAAAAAGGACCTTTTGCTAGGCTTGAAACATCCCCGAGAACCGAAAAACCTAAAAGCAAAAAGTCGACCACCGAGGGATTCGAACCCTGTGTCACCTAATGCCTCTGCCGCATTGTTTAGGTTCTTACTGCTTCGTTTTTGCTCCCCTTTCAGCGGCAATGAAGTGTTGCAAAGTACGGTGCTTTCGCGGCCAGGACTCGGAGCCCGAGGACGACGACGACGACTGGAGCAACGCATTCGAGATGGCCGCCATGTTGCCGAAAAAGCCCTCACAACTGTCGATGCTGCCCAAGAAGGCCTCGCAGCTCTTCACCGAGCTATTTGTTAGCGAGATTGGTACGTTTTTAGGTTTCTGGATAGCTCGAATTCATTTTGGCATACGGTTTTTATAGTTTTTGGTCTTTTAGTTAGTTAATTTAACAAGATTAGGTACCTTTTTAGCGTTTATAGCTGAAGCTCGCTTTTCCCTATGCTTTTTAGTCGGTCTTATAAGTAGTTCTTGTATATAACTGCTTTAATAAGCTTCATAATATGTTAGAAAACCTTTTTACTAAGCTTTAGGGCTTTATTTGCGATACAAAAGGGCTGTCTGTCTTTTTATTAATCTATTTTTTTTAGTTTCCGAAGAACAAAGCACTCAGTTGATGATGAGCCTGCCGCCGCGCTTCCAATTCAGCACCCCGCAGCTCGCATATCGCCTCACCAGTGATGGCACGTCGTTGAAGCGATTTTGGTCAAAGTAAGTGGTTTTTTACATCTAGTTTGTATGGTTCTTTTGCCTTATTGGGGCAGGGAACCCAACCTGTTGTATATTGACAATGTTGTATATTTTAATTTTTTTCCAGGATAGACGACGCCCAGCAATCGATCCTCATCATCCGCTCTACCGCCGGCGACGTGTTCGGCGCGTATTGCAGCGCATCGTGGGCCACCCGAAAAGAAGGATTGCAGGGTCATTCAAAGTAAGATTTTTCTACGATATCAGGGGTTTTTTTAAGGTATTTCGGCACCGGTGAGACGTTCGTCTTCCGCATCGATGACAAGGACCTCTCCGGGATGCCGGTTTGTCGTTTTTACCATCTTAAATAATATTTACGGTTGAAGATCGTCTACAATTGGACCGGCTACTACCGCGCCGGCGCACCCGAGCTTTTCATGACGGCCACGGACGATTTGCTGATTGTAATTGCATTAAAACCTCAATTTCTTTTGTTTCAGGTTGGCTCCGGCGACGGCGACGCCATTCGAATCTCCAGCGAACTCAGCCAGGTATTTTTCATTTTTTCAGCCCTCTTTAATGATGTTTAGGGCTATTCCTCGCACTGCACCACGTTCAACTCGCCGCCCCTCGTCAAGAACCAGCTCTTCGTCATCGAGGAGCTCGAGGTGTTCAGCGTGGCCACGACATGATTTGATTGAGCCCGATCGATTTTTCGATTTTTCACCCCTGTACATAGCCAATATTTTTTCGCATTTAATATATCGACTTTTTGCGCTGTATTGAATTTGTTTCGGCCCGTTTTTGGCGACGCTTTTTGTTGCTCTGATTTTATCGGCATCCATTTGCTCATTGTCTTTCACGAAATATAGGGTTTTTTCTTGCGAGTCTGGCCACTTTCTGGTGTGTTGTAGATACCTATTCACTTGTTGACTTTATCGAAATAAAACTGGGCCTTTGGAGATCGTTTTTGTGCATCTTTTTACAGCTTTCGGAGCGGCTCTTCCCTCTATTTGCCGATCCCGAGCCCCGAGCTGACGCCGATCGGACCAACGCCTAAAAGTGGATTTTCCGTCGTTGTATTTAGATTAAAAAAACGCCAAAAGGCTATCTGTAGCTTTTCTCACCTGGAATCCCGATGCCCAGCCCGGAATTCACGCCGACCAGCCCGCCGTTGCCGAAACCGCCACCTCCAAAACCGCCGCCCGGGCTGCCGATTCCAGGAGCAGAGATTCCTGAAATATTACCATTTTTAATGGCTTTAAATAGATTAAGCAGTAGACATCAGAACCTACCTAATCCCGTGTTGACTCCAATTCCCACGCCAACACCACCCCCGATGCCGATGCCACCAAGACCGCTGGCGCCATTGCCCTGGCCGGTTCCGCTGTAAAGATGCGTTTATAACCGCTATACGGCGTCGGTAAATCTATGTTGTTTTTTTAGTTTTTATGCGTTTTTTGCGTTGTAGCGAGGATTTTGAGTTTTGTTTTCTTGACTTGGCTTTAGTTGGGTTAGCGTCAATTCCGCTGTAAAATGCTTTAAAATGGTTCAAAATACGTCCAAGCGTTTTAAAAAAGCATTTTAAACATCTTTATTTAGTTTACGGCTTTTTAAGTATATTTTTGAGCAGCTTACCAAATTTCCAGGTTAGTTTTTCTGAAACTAGGCATTTTTTAGGACCAGTTCCGCTACAAAAAGAGTCGTAAAAATGTCAGATTTATGCTAAAGGTCTATTTTGAACAGTTTTTATTAGGTTTCACCTTATTTGCTGTATTTTACTGTTTAGGGCGCTTCTAGTTTAATTTTTTCTCCAGATAGGCCCGTTTTACCTGGGGAACGGTTGCACTGGCGGCGGCGTTGCCAGCGTTCTGGGCCTAAAAAATGGGTAATTGTTTATATTTTTTTTAAGCCGGAAATGAAGCAGCTAGCAGGGGTTCTTTATCGTAAACAATAAGTTTTTAGGGAGCTCAGCCTGGCGTACCTTGCCGTCACCTCGGCAGACGAGATTTCGGGAAGATCCTCGTTCTCGAAGCCCCAGAGTTTTGATTGTTTTATGCTAAAAATAGTTGTGAGCCAAATTGTGTGGGTTTTTTTTGATTAATTAGATAGATAGCAATGGTTAAAAATCAGCATTTTAAATTGTGTTTTGAAAGACTCACTTTGTCTTCTTGACCTCCTCCGCCTCCCAAAGGTCTTTCGGGCTCGGCGGCTTTTTCGTTTCTCTAAAAAAACCGGCTCCTTTATCGTATCTAGCTTGTACACTTAAAGTACAGAATTTGAAACTTGGAACGCCAGCAAAATTTACAAATTAATCCTGTCGTCCTCGCTGCTCTCCGGCTCGACCGAGTCGAAGTCAAAGTGGAACTTTTTGCGGTGTCGCATTGAATGATCCTGAAAAACATTGAATTTTGCGCGGAAAATCCGGCACTTTTGCATTTTCGTATTATTGGAATTTTAGATCGTATTTTTCACAAGTTGCCGGTTTTTTATCGTAGCTTTTTTATGTTTCGAAAGTCTGCCATTTTTCCTAAAAGGGCAGAAACTACTAGTAATGTAATATTAATATTTTAATCGTGTTTATAACTAGATTTAACCGGTTTCTAGTTAGGGAAAAGCTATCTCAAAGGTGCTTTTTACATTTTTTGAAATTTTGAAATTTTGGTCGAAAAATCTATATTTTTTGTATTTTTAATAGCATTTTGTAAAGTTTTCAAGCTTAGGAATAGTAAGGCCCAGATTAGAATTAAACGATCTCCCCCTGATAATGGAAAAGCTCCCCAAGTTTTGCATAATGTACAATATTCTCTTTTTCTTACCACTTCAGTATGATGCGGGCCCCAGTAGCTGCCACCCTGCGGGTCCGAGTTCTCCCATCCGTTCGACCATTTGCCGTTGTAGCCGGCGTAATAATTCGCTGAAAACGGAAGATTAAAGGGACTGGTGAACCGGTGAATCGACTCCTCCGTCGACTAGGTCTCGACAACTACATCAACTACAACTAGACTACAGGGTGCCTCAATAACAAAAACACCCCCCTCTAACTCGACGCAGAAGTATCGGATCACAATGATAGTTACACCATTCGAAAGCCCTTAAAACGGCGAGTTTGCAACGATCTTCAAGAACATGTTTTTATTTTAATGCGTCATTTTAAAAGCGATTTTGTAAGTTTTGCAGTTTTTTGGGATCGGATCCGAGCTAATTTTCCTCAATTTCTTCGAGCAAAATGACCGAAAGGAGCCGTTAATTAGATGCAGACACCGTTCCTTAAGGCTTTTAAATTCGTTATAAAATGGCGCGTTGAAGCAATTTTGATGATTTTAGTCGTTTTAATTATAAAAATTGACCAGAAAATCACCGAGATCGGAAGATAGGTGCCTTACAGGGCATTACGACATGTAATCGCCGCGCACTCAAAAAGTCGTTTTCGCCCCCGAAACATTTCGTTTTTTTCTCAAATATTTTGCGTTTTTCGCAACGCAGCCAATTTTCTGGGGGCTTTTCGGCGGCAATACTTTCGTTTTTTGATCAGTAGGTTCAATCCTCGAACACGCGAATTTTGACTTCAAAGCCCCTTTAAAGAGCCTTTGAAGGAATTTTCTAGGGCCCACCGGATGGTCCGATCGCTCCTCCACGTCCATATCCGGAATATCCGTAGCCGGCAGCAGACATACCACCACCGCCTCCTCTGAATTTTTGAAATTAAAAAGTAGGCTAAATGCTGTCAAAATAAAGAACATCAATCGTTTCAAAAAGCATCCAGTAAACATCGATTTTCAAAAATTCCAAAAAATTCCGAGAAAAGTCCAAAATGTTGGATTTTTTTTGGTACTGGGTTGTTAGTGGGGGGACACATTTCCCCGGTAACCCAGTACGGCCCCATAACGACATATAAATACTTTTCATAGCATTTTAGATGAATTTCAGATACCAGTACAGCTTTTGCTACCTTTTTCTTATCAATTTGCTTCAACTTATTTCGATAATCTGTCGCGGTAGAATAATATTCTTAAAAAATACCCGTAGCAGGGAGCCTGGTCCTGGAATCCTTGCTGCGCCTGGACGAACGGTCTAAAGGGATGTAAAATTCCGAGGAATTCCAATTGACACCCACCTACAGTACGCCGGGCAATTGCACAGGCTTTGGCCGAGGTATTGTGAGCAACTGCTGGCAGTTCCTGAAACATCACCAGGTTAAATCTGAGCAACTTCTCCATCAAATGATCTCTGCTAGCCTGCCCTTCCATTCCCAAATGATCTCTGCTAGCCTGCCCCTTCCATTCCCAAATGATCTCTGCTAGCCTGCCCCTTCCATTCCCAAATGATCTCTGCTAGCCTGCCCTTCCATTCCCAAATGATCTCTGCTAGCCTGCCCTTCCATTCCCAAATGATCTCTGCTAGCCTGCCCCTTCCATTCCCAAATGATCTCTGCTAGCCTGCCTTCCATTCCCAAATGATCTCTGCTAGCCTGCCCTTCATTCCCAAATGATCTCTGCTAGCCTGCCCCTTCCATTCCCAAATGATCTCTGCTAGCCTGCTCCTTCCATTTCTAAAGGATCTCTGCTGGCCTGTTTTCCTCAGGAATCTCTGCTAGCCTGCCAGTTAGCTTTAAGTAACTTACCAAACGTGGCTGAAGTTAGTGGCAACAATAATAGCATAGAAATACTTATTAATAATATCATTTTCATATATGATTATTTTGGTAATTAGCTGAAAATTTATATAGTTTTTGAAGAACTCCAAGCAAAATTGTGAAACTTCTTGAGCGAAAATATCAGGATGAAATTGAGTCCCGGAAAAGTTGTGAGGATGGCTATTTTCAATCCGAAATTTTTAGGAGATCCTGAGAGAGAAAGAGAGAGAGAGAGAGAGAGAGAGAGAGAGAGAGAGAGAAAGAAAACATTTTTCTTTCTCGGGATAAACCTCGAGATAATTTGGGAAACGCGAGGGCGGCAACCTTGGATTTTGCGACATTGATAAGCAGTTTTCTTGTGATGTTGTTCGCTCTATCACTCTCTCGCTCTCTCTCGCGCGCTCTCTCTCTCTTTCACTCTCGCTGTTGATCAACATCAGCTTTCAGTAATCATTCGTTTATTCCTCAATTCCAAAATCCTAATTACATACAAAAAGCACAAGCGTTAAAGTACAGACTACAAACATCACCCGAATAGTGAACAAAGCGATCACCAGGCATTAAAATATTCAATTTTCCGCCACTGCAATACAAAAACACTCAATATAATGACGAGAGGGCGACCCGTAAGCCTCAAAATTGCATCTTGGTCTCTTCGTTAAAGTATCCATGGCCGAGGGGAAGATCGGAATTGGTAAACAAGCGGAAACGGCAGATCAAAGGGGTTTAAAGGGAAGCGAAAATTTTTGAATTTTCGACAGAATTACGAAATTCACGAAACGAAACGAAGTCACGAAAAATCAGGCGCAAAAAGCAGTTTTAAAGGGAACTTCTGACTTGCAGATACCTTTAAAAAGCAGGAAAATGAAGGTTATGAGCAACTACAGTAAGCTACAGTATACCAAAGTAAAAATACGGAAAATGACATAATTTCCTAAAAGAAGAGAGAGCGAGAAAGAGAGAGAGCGGGAGAGAGCGAGAGAGAGAGCGAGGGAGAGTGGGAGAGATAGAGCGAGAGGCAGAGAGATAGAGAGAGAGAGTGAGAGAGAGCAAGAAAAAGCTATAACTCTTAAGCTTGAGGATAGTCCTCATAAGCGATGCACTGCGGGTTGATCAGCTGCTCCTCTCCAGGCTGACTGCACGCAGAAGCCTCATCAGTCAGCGCCTGCTTCCGCATCCGGTAGACGTCGAACATCGCGTTCCGCTCCGGGGCCAATAAACACGTGGCTAGGAGACAGAGACAGAACATCTCGCACAGGATCACGAAGTTGCAGACGACTAAAAACTTCGTTTTTTCAATTTTTTTTCAGTTTCCTAAAGAATCCCTGCTAGGCTGCCCTACTTCTGCTTGGCAGGAATTTCTTCAAGAATCTCTGCTAGTCTGCCCTTTCGAGAAACTTACATCTAGCATTGTCCACAGCCGGCAGCAACGGTCCGCATTTGATCAGGTTGAAGCTGAAAATCGAGAAGTTGATGGTAGAGAGAGAGAGAAGAGAGAGAGAGAGAGAGAGAACAAAATATTCTAGCTGGTAGCTTACCGGAGCAGCACATTCTCAAAAATCATCGGCTGCTGGGCGGAGAAGAAGAGGAAGGAAACGTCAACGAGTCGGAAGATGGTCATGAAGCAATAATCGCGTAGTTTGTACTGAAATGGAATTGTTCTGTCTCACGCCTTCTCTCTCTCTCTCTCTCTCTCTCTCTCTCTCTCTCCCTCTGGCTTACCGCAGTTGCTCGGGCCATCGTATGAACGCCGAAAATCGCCAGCAGGAGCGAGAACACGGTGCCCATATCCGAGTAGTGGAGCCAGCTAAAAACGAAATTTTAGGAGCTCTTTGCGTCGGTTTAGGCTTAGACCTAGGTCTAGGCTTAGGTCACGATTAGGCCTAGACTTAGGCTTCAGAGCGGCTTAGGCATAGGTCTAAAATGTTACGTTTTGGCAGCGTCTCGGAATTCAGCTATCGCAATCACGTTCGTGACGATGGCGATGGCGCGAACGATCGGGGCTTGGAGAACGAGCCACTCCAAGCGACGCAGATTTCGTCTAAAAAGAGTATGTATACGAGAAAGAGAGAGAAAGAGAGAGGAAGTGAGAGAGAGAGAGTGAGATAGATAAATCCTAAATTCTTACTCGGTACTCGGCGCCTTGGGCAACCAAAAGCACACACAGCAGAATGGCGGCGACTTGAAGTCGATCGGCCGGTTGTCGTAGCTAAACCCGAGTTTTAGGGACGATTGAAGGCAAATATATAGCAAAATACGTAATAAAATGAACTATAGAATCTCCGTTAGCTTGCCCACCTCAACGTCGTCGAGATCTCCACCCGCCCGCCGTACAGGTTGCGGCAAAGGGAGACGACGACGAAGAGGCAAATCAGGTAGTACAGCATTCCTAATGACGTCAACACCAAGGAGGTACGTGGGGCAAGCATGCCGATCAGGCAGCAGCCGGTGGAGACCTGGAAATAAGGGTTTTGAACTTGTCAATTGAAGCCTTGTCAGCTGGAGCTAAGCCTAAGCTAAGCCTAAGCCTAAGCCTAAGCTAAGCCTAAGCTAAGCCTAAGCTAAGCCTAAGCTAAGCCGAAGCTAAGCAAGCCTAACAAGCTAGCTAACCTAAAACCCTAAACCTAAAAAAACCCAAGCCTAGGCTAACATGTAAGCAAAACCTAAGCACCAGCTTAAGCCCAACCTACCGGAAACAGCGTGATCAGCCAGTACAACTTATTCTGCCGCTTCTCATTCGAAACGTATCTCCACACAAATGACCAATGCACCAATGCGAGCAGGTAGACGACAATGGTGAAGGCGGCCCCGATTGAGAGCATCACCACTTGGTGCGTTTGGAGGTCTGAAAAAGTTCGAACTCCTCAAGGATCTCTGATAGCTTGCCCTCGCGCGTGATTTTCCGCAAGAATCTCTGCTAGGCTGCCGAATTCAAAAACCTACTGCTCAAAAATTCAATGGCTGATGGTGACTCCTGGCTGTCGGAGCAATTCCAGTGATCCGCCGCCAGGTGGTCCGCCACGTCGAGGAAGCTGTGGATCTCGTTGCTCGTTCCCTCCATTCTGAAGGACTTTGATATAGGGGAGAGAGAGAGAGCGAGCGAGAGAGAGCGGGAGAGAGAGCAAGAGAAAGCGCTGAGAACGCGGAATCTAAAAATTTGGGATCATCTTCCGAAAGGAATTTCTAAATCTTAGGGATTTTTTGGTAGGCTAGAGATAGAGGAAAAGGACAGAGAGAGAGAGGGAGAGAGAGAGAGAGAGCAAGAGAGAGATCGAAAGCTAGAGCAAAAATTTGCCGTGAGAACCCGGATTTCCCAATAAAATCATGAAAAATAAGCCCGGATTTCATCTAACAGCGTAAATAGAATTGTCACGGAATCGAATAAAAATAATGCATTGATCGCTCCATTAATTCGCGAATTAATGCGCAAAATTCCTGTCAATCAAAACAGGGTCTCCCGCATAGTTGCCATCTGTCTTTTTCGCCAGCGTTTTTCGCCGCTTTTTAGTGCCCATATTTTTTGCCGAAATGGACCAGTCGGGAGGCTTATCAGCCCGGATGCTGAAACGCCTCGGCTGGTCGGATCAAGAATTCAGCACAGATCAAATAGGACGAAAATTGCAACAAAATCCATGTAAATTTTTAAAGCGACTATAAATTGCGAGAATCGACCCCTTCCGTGGACTGGGTCTAGACAGCTACGCGGGGCGTAAAGAACGCGGATCTAGCGTATAGTTTTGCACAAAAATGCACGCGTCTATGAGATATAAGAAAGACGCGTTTTTGGAGTGCCGCGTAGCTGTCAAGACCTAGATGATAGTAGGGGTCGATTCTCGCGCTTCCTAGTCCCTTTCAGATCAAAAAAGCGCGATCTAAGGCGATCGAAACACGAGTTAAGATAAAAATACAGTAAATCTCTAGCAACTGCGACAATTTGTCAGAACCATCGCTTTTCCGGACGGTTTTAGACGTTCCAAAAAGCGCCTTGTGTTCGCCAAAGTTCTGATTCAGGTCGTGATTCAGATTTGCATAGGGGCGGGAATAGAAAAAAAAACCTTGGAAAAGAAACTGTAAGAAAAAATCAAACGAAGCTCGCCTAAGCCTAAGTCTGCTCTAATCCTAAGTCTAAGCCAAAGCCTAGGCCTAAGTCTAAGCCTATGCCTATGCCTAAGTCTAACAGCCTAAGCCTAAGCCTAAACCTAAGCCTAAGCCATGCCTAAACCTATGCTTATAGTTAAAACTTCAAACTATAGACTCGATAACGAAACCAGAGGCTGAATATGGAAATGTATATTGCAGGGCCGAGGTGACCAATAAAAAAGCTGGGGGTGGCCGAAAATAGCCAAACAATCGGGTTTTGTGTGTGGAAACGGCGCCGATTATGAGTCATCTCTCTCCCTGTTTCTATCTCTCGCGCGCGCGCTCTCTCTCTCTCTCACTCTCTCTCGCCTGCCATTAGCATATTTTAAGCCCAGCAAATTTTTAGCTAACAAATTCCACTTTATTTGCTCATAAAATTCATTTTCATCGCTACCCCCACGTTTTTTGGGGTCCCGCCCGCAAATTTGTGTTTATTCTGGGCTCGAATTTCTCCCAGTTTCGCCACGCAATTTCAAGTGCAAATTTAACGACGTCAAAGCGTAGACGAAAGGTCAAAATGGTAATTCAAATCGGCATTAATGACAAGGGACGATCAAATAGTTTCTGCTAGCTGCCCCTGCTAACCTGCCCTTTCCTAAAGAATCTCTGCTAGCCTGCCCTTTCCTAAAGAATCTCTGCTAGCCTGCCCTTTCCTAAAGAATCTCTCTAGCCTGCCCTTTCCCTTTAAAGAATCTCTGCTAGCCTGCCCTTTCCTAAAGAATCTCTGCTAGCTGCCCTTTCCTAAAGGATCCCTGTTTGCTTGCTTAACATCTATAAAAAGCAAAATGAAACAAAATAATTCTAAGAAATTGTGAAAACACCCTGAGTCAGAGCTCTCAAACCCTTCAAAAAGTAGAAGTCGATCAGGTGGGTGCGATTTCTTGGGCAATGTTGGCATAAGAGGGCCGTACTCCGGGGGGCATACTCTTTACTCGGGGTGTTTGGCATTCAGAAGAGAGCGAGAGAGAGAGAGAGAGAGAGAGAGAGAGGAGAGAGAGAGAGAGTGAGAGCACCGAGAACTAGAGAAACCGCCGGGACCAGCCGGCGACCAAGTGCCCAGGTAAATAATACCAGCCACGGCCACCTCTAGGGAGTGAGAGTGAGGGAAAGAGAGAGAATTAAACAAAGAGAGAGCGAGACAGAGAGAGGGCGAGAGAAAAAGAGTAAATTTGAGCCCAAAGAACCGGGCTAAGGGTCGAGATGAAAAACCTATATTGAAGGCTAGGTCGGGTTGGACTTTAAAGGGATGGTGCCAGGTAGAGTGAGAGAGAGCGAGAGGGAAAGAGAGAGAAAGACATAGAAACACAACGAAGCATAAAGAAAAACCATATTTCAGCATCAAAGAATTCCGTTGCCATACTTTTTTCACTGCAGAAAAAGTGTACTAGGCAACCATGGGGGATTCTGGAATCCAGGAGCGCCGTATCCACGACAAATCCCTGGAAAAAGCCCCCTCAAATTGGCCACCGGATGGCGGGGGGGGGGGGGGGTGAAGCCCTAGAACTCGCCCTTACTGCGCGGAAATTGCCCTCACAGGAGGAAATTGCAGAATAGGCTTCGCCATGGGCTTAGGCTTAGGCTTAGGTTCAGATTTAGCTTACGTTTGACTTGGGCATCGGCTTAGATTTAGGCTTAGGCTTAGGATTTTCCTTCGACAGGGCTGACCCAGACAAAAAAAGCTGACCTGACTGAGCTACCTGGCCGCTGAGTCAATAATGAGCCAGCCGGCCTTATCAAGCTTGCAATTGGGGTTTGGCATTTTTTGATGAATCATTTTTGATAAAAGCATATTTTGGAGTATCAGCTTGCTAAATATGATATGGGTAACGTAGTCTTAAATCACAAAACATGACGGGGAAAATTCGACGACAAAAAAAGGTTGGAATTCATTAGGAAAACAGCTAGCAGAGATTATTTAGGAAAGGGCAGGCTAGCAGAGATTCTTCAGGAATAGAGAAATTCCACCTCTCACCCGGCTGAACCGTGTGACTTTTTTCTGGGCTCGCAAAAGCATATTTCAGGCGTGACTGGGGGTGAAAACAAGCATGACGCCTTCTCGGTGGGTCCGTTTTATGCCCACTTGCGTACTCGATACAAGACTCAGAAGAGAGAGAGAGAGAGAGAGAGAGAGAGAGAGAGAGAGAGAGGAGAGAACGGGCCGGAGAATCAAACGGATCATCTGTGTTTATTTTGGGGGTGGACCCGGTTATGGGAATCGGCCGGAAACGCGGCTTCGATACTGTGATTGTTTGAAATTCCTAAAGAATCAATGATAGCCTGTTTCCTAAAGAATCTCTGCTACCTTGCCTTTTAAACAATCTCAAGGGGAGTCACAAAAATGATATAGCCAAAATCATATGACCATATGGTGAATGATAAAAGTAGGCATCAAAAAACGAGAGAGAGAGAGAGAGAGAGAGAGAGAGAGGGAGAGAAACAAAGCCTAGGCCTTTCGACAGATCAATCAAATCGCAGGAAGTCAATCTCCCCTCCCGGTCAAGAGGGGAGGAGGAGGAGGAGGAGGAGGTGGAGGCCAATATCAAACGGGAACATCTTTCAATTGCTTCGGCGTTCTCTCTATCTTTCTCTCTCTCCGCACCCCTCTCCCTTCTCTCCTCTCTCTCGCTCTCTCTCTCGATCTCTCCCGAGCTCGAAAAATGTTCCTTGTTACAAGAAAATCCGAAAAAACGCATTGAAGCTACAGTAATCTAGTTAGGGCGGGCCAGGCTAGCAGAGATTTTTTGGGAGCTATCATTACTCCGGAATGTCAACTAGCAAATACCCTGAGTCGAGCCTTTGAGTCAAGGTTCGAGACCTAGAGATGCTAGCAAAGGCCATTGTGGATTCAGGCAAGTGGTGAGTGAGTAGCGGAGATGATTGAGGAAATTTATCAAGATTTAGCAAAGTTCAAGGCAGGCTAGCAGAGATAATTTAAGAATTGATAATCCAGGTTGGAAGACAAAAAAATGAGCCTGGACCTTGCTGGCCCCACGGGACTCCACCAATCCGCTGTGCACATGCAGCAGATCGCTTCCGGAGGGAGAGAGAGTGAAAGAGAGAGAGAGAGAGAGAGAGATAGAGAGAGAGAGAGAGAGAGAGGGAGAGAAGGAGATAGAGAGGGAGAGAGCGAGACCGGGAGCAAAAGCTGCCGTTGGCAAGCCACGGGGCGTGGACAGGCCGCAGATCGATTTCCGGCCCTGGCCCTGGGGGAGCTGGAAATTCCCCCTGCTAGCTGTTCAGGCTTTAAAATTCTCAAATGCCTTCCATTCCAAATGATCTCTGCTAGCCTGCCACTTCCATTCCCAAAGGATCTCCGCTAGCTTGCCGAATGAAACTGTGAAGGTTTCCCAAAGGAACGCTGTTATTGCGCCAGAATCTAACATCCCAAAAAATCGATGCCCGTGCCAAAAAGCGCTCAAAAAAGGTTTGACCGGCCCACTTTTCCGCCGCACTACGAAACACACAAAAGGGCACCCGCATAGAATTTCAATAAGCGGATTTTGTTGTTGAGTGGCTGACCGGCGAGCTGGTTGCATTTTTTTTGGAGACCGGGGTAGACTAGCAGAGATTCTTTAGGAAAGAGCAGGCTAGCAGAGATTCTTTAGGAAAGAGCAGGCTAGCAGAGATTCTTTAGGAAAGAGCAGGCTAGCAGAGATTCTTTAGGAAAGGGCAGGCTAGCAGAGATTTTTAGGAAAGGGCAGGCTAGCAGAGATTCTTGGCGTCCGCCAAAAGTGCATCGCATCGTATAGCATTCAAAAAAAAGTTGAACCGCTTGTTGGGGGGCGGTAATAGCCCCCGGGGCAAACGGGTGGGCATCGTGGGGTGAAAGCGAAAGGTCGGCAGGGGTAGGCATGGCACGTGAACGAATTAACCTTGCAAAAAGGGGGAGGTGAGACGGAACCCGTGTCGTGTAGCACTGTCCGTCTAGAGGTGTCGGGTGTACAGATCGGAATCTCGATCGAAAGCTGGAAAGATGTCTTGCTTCCCAAATAATCACTGCTAGCTAACACCACGGCCCCTGAAAAAATTTACGCTAACTCGTTCTGATTGGCTCGGTGAAGCCTAAAGCGAAGCTGTGAGCCTAAGCCTAGGTCTAATGGAAGCTCAAGCCTAAGCTTAAGCCTCGTCGAAGCCTATGCCAAGCCTAATCCGAAGCTTCAGCCCAAGGTGAGTCTAAGCCGAAGCCTAAGCGAAGCCTAAGTCCAAACCAAGAAAAACCAAAAGGCCTTTTGGTGTCATCGGCAAAACGATTCGAGACCCAGCTCATTCGATAGAGAATTGAATTCTGAACAAGACTGTGTTGTTCATTTTTGCGGAATGGCTGTCCCTGATTTTATAAAATTAAAAAACTGCCGGCGATGCCCATACATTGGTGCTTGGGGAACGAGTTGTTAAGGTTTGCCTTGGTTTTTTAATTTATGAAATCTGGGACAACCATTCCGCAAAATAACAACAGTCTTGTTCAGAATTCACTTCTATCGAATGAGCGGGGTCTCGAATCGTTTTGCCGATGACACCAAAAGGACACTCCTTGTAAGTCTGAGCCAATCCTAAGCCTAGGCGACGCTTAAGCAAGAGCCTTAAACTTAGCTTAAGCATTAGACTAAGTCGTAAGTCAGTCGTCATCAGCCAATAAAGAAACATCTTTACCTGACAGTATTAGACGTACCATTATGACTCTAATAATGTTCAGGTAAGACGATTCTTCAATCCAGCTTTCTAGGATGGTGGGAGGGGCAATACACATGAAAAAAAATACAAAAAATCAATGGAAAATCGTCAAAATCGGGAACAAGTGAGCCCAGGAATTCGGAAAATAGTTGGACAATTCAAAAAATTAAAAAGTATATTTTGCAGGCTTACTTCGGTGCATCTTTAAAGCTTCGGTTAGCTTTTTCTGCGAATACCGTAGCAAAATCAGCTCCTAAAAATGTTGGTAAGGCGGTGTAGATTTGAAATATCGGAAGATACTGGATCTACTATTTGACTTCAACGTTCCTTTAATGGGGACAATAATTGCGTTTTATGCAAGTCGAGGCTTATATCGGCTACAGTAATTTAGCAAAACCGACTCAGAATCTGTTACGGCAGCAGAGATACCTTAAAGCAAATTTTTCTAGCAATCGTTTGTAGCTACCGTAGCATAAGCTGAATTTTCCTGATGAATCTCTGCTTTCCTAAAGAATCTCTGCTGGCCTGCCTTTTCCTAAAGAATCTCTGCTGGCTCGCCCTTGACAAGCAAAGATTTGACATGCCCTTAAAGATGTGAGAAGGTTCCATGAAAACCGTGCGGTATATCGGAATTACGTAGCGCAGCGTAGCTATCGTAGTTTCCGTGCCCTGGCGAAAATTTTGCGAGTACGTAAGCAGTAGCAGTCGTAGTTACAGTAGCTACAGTAACCCGGAGAGCCAGTTGCAGAGTCGTGAAGTGGTTCAGGGGCGGTGGGTGCGGGAGTACGGGGGACAACTGGAGACGGTGCAGCGTCGGAATGACCGTAAGAATGTGCCCTCAGGGTATAGACGGACAAACGAGGGACGGGGAGGGACACGCCCCAATCTTTGGAGCACACCCTCACGACACTTGGAGTCGTCAGAATGGGGTACTGTAGCTGTAGTGGTAGGGAGGGCTAATTTGCATATGAGAAGAGCGAGAGAGAGAGAGAGAGAGAGAGAGAGAGGCGCGCGAGAGAGCCAGAAGGAGCGGGAGGGAGGGGGAGGGAGAGTGAGAGATAGAGCGAGAGAGAGAGAGAGAGAGAGAGAGAGAGAGAGAGCGCGCGGGAGAGAGCGAGTGAGAGATAGAGAGATATTAGAGATCTGAGCAAGCTAGCGGAGATTTTTAAGGAAGTTCCTGAAGTATAAAAGAAGTCGAGGCCGTCTAGCAGAGAAAACTTGTGAAATTTGCATAAAATCGAGCGCATAGAGACAGGCAGAACAGAAAGAACAGGCTAGCAAAAATTTTTGAGGGCATTACTTGTCAGGGCAAGCCAGTATTCTTTTGGAATTTAAGAAGCGTAAAAGCTTCAAAAGGGTATCCTAGCAGGGTTTCTTTGAGATTCAGAGCCGAAACTGGAGTCTACGGCAAACTAGAAGTTATTCTTACGGGAAACTCAGTCTGCTTGTCAAGGGCAATCCAGCAGAGACTTTCTGGGAAATTTGCATACAACAGGCCAAAACCGAAATCAAGGCAGGCTAGCAGAGATTCTTTAGAAACGGGAAAGCTAGCAGGGATCGTTTGCGGAATCGAAAACCAATATTAGCTCTGATCTTTCCAATCCCTCCAAAAGACAGCCGCTATGTAGCCCCCAGGCTACATAGCGCTACGCAAAGATGCTCCTTACGCAGCTTAAAGATGTTCTGAAGTAGTGGGGCGGCTTTGGAGGGGCGGGAGCCGGTGGGCAAACAATTTACCGCTCCAATCATTTGCCCGGCTAACACTTGTAGCTCTCTCTCGCTCTCTCTCTCTCGCTCTCTCTCTCGCTCTCTTTCCTAAACACAGGTCAAGTCATCTCTTCTCGAGAGCCGCTACACTCGGCCCGACGGCAAAAACAACACAGTACGACGGGACGGTAAATAGCCGTGTTTAGGAGTGGAGCGGAATGGTGATTGGTAGGCTAGCAGAGATTCTTGAGCAAAAGGGCCAGGCTAGCCTAGCAGAGATCATTTGGGAATGGAAGGCAAAGATCTCAAATTTGCCCCTGCTACCGTACCATCCACACCGTTTGATAGCGTCCGTCGGAGCGCGCTGTAGTTTTACGACCCCATGAAGCCGTCCAGTGGCCCTATCCGTCGCTATCAGTTCCTTGAACGCCTTGATTCGACGAAAAAGAGAGATAATTCGTGGCTTCCACGTTGTCACCATCCCTTTAAAAGCATAAATAGAGTGTGAGAGAGCGGGAGAGAGGGAGAGAGAGTGAGAGAGAGTGAGAGAGAGAGAGACAGCAGAAAATCGCAAATTAGAAATAGAAATAGACGTGAAAAGTTCCGGAAAACGGAACGCATTAGCCCTTTCCGCGATGGATTTGAGTGTTGCCCTTTTTGGGAAAAAGTTTCCGGCCGCCGTTCCAGCGTAAATTGGATTAGCGCGTAGTTTGAAAAGTACGTGAGGTTGCAAAAATCTCGGAAAATTTTTGTAATTTTTTTGCTTAGCAGGAAGATTAGGGCAAGCTAGCAAGGATCTTTGTGGAATAATTATTTTGTTTTTTAAAGGAGCAGTGACAACAAGAATTTTTCCGAAAAATCAGATTTTTGTTACCAAATGACAATTCCCCAAAAACCACTGCTAGTTTGGTTTGGCAAGTCTGTGAATTTGCGTCAATGTCTTAACGGTTATAAGCCTAAGCCTAAACCTACGCCTAAGCAGAAGCCTAAGCCTAAGCCGAAGCGCAAGCCCAGACGTCAGCCCCGGAATTCAATCGGTAGCCCCCAATAGCGAGTCAAAGAATGCAGAATCGGGCGAGTCGGTAGCTGTGTGGCGCCCCAACGGTAGCCGCCCCTAATTTACGGGCCGTAAAATTTGGGCCGGCCGGTCGAGCAGCCGATAAGATTCGAGATGGACCGGGGGAGGGAAGGGGACGGCTTCTCTCATTCTCTAGCTGTCCATTTTACTGTTTGTCTGTATGTTTGTAGCTCGGTAGGTCTATTCTTTCTCTTTCTCTCTCTCTCTCTCTCTCTCTCTCTCTCGCTGTTTCGATAAAATCGCGCACAAAAGGCTATAAAGTGATTCTTGAGCCTCCATGATAACGGCTGATTTGCATTCCTAACGAATCTCTGCTAGCCTGCCTGCAAAACCGCAAAGAATCTCTGCTAGCCTGCCTGGGTAATTCTTAGAAATAATTCGCTATCCGGGATCCCCCTATTATAATTCCTCGAGGATCTCTGCTAGCTTCCCCTTCTGGTCCTCAAGCGTCTCTGCTAGCCTGTCGACCTTATTTTCCCTAAGAATTCCTGCTAACTTGCCGCAGTTTAACAAGATCTCTGCTAGCCTGCCCTAAAAATAGTGACGCTTGGAGACCGATAGTCCAAAAGTCAAAGACCGTCTAGAGCTTCTGCTCGATTTCTCTTTCTCTCTCTCGTTCTCGCTCTCTCTCGCTCGTCCCCTCATCAGCCCCAAATCGGGGAGCTTCTTGTGAGGACACGACCCCTCTCATGTAATGCGCTCGGTAAATAGCCTCGGGCCTTTAGGGCCCTCAAGGGGGTACTGTAGGTGGACACATAGACATACGGACGGGGAGTGACAGACTGACAAACAGCGAGGCGGACAAATAGGGTTGTAGAAGATTGTAGGAGATCAGCTACTAGTGGTCGATTTTGGGCCCGAGCGAGAGATAGAGGATAGAGGAGAGATAGAGGGAGAGAGAGAGAGAGAGAGAGAGAGAGAGAGAGTTGTTTTCTCATCTCTCCATTAACGCAACGATCCAACCTCAATTCTCAAATATTTATTCCAACTGCTAGCACAAAAATAATAGTAGGGCGGACCTGAAAGCTGGCAAGTCACAAGGTGAGAGAGAGACGTAAATTGGTGTAGAAAGTAGTTGCTATTTCAAGGACCAGGTAAGTTCGATATTTTAGCATTAAAAATTGAACTGAGTAGAATTAAAGGTTCTGAGAGCCCTGCGGCGTCCGGCTCTTGACCAGGCCCAGCTTGCATATGCATCTGAAAATGACGTATCCTAGGAGCTTTCTGCTTGCCTGCCCCTTCCATTCCCAAATGATCTCTGCTAGCCTGCCCCTTCCAT
Organism: Mesorhabditis sp. LJ9110; assembly: GCA_038088335.1. Classification (NCBI taxonomy): domain Eukaryota; kingdom Metazoa; phylum Nematoda; class Chromadorea; order Rhabditida; family Rhabditidae; genus Mesorhabditis; species Mesorhabditis sp. LJ9110. Next base: position 75,482 of record JBBGBA010000203.1, read on the forward strand.
TCCCTAATGATCTCTGCTAGCCTGCCCCTTCCATTCCCAAATGATCTCTGGTAGCCTGCCCCTTCCATTCCCAAATGATCTCTGCTAGCCTGCCCTTTCCATTCCCAAATGATCTCTGCTAGCCTGCCCCTTCCATTCCCAAATGATCTCTGCTAGCCTGCCTCTTCCATTCCCAAATGATCTCTGCTAGCCTGCCCTTCCATTCCCAAATGATCTCTGCTAGCCTGCCTCTTCCATTCCCAAATGATCTCTGGTAGCCTGCCCTTCCATTCCCAAATGATCTCTGCTAGCCTGCCCTTCCATTCCCAAATGATCTCTGCTAGCCTGCCCCTTCCATTCCCAAATGATCTCTGCTAGCCTGCCTCTTCCATTCCCAAATGATCTCTGCTAGCCTGCCCCTTCCATTCCCAAATGATCTCTGCTAGCCTGCCTCTTCCATTACCAAATGATCTCTGCTAGCCTGCCCCTTCCATTCCCAAATGATCTCTGCTAGCCTGCCTCTTCCATTCCCAAATGATCTCTGCTAGCCTGCCCTTCCATTCCCAAATGATCTCTGCTAGCCTGCCCCTTCCATTCCCAAATGATCTCTGCTAGCCTGCCTCTTCCATTCCCAAATGATCTCTGCTAGCCTGCCCCTTCCATTCCCAAATGATCTCTGCTAGCCTGCCCTTCCATTCCCAAATGATCTCTGCTAGCCTGCCCCTTCCATTCCTCCCAAATGATCTCTGCTAGCCTGCCCCTTCCATTCCCAAATGATCTCTGCTAGCCTGCCCTTCCATTCCCAAATGATCTCTGCTAGCCTGCCCCTTCCATTCCCAAATGATCTCTGCTAGCCTGCCCTTCCATTCCCAAATGATCTCTGCTAGCCTGCCCTTCCATTCCCAAATGATCTCTGTAGCCTGCCCCTTCCATTCCCTTAAATGATCTCTGCTAGCCTGCCCCTTCCATTCCCAAATGATCTCTGCTAGCCTGCCTCTTCCATTCCCAAATGATCTCTGCTAGCCTGCCCTTCCATTCCCAAATGATCTCTGCTAGCCTGCCCTTCCATTCCCAAATGATCTCTGCTAGCCTGCCCCTTCCATTCCCAAATGATCTCTGCTAGCCTGCCCCTTCCTCCTAAATGATCTCTGCTAGCCTGCCCTTCCATTCCCAAATGATCTCTGCTAGCCTGCCCTTCCATTCCCAAATGATCTCTGCTAGCCTGCCCTTCCTCCTAAATGATCTGCTAGCCTGCCCCTTCCATTCCCAAATGATCTCTGTAGCCTGCCTCTTCCATTCCCAAATGATCTGCTAGCCTCCCCCTTCCATTCCCAAATGATTCTGCTAGCCTGCCCCTTCCATTCCCAAATGATCTCTGCTAGCCTGCCCCTTCCATTCCCAAATGATCTCTGCTAGCCTGCCCCTTCCATTCCCAAATGATCTCTGCTAGCCTGCCTTCCTCTATTGATCGGGGATTTCTAGCAATGAGTGGACGGCCATTTTCACGTCTGCCTCATCGCCGCCAGCGCACTTCATAATCTCGTGGAACTCGACAAAGTGGAAGTTGTCCCAGGCGCGTTTTGGTAGAGATTCGTCAAACACCTGGAAAAATGCAAGTATGACAAGATACGATGAGGCTACGGTAGGCTACGCTACAATCCGGTTACGGTAACTCACCCGCATCATATCCCAGGGTCCGTCACCGACGCCGACGACGATGATGGAGAGCGGGTACTGACAGGCCTGAAAGTAGGGGTTTGCTTATTCCTACAATCCTGAAAAATCCCTGCTAGTCTGCCCCCATTTTCCAAATAATCTCTGCTAGCTCGCCCCCTTCACTAACCTGTACAATGGCGCGCCGCGTAGCCTTTTCATTGGTCACCTGGCCGTCAGCAATGATTACCAAGATGTGGTACTGAAAAAAACGAGAGATTATGGCAGAGAGAGAGAGAGAGAGAGAGAGCGAAACTCACATCCTGAATCCGCTGACAAACTTCTATCGCCTGGTAGATGAGCGGGGCGAAGTTTGTCGGGCCGGACAGGTCCACGGTGGGCGTGATGTCATTGTAGGCCCTGAAATTTTAGTGATTTTAGCGATTTTAAAGGGGCTGATTTTAAAGGATAAATTCCTCAAGGATCCTTGCTAGCTTGCCATAGGGCCGGAAATTCAGATAAAACTGACTTTAGAACCTCTTCGAGCCCTTTGCACTCGCCGTCGGCTCGGAGCGGGAACACACTCCAGTCGCTCGTCTTGGCGTCACCAAAACCGTAAACGGGAATGGCGTTGGTGGAGGCGAAAGGGGCAAGTGTTCGCCCGAGGATGCTGATTACCTAAAGTATTTCTGCTAGCTGGCCTAAGTTTTCCAAAACAATCTCTGATAGACTGCCTGCAGTTTCCCAAAGATTCCCTGCTAGCCCCCCTCTCCTAAAGAATCTCTGCTAGACTGCCACAAATGTCCTCAGGGATTGCCTCCATTTTTCAGAAGAATCGCTGCTAGCTTGCCCGGACTTTCAGGCACAGGGTCTTGCGCTAGCTTACGAACCGTTCCTCAAGTCTCTCTGCTAGCTTGCTAGCCTTCGATTAGTCCTTGAATACCTGCTGATAGGGGTTCTTGACGTTAGGATGAATTGTGTGGAGGGATCGACCGCCGAAAGAGTCTTCGCCTTGGTACTTGTTAGAGGCGGTGTAGTCGATTCCTGAAAAATATATCTTTCTCCCTCTCTCACTTTCTTTATCTTTCTCTCTCTCGCTCTCTCCCTCCCTCTCTCTTTCTCGCTTACCAAACACCAAATTCGTCGACTCCAACCCCGCCTTGGCCATCGCGTTCGACAGGGCCTCAAGCGACGTGACGGAGAGGAGAAGCTCTTGCAAGGAAGTAACTCCCATGATCGAGAGAAGGGACGATTGCTTCCTCAACTAAATTACGAAGTTTCATATCGTAATAGATTCGGCACACAAAAATCGATTAATTGCGTCCGGGGAATGTGAGAGATTCAAGGATTCAGAGGAGTTAGTTGGTGTCGAAAGTTGGGGTTAGAAATTCCTAAATTGCCGCTGCTAGCCTGCCCGCTTCCATTCCTAAATGATCTCTGCTAGCCTGCCCTTCCATTCCCAAATGATCTCTGCTAGCCTGCCCGCTTCCATTCCTAAATGATCTCTGCTAGCCTGCCCGCTTCCATTCCCAAATGATCCCTGCTAGCCTGCCCCTTCCATTCCCAAACGATCTCTACTAGCATGCCCCAAAATTCCCTAAAAATCCCTGCTAGCCCTCCCCGTTAGTCCGCACACGACAGTCGTTGTTATTCGTGAAATATATACATGTGAGAGGAGCTGATGCTCGCGCCCAGAATCCGACAATTCTGACGGCGAGGGGACGCGGAGACGTTCAGAGTCTTCGGGCGGGGGTACCAATTGACGGCGACGGCGCCGCGCGTACGGTGAGTGGAACTGGGGCGCGGATCCGGATGGGGCGCCGAGCTGAAGAGGGAAGCACAAGCTACTAGCTTACGGTACGAAATTATAAGATGGGAAATGGGGGCTGGGGAATGGCTTTTGGGTCGTTGAAAGGAGCGTGACAGGACCGGCTTCCGAAAGAGTCTCTGCGAGACTGCCACCCAAAAACCATTCCACCCGCCCCCAAAAACTGTCCTAGGCACGCGCTGGCTTCTTGGATTTTGAAAAATCTCTATCTAAAACTTCTTAAAGCCAGCGGTGCCTACTTCTGACAGTTCGCAAGCTCTATTCGGGATTGGACTAGGTGATCAAAGGGGCTGGGGAGTGCGAGAATCGACCCTACTGGGGACTAGGTCTCGACAGGTACGCGAAGCGCCAAACCTGAAAAGATAAACCTAAGCCAAGCCTAAGCCAAGCCTAAGCAAGCCTAAGCCAAGCCTAAGCCTAAGCCTAAGCCTAAGCCTAAGCCTAAGCCAAGCCTAAGACTAAGCCTAAGCCAAGCCTAAGCCTAACCAAAGACAAGCCTAAGCCAAGACTAAGCCAAGCCTAAGCCAAGCCTAAGCCAAGCCTAAGCAAAGCTTAAGACTAAGCCCAACCTAAGCCTAAGCCTGAGCCTAACCTAAGCCAAGCCAAGCTAAGCTTAAACCTAAGCCTAAGCCTAGCCTAAGCTAAGGTTAAGCCAAGCCTAAGTCAAGCCTTAGCCAAGCCTAATCTTAAACCGAAGCCTAATTTCTTTCGATTGGCTTGTATTTTGGCCTGTCGCGCAGCTGTCGAGACCTAGTCACTTGCGGTAGTCGATTCTCTCACTTCCCGGCCCCTTTAACGCGTAATTTTTCTGGGCTAGCCAAGCAGGTACAGGAATCGTCAAAGCCAAGCATAAGCCATTGCTAGCTTAAAACTGAGGATAATCCGGAACATTCGGGAGAGAAATATAGATGTATATGCAAATTGCGAAAGTTGAGAACTAAAAAAGCTTGCTCGTGTCAGGCGGGTTGGGAAAAAATTAAGAAAGTGAAATGGCAGCTACCGTACCCTCGGGGGTTCGCCTTCAAGGGGTGGCGAGTCGTCACGGCGTGGCGATGGCTTGCGCTGGGCCTAGATTTCGATTTTAAAGGTATTGTGAAGACAAAATCCATAATATAAGCTGGTTTTAGCCTTCCCGGTCTCTTAAAATAAGATTTTTAGCAAAATTTTTACCTTTACGGCTTCTTGAGAAGATTGCGGCCTCATTGGATCGAAGTGCGCTAAAAATTTGAAAATTTAGCGGTAGAAATTCCTGAAGTATCTCTGCTAGCCCGCCATCGTTTCCGAAACAGTCTCTGCTAGTGACCCTCGCTTTCGTAAGGAATCTCTGCTAGCCTGCCTGTGATTTCGGCAAAGTGTCTTTGCAGGCTTGCCGCGCTTTGGAAAAGAATCTATGTTCGCCTCCCCTGATTTTCCCAAATAATCGGTGCTAGCTGGCCTTTTCCCACAAGAATCGCTGCTATTCGCGCGTTTTTCGATTTCTCTCTCTCTCTCTCTCTCTCTCTCTCTCTCTTTCGCTCTCTCTCTCCCTCTATCTCGATTTCTCTGTCGCTATCTCTCCCTCTCTCACGATTTCTCTCGTTCTCCCTCTCTCCCTCGCTCTCTTTCTCTCTCTCTCACCTAGCTGCTGAGATTCCGCCGCAATCTTGTCGAAGATGTCTTGGAAGTTCTCACTCGACTCGCTCATCTGAAGGTCCATTGTTAAGGCTTAAAGGGACGATGAAAGCACCTGATCGGGCGGTATCTCGACTGACTGGATCTCCGGCGCGTAAGTCATATCATCATGATCATCGTGCTCCATTTTGTCGAAAACCTAGAAACCAAATTCGGCTGAGAAAGTTTTCTAGGGATCGCTGCTAGCCTGCCCTCATTCTTTTGCCTTTGACTTCCGAAATCACCTCTGCCAGCCTGGTTTAAAAATCAAAAACCTCTGCCAGCTTGCCAAGATTTCCGGAAAATTCACTGCTAGTTTACCATTAAATTCTTTAGAAACCGCAGCAAGAACGCCTAGTTTTCCCCAAAGAATTCCTGCTAGTTTGCCTATCTTTCGAAGCAAATTTGCTTACATCATTTGTCTTGATCATAGCACTCGTAGCTTCGGCAGCGGATGGGACGCGGATGAAGGGCTGGAAAAGCTCGTCGTTCTCTCTCTCTCGCTCGCTCTCTCTCTCTCGCTCTCACTCACCTGCTGTCGTTGCCTATTGTCTCCCTGGCTGCTCAACATATCCTCTTCCATCACAAAACCACTAGCATTGTTTGGCGATTGATTTCTATGTTTTTGTTGGGCTTGTTGTTGGTTCTAAAACCAAGGTTTATTGAGCTTTTAAAGGTACTAGGAAGCGCAAGAATCCCCATTCATTGACTAGGTCTCGAAAGCTACGCGACACTCCAAAACACGCGTTACTCACATTTGAATAATGGCCATTAACCGTTTAACGAAGCCTAAGCCTAAGCCCAATCCTAAGCCTAAGCCTAAGCCTAAGCCTAAACCTAAGCCTAAGCCCAAGCCTAAGCCTAAGCCTAAGCCTAAACCTAAACCTAAGCCTAAGCCTAAGCCTAAGCCTAAGCCTAAGCCTAAGCCTAAGCCTAAGCCTAAGCCTAAGCACAAGCCCAAGCCCAAGTCTAAGCCTAAACCTAAGCCTAAGCCTAAGCCTAAGCCTAAGCCTAAGCCTAAGCCTAAGCAAAGTCAAAGCCCATGCCTACCTTCTGATTTGCCAAATATTCTATCGCATCGTCGACGAACATCTCGGCCTCTGCTAGTCGTCTGGGGTCTTCTGAATCGACTCAGAGTTTTTAAGGCTTTCAGAATCGAACGAACCATCGACGAGCTGCCGGCTTCCTTGCTGACCTCCTTGCTGTTGTTGTTGCTGCTGTGGTGGATTTAGCTGAACTCGAATATGCTCCGACTCGATTGGCGCCTAAAAATTGGTATAGACGCCGCAGAGAGGCACGAATTTTGGTGTCATCGTCCCTTTAAAGCTGTTAAAAACCCACCGGCTGCTGACCGTACTGCTGTTGATGGGTCTGCACCAAAATCTCTTGCTCCTCCTTCGACGTCGGGGCATCGAATGGGGGGAGCCAGGGTTGGGCTTGCTGGTCTTGTTGAGTTTGTTGTCCTTGCTGGAATTGCTGATCCCTGGGGCCCTTGTTGAAATTGTTGGCCCTGGGCTTGCAGAGCTTGCTGAGCTTGTTGGCTTGTTGAACTTGAGCTTGCTGTGCTTGCTGAATGTCTTGAGGCTGCTGCCCAGAACCAGCTTGTTGCTGCTCAAATTGAATCGGAATATCTTCTGAAGCTGCAGACGACAAGTTGGCTTGCGCAACTTGGCCGGAAGTGGCGAAAGCCGGCCTCTGGTTCAGCTGCGGGGTGGCTAGAGGGGTGGCGTCGGTTCCGAGGTCATATTCCTGGATTAGGGCCTGAAATACGTAGTTTAAAAGGTGAAGCTCAAAGTAGTGTAGTTAAGCCGAAGCATAAGCTCAAGCCTAAGCCTTAAGGCCTAACAAGGGAACCTCAAGTTGGCACGGTGGAGTTTCGAAAAACGCTCGCGGCTACCCCTAGGTTTTCGACTATGGCGATTCCAACGGTCTAGTCAGAATTTCCTAAATGGGCCTCTGGACAGAGATACAGCACTTCCGGAAAATGATAATTTACATCCGAAAAATTAGCATTGGCAATAGGTTTATGAGGCTCTCCCATCAGTATGGAATCACCAGTTGAATGGCCGAGTGGTAAGCTACTCGCTTGATAGAATACTGACGAGGGTTCGAATCCGCTCACGATTTTTTATTTTGCTTTTTGACCGGAACTTTCTGCCCAACTCCAAGCTTTGATTTTTACTATAAGAATAATTTTTGGTTATGGCCCCAGACTGTACTCCCAAGAATCCTGAAAACTCGTTCTCGAAATTCAAAAAAGTTGGGTCTACCCATATTCCATTTTTTTACAGAGAAGCCCCTATGATTTACTTGGATGCTTTTAGAAGTTTTAGAAAGAGGACGTATTTTCGAAAAAAAGTAACCTAAGCCTAGGCCTATGCTGAAGCCTAAGCCCAGGAAAAGTCAAGCAAAGGCTCGACACACCTGAAGTTGTGCAGCTTCTTCGGGCGTGATCGGCTTCTTCTCCTCGGGCGGGGTGGTCCGCAACTGGTCGACAGAGATCTTGACGAAGTCGTCGGAATCCGAGCTGGCGCGTGGGCCGACGATAGACCCCGGCTGGAATTGGACGTCGTGGGTGGGGGAGGAGCCGTCGATACCCTGAAAAAGTCTCTCTCTCTCTCTCTCTCTCTCCTCTCTCTCTCTCTCTTTCTCTCTCTCTTTAACTTACATGTCCTCTCATATCCATCGAGAATTCAGATTCGACGTCGGACGGCTGGATGCTGTGATGATCCCACATCGGGCTTTCTCCGGAAAGGTTTTTGATCTCGCTCATGATCTTCTGCTCCAAGAATCGACTGCAAGACAGTATTTTAGAAAGAAAGGCATTCCCAAATATCTCTGCTAGAGTGCCCGCGACTCAAAGAATCTCTGCTACGTACCGATTTTCCGGTCCGCTGTCACTCGACGTGTGCATGCTGATGTGATCGGCCGGTGCCAATTTGTCGATTGCGCGAGATTCATCTGTTGACAAGCCGGAAGAGGTTTCTCCTCCAGTCTAAAAACTTGCCTTTTTGCCTTCAACGTTCCTTTAAGGGTCGCGTAAAAGGACTGGAAGGTGCGAAAATCAACCCCCCAGGCCCGCCTAGGTCACGACAACTCTCTAGGCACCAGGTAAGCGGTATTTCAAGTCTCATAAGCCCAAACCTAAGCCTAGCCTAAGCCTAAGCCTAAGCTCAACATAAGCCTAAAATACCCTACCTCCCGATCCTCCAGCCTCGCCAGCCTGTCGGCCTCAACTTGGGCGAGTTCGGCTTGCCAGGCTCGGAGAGCCGCTTGATCTTCTGGGCTAGCTTGTGTCTGAACTCCATCTTGTCTCATCTCCTGAAGCTGCTTTGGCAAGGCGGCCAGCTGGGCGCCGAACTTCTCGACGAACGCGTCGGCCTCGTCGAGGCGGCTGTGGGCGGGGGCGTGTTGAGCCTAGAAAAGCGTTGTATCCCAAATGATCTCTGCTGGCCTGCCCACCTGTTCAAACTGCTTCTGAAGCTGCTCCGGAACTTTCTTGGCTTCTTCTGCGACCTTAAAAACAAAATTATCATCCTTCAAGCGGCTAATAACCTGCTGCAGCTGACCACCGATCGCTTCCGCTTTTTCCTGAGCCTTCAAATACGCTTCATCAGCTGCAGATTTCGTCTTTTCCACCAACTCCTGCCCGTACGCCTTGGCATCGGAGGCGACGGATTGGGCGGTCTTGAAGAAGATTTTAAAGGAACCGGGAAGTGTTAGAGTCTACTGCATTGGTCTACTAGGTCTCGAAAATTGGGAGATAAACCAAAAAACGTCACCTACCTCCTTGGCTCGCTCAAATCCACCTCGAACCGTCTCGGGCATCGTCTGGGAGTCCGGGCCGCTGAGGAGGGCCTAGAAATAAGACTGTAAGAGAGAGAGAGAAAGAGAGAAAAAGAGAGAAAGAGAGCGAGAGAGAGCGAGAGAGAGCAAGTGCTAGCTTACCAATCCATTTCCAAGGAGTCCAAGAACGGTGTTTAGAATTCCAGGTTCCTGAAAAAATTCAAATCCAAATTTTAAACGTTTAAAGGAGCTGGCAAGGCATAAAAACTACCTCCGAGCTGGCCACCTTCTCCTCTCCCTCCTCCTTCTTGGCCGCGTTCTTGTCGACCATGCGGAAGAAGAAGTAGGCGAACGAGATGGCCATCGCCGAGAGGAGCACTGAAAAAAAGATTTTTCTCTTTATCTCTCTTCTCTCTCCCTCTTTCTCTCTTTCTCCCTCTCTCTCTCTCTCCCTCTCTCTCTGCACATGCTAGCAGAGAATCTTGCGGGACCTGTCACCTTAGCAAGGCAAAAACTTACGTCTAATGGGCGCATTGAAGACCATGAACTTGTCATCCTCCTCGCACTCCTCCCACTCCTCTGGGTCGTAGCCCAGCTCGGCCGAGTAGACCATCGTCTCCCGTCTCCCGGAGCGAGGTCTTGTGGTTACCCTGAAATTATGTGGCTAGCAGAGATCATTTGGGAATGGAAGGGGAAGGCTAGCAGAGATCATTTGGGAATGGAAGGGGAAGGCTAGCAGAGATCATTTGGGAATGGAAAGGGGGAAGGCTAGCAGAGATCATTTGGGAATGGAAGGGAAGGCTAGCAGAGATCATTTGGGAATGGAAGGGGAAGGCAGCCGAGATCATTTGGGAATGGAAGGGAAGGCTAGCAGAGATCATTTGGGAATGGAAGGGAAGGCTAGCAGAGATCATTTGGGAATGGAAGGGAAGGCTAGCAGAGATCATTTGGGAATGGAAGGGAAGGCTAGCCGAGATCATTTGGGAATGGAAGGAAGGCTAGCAGATCATTTGGGAATGGAAGGGGAAGGCTAGCCGAGATCATTTGGGAATGGAAGGGAAGGCTAGCAGAGATCATTTGGGAATGGAAGGGAAGGCTAGCAGAGATCATTTGGGAATGGAAGGGAAGGCTAGCGAGATCATTTGGGAATGGAAGGGGAAGGCTAGCAGAGATCATTTGGGAATGGAAGGGGCAGGCTAGCAGAGATCATTTGGGAATGGAAGGGAAGGCTAGCAGAGATCATTTGGGAATGGAAGGGAAGGCTAGCAGAGATCATTTGGGAATGGAAGGGGAAGGCTAGCAGAGATCATTTGGGAATGGAAGGGCAGGCTAGCAGAGATCATTTGGGAATGGAAGGGAAGGCTAGCAGAGATCATTTGGGAATGGAGGGGCAGGCTAGCAGAGATCATTTGGGAATGGAAGGGGCAGGCTAGCAGAGATCATTTGGGAATGGAAGGGGAAGGCTAGCAGAGATCCTTAAGGAACACAGCAGTCTGGGAGAGATTTTTCAGAATTCAGAGCAACCTGGCAGTGAGTTTTTGACACATGGGGCAGGCTAGGAGCCAAAAAGATCAGGCATACTGAAAACCTAGCAGGTTTCAGTTTTTAGAGGGCCATCTAGCAGGGAACCTCTGCACCGGAAGTGACAGAAAGGCAGGCTAGCAGAGATTCTTTAGAAGTCAGGGCAAGCTAGCAGCGCTTCTTTCAAAAGTATGATCGGGCTCACAAGGAATTTTAGCTCTAAATAATATAGCAGAGATCCCCAGAGTCGGAACCAGCTTTTAGGCAGGCTGGCAGTGAACTTTGCGGTTGCAGCTTGGGGCAGCATTGAGAGGTTGAGAAACGGAAGTGAGCGGCTTCTGCTCCACCGAGAAAGCTATCACAGTTCCCTAGAGGCATAAGCTACGAGAAGGCTAGCTAGCAGAGATTCTTCAAAACCGAAAAATGGCCCACCCCGGCCGGGCAATCGATCGATTCAGTATGGGTGCGGTGAGGCTCAAGCCATGCGAAGGAGTGAGAAGGGGCCCCCATGGTCTTTTTGCATGGCCCGGGGCGAGTTACAGCAGCTGACACGCCTTGGGGCCCAGAGGGCCCAAGGCGGGAAACCTGGGATGGGAACGGGCTAGTTGAAACGACGAGCAGGCTCTCTGAGCTTGAAAGTGGAGAAAAACTTGGAATTCGCGACGGGGCAAGCTAGCAGAGATCATTTATTAATCATAAAACTTATAAAAACGGCCAAATGGAAAAATGAAGCGGAGGAAGTAACAGAGCACCTTTCGGGTTTTGGTCAGTTCAGAGATTTTCGTACTCCAGGCGTGCTAGCAGAGTTCATTGGGGAAAGCCGGGCGGGTAAGGAAAGCTAGCAGGGTTTCTTTGAGGAACAGGTGTTTGGCAGGCTAGCAGAATTTCTTTGCGGGAAACACTTGGAATCTGATCAAATTCCCAATGTCCCAGAGGGGGTAGATCCGGGATTCGGATCTGCCCCCGAAAAGCAAATAGACTCCCACTCGAGTTACTAGAAAAATACGGGGACAGACATCAGATCCGGTACACAAATAGACACATCATGGAGACAGCTGGAGGTTACATAAAAAGATGATTGACGCACTCGAGTTACGGCTAAGGGTAAGATGAAGGGCAGGCTAGCAGAGATATTTGGGAATGGAAGGGGCAGGCTAGCAGAGATCATTTGGGAATGGAAGGGGCAGGCTAGCAGAGATCATTTGGGAATGGAAGGGGCAGGCTAGCAGAGATCATTTGGGAATGGAAGGTGCAGGCTAGCAGAGATCATTTGGGAATGGAAGGGGCAGGCTAGCAGAGATCATTTGGGAATGGAAGGGGCAGGCTAGCAGAGATCATTTGGGAATGGAAGGGGCTGGCTAGCAGAGATCATTTGGGAATGGAAGGGCAGGCTAGCAGAGATCATTTGGGAATGGAAGGGCAGGCTAGCAGAGATCATTTGGGAATGGAAGGGGCAGGCTAGCAGGGATTCCCTAGGAAACTTTGGCGAACCAGACCGATTGTCCCGGTGCTTCCTGATTGCTTCCAGCTGTTCGCGCTCTCACGAAACAGCCCGGCGTCAGCGCCAAGGTAAGTGAACAGCCGCGTCTCTCATGTTTTTGCCTAGTTGCTTCAAAAATTTGACATCGGCGAAAGGCAAAAAAATATGTCTGTTGTCTGCATGTCTCTCTCTCTATCTCTCTCTTTCTCTCTCTCTCTCTGTCTTTCTAGCTGTTACCTCGCCTGGAGATGTGTATTTAACTTTAATTTTTCCCACAGTTCTTTTATTCAAGTTGCAAAGCCAAATACATTCAAAGACAATCATACACGCAATGAAAATAAGACAAAACAGGACCAAATTATCAAAATTTCCGAGAAAATCACTATTTACTTGTTGCGCGTTGCACATAGGAGGAAGGAATAGAATTCAAAGGCCAAAAATCACAAAATACAAACTGCAAAATGCGCAAAATAGGGTGGAAAGCTTAGTGGGGGACACGTAATGGGTGTGGAATGACACGAAAGAGGTACGGTAGGGTACGAAAAGTAAGGACTAAAGGGGCCTGGAAGTCATAACTCCATAAATCAATATTTCCATATTTTTTGTATGGATTTTGACTTCCAGATGCCTTTAAAAGAGATCCGATGTAGATCAGTGGTAAAATAAGCAGCAGAAAGACGCTACGGTACGCTACAAAATACGGTACGCAGCACACACGGTGTAAGTAGGAATGTCGTGTAGCGTGGAAATGTGGAGATGCGTGTAGGCTAGCAGTTTGTGAAGCTGCTTTTGCCGAAGGGTTTCCTGGAAAAACGGTTTGGTTCTCCTCGCTATGGTTAAAGGGGAAGCCTAAGCCGAAGCTGAAGCCTAAGCCTAAGCCTAAGCCTAAGCCTAAACAAGCCTAAGCCTAACAAGCCCAAGGCTCCACACCCGATATATAATTATTTCTTTTCAAACGTTTGGGTGTTGCAAAACGAGAGAGATAACGAGAGAGAGAGAGATAACGAGAGAGAGAGAGAGAGAGAGAGAGAGAGAGAGAGTGAGGGAGAAATAGAAAGACAGTGGACGCTAATATCCGTATATTTTTGGGGAAATAACCATCCCCAGAGTTTCCAAGCGTACGGTATTTTTCAAATGTCGTGCCGATCTACCCAGTGGGGGAGAAGAGTTTCCATTAGCCCTGCCAACACGAATAAATTATCTTGTCGCTCGGACCGGGCCGTGAAAGGCCATTCGGTCTCTCTCTCTCTCTCTCCCTCTTACTCTCTCTCTCTCTATCTCTCTCGCCGATAAAAATCTCGTCTCCCCTCCACTCGCCGCCCTGTTTCCCGCACATTTCGCTTGGGGGACACGCTGAAGATTTGAATTGGAGCGCCCTTTTTGGGTCTGTTTGTTTCCCCCGCTCTCTCTCTCTCTCTCTCTCTCTCTCTTTCTCTCGCAGTGGCGCGGTAACTTTTTGAAGAATGAGCGCCGCTTTGTTTCTTTCACTGCCCCGGGACCCCGCGTTCAAATTAAGGTAGGACTAGGAGATGGATGGGGGGGGGGAGTCGGAGGGTTACGGTGTTTAAACTTGCCTTTTTAAAGATTGCTAAAAATGACGACAAGAGAGAGAGAGAGAGAGAGAGAGAGAGAAAGAGAGAGAAACAAACAGTCTCAAAAAGGATGAAAACAGAAAGATCTCTGCTAGCCTGCCCCTTCCATTCCCAAATGATCTCTGCTAGCCTACCCCTTCCATTCCCAAATGATCTCTGCTAGCCTGCCCCTTCCATTCCCAAATGATCTCTGCTAGCCTGCCCCTTCCATTCCCAGGTTAAGGCATACGACACAGTTGACCCGGCGCCCGCTGTGCGCAACAGTTTGACGCCTCCGCCTGGGTTGTTGTTTTAACGGCACAGGCAAGGCATGGCTGCGGATTCGTGGACTAAGGATTCCCAAATTCACCAGTAGTTTAACCCTCCAAAAACGGGAAAATTAGATAGATGGGACCCCGCCGAAAACCCTGGTTTTGGCTCCTTTCCGAAATATCCAAGGACCACCATTTTTTCTTGAAAATGCCTTTAAAACGCTCTACGAAGCCAACTTCCCATGCTCTCACCCAAACAAACGCGCTATTTGATGACCCGTAAAGCCGATCCCGACAATGGCTGGAATATGGTTTTTCGGCCCACCATTTAGCGTGGGAATGTGGTAATGGTGCTGGGACCCTTGAGATACGGTAGGTAGGATAGGGAGAGAGCAAGAGGAAGAGCGAGAGAGCAGAGAGAGAGAGAGCGCGTGAGAGAGACTGAGCTAGAGAGAGATAGACACTCACTTTGCAGGGCTTTTCCCCTGGAGGCCGGCCAGCGGCTTCCTCTGCGGCACAAACTGGAAGGGGGAGGTGTCGAGGTGGTCGAGCTTCGTCTTCACGTCTTCCATCGCTTTTTCCGTATCCTAAAAACAAGATAAAACGATTTAAAGGGACTCTAAAGCGCGAAGATCGAGTATTTTCCACGACTAGGTCTTGACAGTTACGCTGTATTCCATTAGATGATGCAATATCAATAGATTTTTCGGTAAGCGTAGGAGTAAACCAAGCCTAAGCAGAAGCTTTTGCTGGAGCACGAGCCTAAGCCTAAGTCTAAACTTTGGTTAAGTCTGAGTCAAGCCTAAGAAAATGGAAAAGCCCAAGCTCAAGTCTAAGTCAGGCCCAAGCCTAAAACCAAAGCCTAAGCCAAGCACAGTTGTCTAGACCCAGTCGATGAGAGGTGTCAATTTTAAGACTTCCTGGTCCCTTGAAATAGACGGCGCAAGCCCAATCCAATGAAATTTGTAAGATCGCTTACCATGGACTTAAGTCCAGAGCTAGGGGACGCTACTCCAAGAATGCTGGAGACGGAGTGGCGTGAGTATTGGCTGGCGGAAGTGGCAGGAGTAGGGATGCAATCTGAAAAACTTGGTAGAAAGAGAGCGAGAGAGAGAGCGAGAGAGCGAGTTAGGGAGGGAGCGCAAGGGAGTGAGATGCTTACCCGGCTTCTGCTCCTCCTGACTAGTACTCGGCCGCATCATCATCTGGGCCCGCTGCGCCAGGGCGAGGTTCCGGAAGAACTGCATGTTTTGAGCGGTGGGGATCCAGGTGGGCTGAAAAGACGAATGCATTGATGAATCGTATCTCTCTCTCATGCTCTTTCACCCTCTCTCTCTCTCTCTCTCTCTCTCTCTCTCTCTCCCTTTCTCGCTCCAATTACCGGTTTCGGCAACACGATCGGCTGGAATTGGGGCTGCTGGGGTTTTGGGCTCGAGCCCGCCGACATCGACATCGGCGAGTACTGCTGGTAGAGGAGGGGCTAAAAATTGGATGTCTCTCACTCTCTCCCTTGTTCTCTCTCGTTCTCGTTCTCTCTTTCTCTCTCGTTCTCTCGCTCTCTCTCTCGTCCTGTCTCTCTTGTTCTCTCTCGTTCTCGTTCTCTCTCTCTCTCTTCTCTCTTCTCTCTCTCGCTCTCTCTCTCTCTCTCTCTCTCTCTCTCTCTTCTCTAGCTTACCGTTTTATTTTGATTATTAACAGGTGATACTCCCAAGTAGCTCGGCAGGGGCGAGAGGGTCGGGTTGAGGAGGAGGTTCTAAAAAAGGGATTTGTATTTATCTTTTTTTTTCTCTCTTCCTCTCTCCCTCTCTCGCTCTCTCTCACCTGTGGCTTGGGTCTCTGCATCATTTTTGCCTCGGCTTCTATCCGCTTCCGTTCCCTGTCCGCCAGCTCGGCCAGCTGCATCATCGAGTCCATTCGGTAGTCGTTTCTAAAGCGCAAACATGGATTCTAAAGGGGCTGGGAAGTGCAAAGATCAATTCCTGTCTTAGACCAGGGCTCGACAGCTACTTGACACGCCAAAAACGCTTCAGTTTCACGGCGTCCCAACGAGCTTGTGGTGTTTTTTGCTGCTTTACGTAGCCGTCGAGACCTAGCCGACAGACGGGGCCGATTTTCTAGTTTCCAGGTACCTCTAAACCTCGCAAAAAAAATTGTAAAACTTACCCAAACTTTGGCAGCTTGCTCGCGTTGGCCAGGTCAAAGTCGGACTGGCTTCGCTTGCAGGCGAGATTCCCCTAAAATTCGCCTTATAGATCTTGGTTGTATTTTGTAGTCTGTAGTTTGTAGTGTGTAGTACCATTTCAAACGGCTTTTGAAGCATATTGTAGTCCCTATTTTTCAATTTTTTCGTGTGCTCTTTCGAAAAACTTGGAGTTGTATTTTGTGGTCTGGTATCTGTAGTGTGTAGTCTGTTGTGTACTTTGTAGTTTGTAGCCTTCAACGTCCGCCTACCTGGCTTTGCTTTTGAAGCGGCGTCTGGGGGCACGAGGCCGGGGAGAGCAGGGGCTGTTGCGTGAAGCAGACCGACTCGTCGAAGATGCCGTTTTCTGCAAGAAATTCTCTGGCGTTAGGAGGCAGGCTAGCAGAAGGCCTTTAGGACCAGTGGCTTCTCAGATATTATTATATTTGTCTGAAACTGTACTCACCGTCCGGCTCGGGCCCCGAGTAGACGAACAGCGGGATTTTCTTGGTGCCGAAAAGGTAGTGGACTTTTTTGATGAGTCCGATGGCGACGAGAACATTTGCGATGTCATACAGACGACGGCATCGGCCTTAAAAATTGGCTTCTGAAGGGGCTCGGACACGAAAATTTGATTTTAAAAGATCTCTACTAGCCTGCCCCGTCTTAAAAACCGATTCCTCGAGAATTGATAGCATGCCTTGCCGATCTCCGGATCCTCAAGGATCTCTGCTAGCTTATCGACCCAAAATCACACAATTTTTCAGCTTCCACAATGATCCCTGCTAGCCTGCCTTCAAAACCTCTTCAAAACCCACTCCTGCTCGGCGGTTCAAATCCCTCCGTCTCGGGGTCTTTGATCAGCACCGTGCTCGCCACGTCCAGGCTCACTTTTCGTGCCGTTTTCTGAAATTTTGGGTACTTTTCAAGGTACTGTAACTTACCGGATTGCACAGTAGGACCATCAGAAAACGTCGGCAAAGCTGGGCGAGGGAATTCCGGGTGTTCCGGTCACGGCAGATGGTTTTGGCCTGAATCTTATCGCGGGTTTAAAGGCAGGGTGACAAAGAGAGAGAGAGAGAGAGAGAGATAGAGTGGAG
>JBBGBA010000203.1:95000-226863 GCA_038088335.1 Mesorhabditis sp. LJ9110
CAGTTCTCCCGCCAATTTGAATGCGATGCAAAATGCCATTCCCACGCCCTTACCCCCAGCTTGCGTAAGAAATTGAAATAAGCTAGCTGAGAAAATTGTGGCATCCAAAACCATAGAAGAAAACGGGCAGGCTAGCTGAGAAATCTAAGGAACTCGAAATCCTGGTTGGGCAAGCTAGCAGAGATCTTTGAGGAATGGGGGAGGCAGGCTGGCAGGGATTTTTTGAGCGTCATTTTTGTCAGGCAAACTAGCAAAGGTTTTTGAGGAAAAGAGCCGGATGGCAGCGACGCTTAAGGAATTTGATGGCGAGTTAGAGAGAGAGAAAGAGAGAGAGAAAGAGAGAGAGAGAGAGAGAGAGAGAGAGAGAGAGAAAGTAATAGATAGCTACACTGATCGAGGCATGCTAGCAGAGAAACTTGAGGAAACCAGGTTTTTTTCAGCGAAAAAGTACTGACCAGCCTCCCTCTCTCCCTCCCTGACTTTCCTTATCTCCACGACGCCATCGGAGGGTGTAAAACCCCCATGTCCGCAGCCGCAATTTGAATTTTGGCGCTGGTGCTGATAGCCTGGGGGGTAGGAAGTCAGAATAAAAAATTTGATCAGTATGTTCAATTCAATAAGCCTAAGCCTAAGCCTAAGTCTAAGCCTAAGCCTAAGCCTAAGCTTAAGCCTAAGCCTAAGCCTAAGCCTAAGCAAACCTAAGCCTAAGCCTAAGCCAAAGCCTAATTCCAAGCCTAAGCCAAGCCTAAGCCTAAGCAAGCTAGCCTAAGCCTAAGCCTAAGCCTGAAAGCCTAGCCTAAGCTCAGCCAAGCCTAAGCCTAAGCCTCTAAGCCAAGCCTAAGTCTAAGCCTAAACCTATCCCGCGCTCAAAAATACCGTACCCAAAGCCTTAGATACGCGAACCGTCGCATCCTATTTCACGCCCGAGGCTACCGTACCCCCAAGAACATCGCTTCCTGTCGTTTGTAACAATGCGTGGTTGTAGCCTCCTGTATTTGCGGGATCCCGTGGAGTACAAGAGTGCTGCAGCCCCTCCGCCCCAGTGTTCCGTTCCGTTCCGGGGCCAAATTGCGCAACGGTGCCCTGACCCCCTTCTCCTCTTCTCTTGCTCACACCACGCCCCGGCTACAATTTGTATCAGCTTTCCAAGGAGGGCAGCGGTGTTGGCAGAATGCCAATTTTTCAAGGAAAGCTAAGCTTCCTTGCCACACCCGACATGCCTAAGCCTAAACCTAAGCCTAACGTAAGCCTAAGCCAAGCCTAAGCCAAGCCTAAGCTAAGCCTAAGCTAAGCCTAAGCATAAGCCTAAGCCTAAGCATAAGCCTAAGCCGAAGTATAAGCCCAAGCCTAAGCATAAGCCTAAGTCTAAGCATAAGCCTAAGTCTAAGCATAAGCCTAAGCCTAAGCATAAGCCTAAGCCTAAGCCCAAGCCTAAGCCCCGGCCTAAGCCGAAATCCTAAGCCTAAGCCTAACCCAAGCCGGCTAGCGGAGATGCTTGAGGAATTTAGGATGTTTTCTTAAGTGCTTTGGAAGAAAAGCAAGCTAGCAGAGATTCTTCGCCAAAACCGAGCTCAAAATAGATTTTTTGCATCGCCATGGCTGACTAGCAGAGATCTTTGAGCCGGATCAACGACGCAGTGAAACCTACCGTAACCCGATCTACCTCCCTACTATCCCAGCCACAAGTTATGGCCTATCATTAAGCAACAGGGGCCCCCACTAAATAGCACATGTTTTACGGGGAGGTGGACAATTCCGGGTGCAGCTGTGGTGCCGGAAGGAGCGAGAGAAGAGAGAGAGAGAGAGAGAGAGAGAGAGAGAGAGAGAGCGCGCGTGAAATACAGACAAAAACAGGAAACCGGTAGACAACCGTGGTTTATGGCCTCCGGGGTGGGAGGATGGGGCAGGTTGCGGGCCCTAAAGGTCATCCGCGGCTCTTGGTCCTCAAGGATCTCTGCTAGCCTGCCAAAAATCTCCGCTGTGTGCCTTTCTGGTTCCTTTAAACCGGCTCAACTGGTTCAAAATCGAATAGGAAACGAAAAAGTACAAATTTCGAAAGCCGCGCTGATTTCGGTGGGGGAATTCGGGTTGAGTAAGTGGCCGTGGATCGGTGTTTTGTGTAGTCATTTAGGGATTGGGGGGAGGAAGGTCGTGTACTCGATAAATCAGAGGTAGATGCCGAGAGATTAAGCACCCAGATAGTGGCCATCTCGAATGTAGTCATTTGGAAGAGGGGAGGGATATTCTTTTGGAAAGAGCAGGCCCGCAGAGATTCTTGAGGAAAGGCTAGCTAGCAGGGATTCTTGAGGAGGTAGGCTAGCTGATATTCTTGAGGAGTGAGGAGGAAGTCGTTTGAAAACTTAAACTAAAAATGGGGCTTTATGAGCCATTCCGGTTTCGAAAAAGTAAAAACACATACGGCAAGGTATGCAATTAAGAGACTGCGTGATGGCTCAAAGAGGTGTGATACAGCCGTGAAGCCAGATGTCGCCTCGGGCGCTAAAAATCGGCTCAGCATGTGCCCTAGGGCCCAAAAGTGTGCGTGTGTGTACAGAGGAGCGGATGGAGACGGTGAGGGAGTGAGGGGGCTGTGACCGCGGGTGACCTAGCCGATGGCAGACTGGTGGGGCGTGCCCCACCCCTACCAAGCCATAGACACACCAAGATTTCGCGCGCCAACCACCCAAGCCGAGGGAGGCGAGAGAGTGAGAGGGAGGAGAGGGAGAGAGAGAGATGGAGAAATATATGGTTAGAATTACGAATCCTTGCCGGATCCAGCAGGCTAGCAGAGATCCTTTGGGAATGGAAGGGGCAGGCTAGCAGAGATCATTTGGGAATGGAAGGGGCAGGCTAGCAGAGATCATTTGGGAATGGAAGGGAAGGCTAGCAGAGATCATTTGGGAATGGAAGGGCAGGCTAGCAGATAGCCTTGAGGAAACGAAGGTAAGTTAGCAGATATCCTTAAAGTTCTCAAAGCAGTGTGAGAGCGAGAGAGAGAGAGAGAGGGACCCTTTAAAATCTAAATCTAAATCTACTCATTTTCGCAGCCGACAATTCAAAACCACCGGCGGGAGAGCAGCAATTTTTTGTGGGGGATGAGTGTCCTCAATCTCTTTGCCTTGGCTGTCACGTTGTGCGGTATTTCAAATGGTGTTCCCCCAGCTGCCCCCACGGGTCGTTCGGTAGTTTTTGCGGGGTTGCCCTTTTGGGTACAGCCGGTCGAAGGCGACGACTGACACTTTGAAGGCGCGATCTCGAGCCGAGAAAGAGAGTGAGAGACAGAAGAGAGAGAGAGAGAGAGAGAGGGGGGGGGAGAACATTACTGTCCCTGTCTTCACTAGACCTTTTAAAAATTTGTTAATTTTGGTCCGATGGCTAAAATTGCCGCCCAGGAAGCAATTCCTCAAAGAACCTTGCTAGGCTGCCCTGCATGCCACCCGGCTTTTTTTCTCGTACATCCTCACGCAGTTCCCAAATGATCTCTGCTATCCTGCCCCCTTCCATTCCCAAATGATCTCTGCTAGCCTGCCCCTTCCATTCCCAAATGATCTCTGCTAGCCTGCCCCTTCCATTCCCAAATGATCTCTGCTAGCCTGCCCCCTTCCATTCCCAAATGATCTCTGCTAGCCGCCCCTTCCATTCCCAAATGATCTCTGCTATCCTGCCCTCGATTCCCAAAGGATCTCTGCTAGCCTGCCCTTCCATTCCCAAATGATCTCTGCTATCCTGCCCTCGATTCCCAAAGGATCTCTGCTAGCCTGCCCTTCCATTCCCAAATGATCTCCTATCCTGCCTTCGATTCCCAAAGGATCTCTGCTAGCCTGCCCGATGCCTCGAATTTACGCAAAGGCGGTCGTCCTCATGCCCAGTCTCAATTCCGGAAACTCGTCAACAAATCTCAACAACTTTTCCAAATTTCGATTCTAAGCGTGCCAACGATTCCCAAAGGATCTCCGCCAGCCTACCATTGGGTTGTTATAGCCATAGGATCCTCATTTCCGGTTTTTCCAGCTTCCCACCCGTGTGGAAATGGTGGGACCTGCCGCACCAAATACCCTGAGGTCGATTGCCAAAGCTTCCCACCGTCGGGGAGGTGGAGCACTTTTTCTCTCTCCCCGAAAGGCTGAGGGTGCGCGGTGGTTTGGGTTCGTGTCCTCTCCCTCCCTCTCTCACTCACAAAACAGGCATCCATCTCCCGTTCGAGAGCGGGAGAGAGAGATATCCATTGGATCTTAGAGGAGCTGTTCCCACACTAATAGACAATGGCCAGTTGAGCTATGGAAATTATGCAGATTCACCGCGATGCCGGCCAGCACGTGACCTCCCGCCATTTTAAACGGCGAAAAACCGGCTCCCTGCAAGACACCGAAGTACCAAATTCGGCGCTTCTCTAATATCAGGGGGACCTAATTTTTTTTGTAGAAATCTAGAAATGCAAAAAAACAAATTTAATAGTGTTTTTATTTGAATTTAACCGGCCGTTTTAAAGTTAAACTATCCAAAAAAACTTCTAAAATACATCTAAATCCGGAATTCCGGTTCAAAAATCGTACCTATATATTTTTGTTCATGTAAAAAATGGATTTGAAGAAAAAGTTGGTCGATTCCCTGACCCCCGATAATGCGCAAGCGCCCAAACCTCTCTTTCATTTGATTCATTCATTCATTTTCATTAGGTCCCAATTTTGCACTTCAATTTTAAGGTTATTTGAAAATGCCGACAACCGAGCACTTCGATTTCCGGAAGCTGAATTCTTCGCAAAAATCGGCCGTCTACCTGCACCTGCGGTTTTGGGACAAGTGGCGGCTACGTCACGCTTCGAAGGTACAGTCTCCCCAGTTTGGATGTGAAATCGCTTGAATTTGAAAATTCTGGCGCTATTTTCGGAATCCTGAGCGGATTTTGATCATTCTAGATTTTTTAATGATGAAAAGTGACTAGAAAATCACTGAGATCGAGAGATTTCCGCCTTACGAAGCGTTACGACATGTAATCGCCACGCACTAAAAATGTCGTATTCGCCCCATAAACTTTTTGGTGTTACTTCAATTATTTACGTTTTTGTGCAAAGAAATCATTCTTGGTGCTTCTCGGCAGTGATTCTTTCGGTTTGACCAGTAGGTTCAATCCCGGTACGCACGAATTTTGGCTTTCAAGCCCCTTTAGGTTGACACGCAAGTTCCGCGTTTCCATAACCCCCTCATTTTTAGGTGTTCAACGCGAAACCAGCGCCCGAATTCTTGTTAGGCGGCCGCTTTAGCAGAATCTCGATCCAAGGGCGTGGCCGAGTAAGAATTAAAAATTTTGCGGCCAAGGCACCATCATTTAGCCTCTGGAAGAGCGCGGGAGTCTGGTACAGGTAGATGAAGTCCCAACTGGAGATTGGATATGAATAAATTTACGGAACGCGAAGAGTCCGATGGTGCTCCGCATTCGTCCATGGTAACTCCACGCCTAAGCCAATGCCTAAGCCTAGCCTCAGCTAAGCCTAAGCTAAGCCTAAGTTAAGCATAAGCCTAAAATTGCCGTTTTTCGTTCCCAATCCTGCCTTTAGTCTCCGTGAGGGGGAGAGCATGGTAGATTGGCAGACCGAAAAAGATATGGGAACCGCGGATGCGGAATGTACCTTTCTGAATCGATTCATGGCTTTCGTGCCGCGGCGGCCGGTCTGGTACGAGAGCGCAAACGGACAGGTGAGCCGGTCTTTCGCCTTTAAAAAATTCTCGGTTGGCTAGTCTGGTTGACAGTGTAGATTCTCATAATTTCTGATCCAGGCAGGTCTTCACGACCATGAGCAATTGGAAATACTGAAGTGGCCGCTGCACATCGTCCATAATTTGCCAAGATACGGATTTGTCGAATTTCTGCAATCAGAACGGATGGTGCCTCGACAACCGGAAAAGGTCAGCAGGAGAGCGACGGCTAAGCCTAAGCCCAAGCCCCTAAGCCGTAGGAAGTCTAAGCCTAAGCCTACGCCCGTGTCGAAGCCTGAGCTAAAGCCTAAGTATGAGCCTAAGCCTAAGTCCAAGCCTAAGCCTAAGCCTAAGCCTAAGTTCAGATTGGGATTGAACAACTGTGAAGTTCCGTTTAGGTCATCTTGCACTTCGTTACGTGTCCCATGGGGCTCGAGCCGCTGCCCCTATATGGTGCGTCGTTTGAGCAGGTACAGAACTTACGCTTTGCTATCAAAATGAAATTACAGCCTGAAATTACAATGTTGACAACAATTTTAATAGCATTTTACATAGTTAGTTATGAAAACCATTAAAAAAAATACAGATAACTTTCTACAATTTTTGACTTTAAGCAAAGACATGTTAAAAATGACAAAAAAGGTAAAAATTTTAAAACTATTTTTGATAACTTTCTAGCAATCAAAAACCACTAAAAACACAATAAAATACATTATGTATCCTCAACAGGAGGAAAAAAAAACAGAAATTTATTTTCCCATGCTAAAAATCTGCCTCCCCCCGCGACCAGTCCAGCTCCAATGAATTTTGGGTCGCCCACGTCCCACAAATTGTCTTCGACATGTGGCTCTTTTGCCGCGACTACTGGACGCGGATCATGGACGTGGCTACGGTGTTGTTGGAAGCGGCATTGGTTACGGTATGTACGCGTGTTCCAAAATGTACCGAAAAATCCGACTAACTAGGAGACGTTTTTGAGTGTCGTTGGGACTTAGGTGTCGAGTAAGTCTCTCTGGTGCAGAATTTTACGCTGATTCCGAATATGGTAACCGTTTTTGCGGAATAGCCATTTCTCGAAAGTTTTGAACGATTTAAACCCCAAAACAGCCCAAAATCGGCTACTTTTGTTAGGCATCAAAGGCTTCTTAATAAATTTTACAGAAAACCAGATAAGGCATCTTGTTCAGAAGAAAATTCTCTACAAAATGTACCATCTTAACCAAAATCATTGGAAAGTTGGAAAAATTTGATAATTGGGAGGCCCATAATTTTACAAAAATTTTCTAAACTCGCACATTTTTGAGTTAAGTAGCTTATTTGATAGAGAATTTTCTTCTGACCAAGATGCACTATCTGGTTTTCTCTAAAACCTATTCCGAAGCCTTTTATGAATATCGAAAGTAGCCGATTTTGGGGGTGTTTTGAGGTTTAAATCGTTCATAACTTTCGAGAAATGGCTATTCCGCAAAAACGGTTACCATATTCGGAATCAGCGTAAAATTCTGCACAAGATAGGCTTGCTTTGATCCCTAAGTCCCAACGACACTCAAAAACGTCTCCTTGTAAGTATCCGCCGGCGAGAGGAATGGCTCGGACGATGACCCTATGGCTTGTCAGCCAGAACGAGCCGGATAGGGTAACACCGCACGCTCTACAAAAAAACACGCTTTTCCAGTCCGATTACCATCTTTCCGATGCGCTCCTAAATACGCTCAACTCGAGTGTGGGTATCGATGACGAAGTTGAGATCCATCGTCGCATTTGTGTAAGATTTCGAAGAGGATGTCGTGGAAAACTTTTTTTGCTTCATACGCTTCTTTGTTTGGTGCTTTTGCATTATCGGGGGGCCCCTACTTCTTTCTTTCCCCTTTTCTTTTTTTATATCAAAAATATGGGGTTTTCGGCAAAATTTCGACCAAAATTTCGACCTTTTCAAGACTAGTTCGATAGTTTTTTAGTTGAAATATCGTTTTTTCACTAAAACACTATTAAAACACTTGATATTAACTCATCAGACATTTCTAGACTGAGACAAAAGGTTTGGTCCCCCCGATAATGCGAAATAACCTTTTTTTTCAGTCTAGTTCGGAGGAGCCGACATTCGGTGGCTATCCCTGCCGCTTCCAAAGTGTCAGGATTTTTGTTGCGCAAAACTGTGGGACTGGAGCAGCAAAAAAGGCGGATATCGAGCGAGATATCCGTGACTTGGACGCGGACGAAGTGGATGAATGTGTCAAACTATGGCCAATTCAGGATGCGGCTGAATCCGTCGAGCGCTAATGCCTCCATTTTTGCGGAATAAATTTTTTTTTAATTCCATATTTTTTTGCTTTGCTAAACCTAAGTTTAAGCCAAAGCCTAAGCCCAAGCCTAGGCCCAACCTAAGCCAAGCCTAAGCCAAGCCTAAGCCAAGCCGAAGCTAAGCCTAAGCCGAAGCCAAGCCTAAGCCTAAGGCTAATCCTAAGCCTAAGCCTAAGCTCCTAAGACAAGCCTAGGCCAAGCCTAGCCAAGCCGAAGCTAAGCCTAAGCCAAGCCAAGCCTAAGCCAAGCCTAAGCCATTTTGACCAGGTGTTTTTGTGCACATTGAAGTGCGTAATGAAAATGGCCGATCGGCCGCATGGGAGCCTTGGAAGTGAAACTTCAAAAATGGTACAAATCACAAATCCGATTTTTCAGCTATGCCAGGTAGCACATCGAAATCAGCGTTTCAAGCTAGTTAGAATGAGTCCGGGCGAAATTCTGACGAGCTCGACTGGATAACGCGAATTTGCGGAAAATCGGCGTTGCTCCAAAACGGCAAAAAGTGATCACTTCGAAAAATTCTAGCAATTAAACCAGGGCCGCCCAGGTTTGGTAGCAAAACTTTTTAGCACCATTTTTATGCTCTTTCAGATGCGGCATTCAAAACGATTTCGCAAGGTTGATTTCTCGCGAAATCAGCCTTGGAAGATACAACTGATCGGTAGGCTTGCCGGGTGTTTAGGTGAATAAGTTTAGAAAAAAATTAAAGTAATTCGGTAGCGACCCCCGCTAATACCCCAGTACCGTATTCTCAATAGCGCATCCACCCCCATTTGATCCTTCCCCCGCCGGCCGCTTTATGCATGACATCACAATTTATACCCCTCGGGTTCTTTTTCCGCTTTTCCTAGGCTTCACGGGTTGTCCGCCTCCACCCTAACCTCCTCCCAATCCGCCCCCCACAAAAAAACTTTGATATTTTCGGGGTCCCCCTGTCACTCCATTTCCCATTTCCCTGGGGGATTAAAGGGAGAGTGACAGCGGTGGAAAAGGCCAGGGAAAATGGGCGTGGCCAACGTTTTTTGGGCGCTTATATAATGGGCGGGAGTTGTGGAGGGGATCTTTGATGTATTTCGACCGTTTTTTGGTTGTTTCCGGCTGCTACACTTTAAAGCGCTAAATGGTTTTTGCCGCGTGGCAAGCTAGCAGGGATTCTTTGGGATTTACTAGAGCCTCGCAAGCTAGCAGAGACGATTGAGGAATTGGGAGAAAAGCAGACTAGCAGAGATTTTTGAGGAAATCTCAGAGATTTAATTTTGCAGGGATTCTCTAGGATTTTTTAGAATTGCGCAACCTAGCAGAGATCCTTTAGAATCGATACTTCAGGATTTTTTGTAAGGCAAGCTGGCGGAGGTTCTTTAGGAATTCGCCGGAAGGTGGGCTAGCAGAAATCCTTTAGGAATTGTTTTTTTATGCTTTTCGATCTTCCCTTTCGAATCTATTTCCGACCCGTAAACAGTAGGGTTCCGGAGGGGATGGCGGGAAAACCCCCAGCCCCTTTCATCCGGTCCATCCCTGAATTTCTGATCCACTAGAATATCCGAGGAATTCCGGGGGCCCCGCAGACCCTCTTACGGCATTCCGGATTCTTTCCGGAATGCTCCAAATAACGCGTAGATCCTCGTTGTTTATTAGGATGTTGGTAATCGGATAGTCTGAGGGTATCCAGGAACCGACAATTGCCTACGCAGCAACCGCTTCTTGGTTATTCTGAGCTTGTCAAAGTATTTAAGCGGAATGGCAAGGTGGGGGTTGTAGAATTTGTCGCGCCCGCGACACGCGACGCGTGGGCTGGCATGGATAGCTGCCCTGAGAGAGGCATTCCGCGTGCCCCGGTAGCTCAATAGGTAGAGCATCGGACTCGAAAGCCGTAGGATGCGGTTCGACCCCGCCAAGCACTTGTTTTGCGGATTGGACCCGGAGCTATCTTTGGACCTAGGAAGCCCGTAATTCCTAACTGACGCGTGCAGGTCGTAATCCATTACGTCGTTTATTAAGGGGGAGCGACATTTCATTAGACCTCAATTTCGCAATTCCTGAACTTTTTTAAATACTTCCCGCCTATGTGTTTATTAATTTCCCACGTTCACCCCGTCAAATTGAAAAAAAACGGAACTCCCTTGTTTTTTTCTTCTCTCCCCTTCTCTTCTCTCTCTCTCTTCTGAATTTTTAATGCCCCTAAAATTGCTTGGCTTCATCAGAAAAGACTTGAAGCGGAAGCGGAAAATTCGTAAGAACGTTTCCCCGTCATTTCTTAACATTTCGAAGACAGCTATTTGTCGCCATTTTTTGTCAAGGAGCTTGTTTTGGGCAAAAACTTGTAATGGCAGCGTCGAAAACTGTCTGTGGCTAACCAGTTATTTTCGGTCCCAAATGCCGGTCATTTCAATTCCGCCTGGTTAGGCTTAGCTTAGACTTAGCTTAGGCTTAGCTTAAGCTTAGGCTTAGGCTTAACCTTAGGCTTAGCCTAAGTGCCTCAAATTTAGCTTTGCCGACTCATAATATTACCAAAATCCGTACGTGCCCTCCCCTCATCCCGATTTGGCCGAAGTTCACGGAGATTTCGCCGGGAATGCCAGATTGGCCTTTGCGTGTCGTGTGTCTGTGTGGGTGTGGCTGTTTTGCTCGGATTTTATCGCTCGACCCAACTAAATTAACGGGTTCGGAAAGGCCAAGCCGGGTACACCATTCGTTTTTTACCGATTTTTCTGATTATCAATTCAAAATGTTTTGAATTAACAAAATTATATTTGCTTAGCTGCTCAAAATTTATAGCATTCCCTTTATACAAAATGCTTTCCAGTTTTGAATGTCAGCTTTTTAAGGCTAATTTTTAGTCAGTAATGCCGAACCAGGGCCACCAAATTCTCGTTGGCCTCTTCTTGGCCCTACTCGTCGCCGCCGAGGCTTCAACCATCTTTAAGAAGAGCGAAATCGCGCCCTCGTTGGCGTTGCAGAGATATTTGGACATTCAGGTATCAATCGGACCTTCAAATCTACCGAAACAATTTAGGAGACGATCAATCGTTTGGCCGAAGCGAATCGGGCGGTTCGATGCCGAGTTCCAGGTGAGGGAGAGAGAGTGAGAGAGAGAGAGCGAGAGAGAGAGAGAGAGGGGTGGGAGAGAGGGAGAGAGAGAGCGAGAGTGAGAGAGAGAGAGAAAGGGAGAGAGTGAGAGAGTGAGAGAAAGCGATAGACAGGGGGTGGGAGAGCGGGAGAGGGAGAGATCGTGAGACAAACACCTGTTTTAGGAACGACCTACAACAAGCAGAAGCGTTACATCGGGCCGGCCCGTCGCCTTGAAGAGCTGATCGCTCCGTTTAGGTAATAATTCGACCCATCTTTCGAAGGAGAGCGATAGAGAGCGAGAGAGAGAGAGATGAGAGAGAGAGAGAGAGAGAGAGAGAGGGAGAGAGAGAGAGAGAGAGAGAGAGAGAGCGCGCGCGTGAAAGATAGGGACATCGAAGGCCGGCTACCAAGTTTTTGACAACTTTTGAACACCGTAATCTATGGATTTCCCCCTTCTCAGCCCTTTGAACCCCCTATTTTCAGCATAGAAAACCACTACTCTTCGATGCCCCAACCGTCCCAACCGCAGCTCCAGGATTTCTACTATGTCGACTGCTAAAAAGTGTCCCACGGACCGAGCCGCCAATTTTCTGTATAATTGTCTACGTGTACGCCGGACGGAATAAATTGTTTGAATCGAATTTTCACGTTAATTTCCGAATTTTACGTAAGTACAGGGTGTCCCAAACCTGGTTCCATCGATATTTGAGGTTTCTCTAAAAAATCGGTAATTTTTCAACAGGCATTACGCAATTAGCATGCAAATCCTGCGTTTTTAGCGGTTCTCATGGTTTTTGGACGTAAAATTAGCGAATAAAAATGCATAGTAATCAAAATGAATCTTCCTTGTTTTCTGGCTTTTTCGAGAGCTTTCGATAGATACCTAAATCGTAAAAATCGGACTTGTCTGCGGCCCGCTAGGGGAGGTCGATTTTTTGGGGCACTCTGTACATGCGAAAACACCAAAAAAAAAATTCCGAAAGATTTTTCCCACTGTTTTTATTTCGTTGCTTACCCCTAAAAAGTTTGCGTAACTTAAAAATTGGTAACCGAAATCTGTTAATCATAATTTAATGAACAACTTAAACTTCAATGTGACGACACCTCGTCTCGACAAAACTGTTGACGCCCAAAACACCACATTCTGAGAAAACCTAAAAAAATAAAAAGGACCTTTTACGTTTCACACAGCTTTGAAACTGTTAAATTTAATTGTTAAAATCAGCAAAGTTGCCATTTTGCCAATCAATGATGTAATCAATTTTCTAGTGCTAGAAAAGTCAACCCAACGCCGCCATTTCGAAAAATAGATCATCCGCATAGCAAAGAACCATGTTTGAGCCAGTGACAACCACGCTTCGCATTCGGGGTTATTACCCTAAAACCTCGTGTATAATTCCGGTACAATTTGGTTACGTATCAATACAACCGACACCAAATAATGTGCGTAGGGGGCAATTCGCCGCAAAAGCTATATTAGGCTAAAGAGATGGTTCTCAGGATCCCCACTATCAATTTCTTTCATTACACCACTTAAAATATTGGAAATAGTCGAAATGCGATCAATAATTCAAACGAAATCGCAAAAATTCCACTCGCCAAGCGAGATATTTGCAAAAACCCGAAAAACGAAACACGCCAGTTTACGGTCATACGGAATTACGGAAGATCCGTATTTTCACCCGGACCTATACACGGGGAGGAACTATACACGAGGTTTTAGGGTAGCTTGTTTTTGATGTATGCAATACCAGTGGAAAAAAGACCGTTTCTCTCAAATTTCCTGTGAAAAACGGCGAAAAGCCAACGTTTATTTGTGTGCTGATTGGAAAACGGCTGTAACAACGGCTTGACAGAAATACAGATAGTAGCTAGTATGGCGTCAAATTGGCCGGGGTCTCTGCGATCGGCCATTCTTTGATCCGTTTTTGCGGTTGCTCCGCAATCGAATGCTCCGTCTCCATTCGCCACGTTGCATTGTTCGTTCCACAATTCTGTCCGAGATAAATGTCGACCTCGTCGACTCGCTGGCCCCGCGGCAGCCCCCTGCACTTCTTCGACTCCTAAAAATGGCAAGGTGCTTCTGCATCGGAGGCCAAAGTTTTCTCTTAGGATCTAATCTTTCAAATATAAATAGTCGAAGTGGTTCGAAATGTTTTTTGCTATTCCAAAATCTAACTTTATAAATATATCAATAGTACCATAACAAAAAGGATAGATTTTTTGCCAAAAATGCGCATCTTTCGATATTCTTTCCAATATTTCGACTTTTTAGAATTTTTTACATTTTTAGATAGTTTTTATAGTTAAATATAGTTATTTAACAAAAATGTTGGTAAGATCCGAACCTTCAAAATTAAATTGTGGGCCCATTCAAGGAGCTAGGTCACCCCAAGGTTCAAATTCTCTTTAACGGCTTACCGTGGTGCAGCGGTATATCTCGATCCGATCGTTGATGCCGATTTTCGTGCCCAGCGTCTCTATGATGTCAATGGGTCGGTAGCCGGGCTTAAAAAGATTCTTTTGAAAAGTTCATTAAGTTGCTTTAATAAAAACTTGCAAACGATTTCCACGACAAAAGTCTTCGTAATGTAAGCGGAGCCGAGTCTACCCTAAGCCAAACCTAAGCCAAGCCTAAGCCAAGCCTAAGCTAAGCCCAGGCTCAGCCTACGCTTAAGCCTAACCTGAGCCTGCTTAAGCCTAAGCCAAGCCTAGCCTAAGCATACGCTGTGCATAAGACAAGCTCAAGCTAGGCATAAGCCGCTGTCCTCTAGCTCGGCTGCAACAAACCTTGATATCACCATCCAACTTGCACTTGATTCCAATCGAAATAATCCGCGTTTCACCTTCGGTCGGTCGGTGCTAAAGTGTAAAGGGCTCATGTTTTATCATCAAGCCTACGCCTCCCTTCCCGGAATCTGTCGGAATCTCGAATTTTCAGAATCTCGAATTTTCCGAATCTGAAAATTTCCATAGTTTTCAGCCATAAAGGGCTCTGGAACGATGGTTTTCGCGAAAAAGCAAAAGGCGTTTGCGCCGGGCGGGGTCGTACCCGCACCGTGAGAACGACAGCCCAGCGCGCTATCCACTATACCACGCTCACCAACTCGGAGGGGGCGGCGGAGAGGGATGACCTGCCCGAGCACGCCTTTCCTAAGTACGCCGCCAGGGTGTCCGCGCTCTGCAGCCAGCCGGGGCAGCCACCTAAGCGTCCCAGAGGCCTTTAAATCAGCATTAAAGGCTCCGGAAATTGCACCCACGCGCTGAATCCAGCATAGGCCTATTTCGAGATTCTCAAAATTCGAGATTCTCAAAATTCGAGATTCTCAAAATTAGAGATTCTTAAAATTAGAGATTTTGGAAATTCGAGATTCGAAAATTCGAGATTCTGATTTTCGATATTCCGGTAGGTATTCCTCCCTTCCAACTATGTACTTACCGTCACCCACGCCGCCTCGAGCATCGGCACCAGCACTTCCATCGCCAGGGCCCAGAAATTGTCGCAAAAAGTAGTTGAAGCGAAGGGAAATCTTAGCAGATGGGCGATCTGCAATCATGCGAAGCTGATCGACCCAAATTTTATGTTCGTCAAAAGGGTTCCCTTTTTTGGTTTTGATGATTTTGATTAGATGTAGTGGAAGGAAGGTTGACGCAGTGGAAAGGCGGGCACGAGCGTTGCGCATCACGACCGCGTTTCAAACCCTTACAGAATCGACAGCCACAAAATCCTCCAATATCTTGCTTGTCTTTTAAATCATTTAAAGCGACTCCGACATCTGGTCCGCGCCTCTGAGCGTTGATTCCTGGCAAATAGCCAGATGCGACGCGACCGCGCCACATACGATTTTGCCCCCGTTTGAACGTGAAAACGGTTGAATTGAAAAATTCTGACGCTATTTCTGGAATCCGCACGGGATTTTGATGCTTCTAGACTTTTGTATTATGAAAATTGACCAGAAAATCATCGAGATCGAGGGATTGAGTGCCTTACAGGGCAGTACGACATGTAATGGTCGTGCGCTCAAAAAGGCGTTTTCGCCCCGAGAACATTTCACTTTTACTCAAATATTTTACGTTTTTCGCAACGAAGTTACTTGGGTCAGGTCTTCTCAGCAGTATCCCTTTCGTTTTTTTGACCAGTAGAATCAAAACCCTCATGCGCGAATTTTGACTTCCGAGCCCCTTTAAGGATATTTACCTGCTCAAAAACTGCACCATAGTTGGGATCGACTTCTGGCGGACTCCAACGGTCCATCAAATCGCCAAACGAAAGCCCGATCTAACAAAAAGATATACATTTTCCGGTGCTAAAGTATCAGGTTGGAAGGTAAGTCCTGTCGCCGAGATTTTCGAAGGATGGCTAAAATGTGGTTAGCTCCATTCTGCACATGGGGATGTCATTTGTAGCCGTCTGCCTGAACCGTTTCGGGAGGAGGGTCCTGGGCCCCCAAAAACCCCAAGAACGGCCGAGATAAAGGCCCAAGAAGATTTTTCCAAAAAATTCGGGGAAATTTTTTGCAAAATTTTCTCGCCAAAAACAATTTGCATAAAGATAATTTTTTAAGCCAATCGATAGCCCCCAAGGTAGATATCGATAGATCTTGAATCATCAAATTGGAAAAATTTTTCGGAAATTTGGGCCTTTAAATTTTTATTTCTTAAATTTTCTCGAAACCCTTTCATTTTGCGGGGGTTCGGCAGGTGCCAAAATTGCCCTTTTTTTTTCCTGGGGCGGTTTTTGACCAAATGTATGGGTTTCGAGAAAAACAAAAAATTCATTTAAAGGTACTGGCCCCATTCCAATTTGATGATCTTTTTATCTACCTTCGGGGCTATCTTTCGTTAAAAGGGATCTATGCAAAGTCGGCGGGAAAACTTTCAAAAAAAAAAAACCCCCAAAAATTTTTTTAAAATCCTGGGCAGGGGTTCACCTGGGGGGGGCAAACTCTCCGGGGGAAAAACGGTTCCCCGGGGCCCCCGCCGGCAAAAATTGCCTTTTTTTCGGGTTTTTTTTGGGGGTAACACGATTTAGCCCAATCTTCAAATTCCTTCGGCGGGACCTTTTTTTCCCAAACCTTGAAGAACGACGACCCCCAAACTTAAAAAAAAGGATTTGGGGCCTTGTAGTCAAGATCCCTGCCCCCGCATTAGCACCTATTTTCCTATCGCTCTGCTAGGATGAAAATGAATTTTTTCAGGCTCAAACGTACCTCGTAGGGCTGTCTGGAGAGTCGACGTTCGTCACTTAGACGCGGCACGAGCTCGCCCGGTGATGTTTAAATGCAACGCGCATCGGGAAACCCCCCAAATGTTCCCGGTGAAAGGGGTTCAAAAAAAGCCAACAAAAAATTCGGTTCTTTGCGATTCGCGATGGGGGGTAAACCAAATTTTTCTCCGGCGAAAGTCTTGTTTTATAAATAGCTAATGCGTTTTTACATTGTTTCCAACTGTGCTTAACCATAAAAGTTTCAAAAGTTTAAATTACCAATTTAATCTTATGCCGAAAATTGATTTTTCGGTCCAAAATGACCAAATTTTCGACTTTTTCAAACTTTTTCTAACTTTTTTTGGAAAGTTTTTCTGGGGGAAATCGGCCCAAATTCAGTGGGTTTTCACATAGAAAAGGTAACGCTTCGGTTTGGGACTTTGAACTTCCGGAACTGGACTCTTAGCGGGGGGGGGGCGAACCAAATGCGGCCCTATGATTTTCTCGGTCCCCATAACAAAAGACAACACGATTTTATAGCACCTACATAGTTTTTAGATCTGAAAACAATATAAAAAATCATAAACATTTTCGAAAATTTTTGGCTTCTTTGTTAAAAATGTATGAAAAACCACCAAAACAATCATAATTTTCAATTTTCATAATTAAAAAATATTTTTCATAATTAATAATTTTCATAATTAAAAATAAATAATTTAAAAAATACATTTTAAAAAACTTTCTAGCATTCAAAAACTACTGAGAAACACTATAAAAATACAGAATACATCGTCAACCAGATAGGCATAGGGAAAACAGAAAGTGGTTTCCCCCTCCCCCCTAACAGCCCAGAACCGGACTGTCCAAGAACGTGACCCACCTGCCCGGTCAATGGCCCGCAATGGAAATGGACAGCATGCGGGGGCAACGCGATCAGCAGCCTGTTCAGAAATTCGCATACAGCCTCTGTCGAGACGATCTCCTTTGTAACGGTCCACTTGTTGTGGTATCGTCTTGTGAGTTGGTCATGCTGGTCAACGACGCTGCTGAAAATTTAGATTTTGGACTGTCAGGGGAGAGGCTTTTTGGGGGGACCAGTTTGTATTTGTCCACCGTACCTACCTGTTGATGATAATTATATATTTTTAGTAGTCTCTGATTGCCAGAAAATTCTAAAAAAATTTTTTAATTTGGAAAATTCCAAAATTTTGATCTGTTTGATCTTTGCATACCTGTTTGACCAAAAAAAAATTCAAGTATTTTTATTTTTTATATTGTTTTTGCGTTGCTGTTGTTTTTATACTCAAAACTGCACAAAATACTATAAAAATGGTTTATGTTTTGTTATAGGGCCGTAGAGAATCACAGGGGAAAATTTGGCTCCCCCCCTCTAACAGTCCAGAACCACAAATTTTACAAATCACAGCTGTGGTGAGGCTGGGGTTAGGACCTGGTTATACCGGAATTATTCATTGGTTCCACCTACCTTGCCGTCAAATCTAACGTGATGTGCTCGCCCGGCTTTACAAGGGACAGCAACAAGCCGTCATCATCGCCCTGTGACGTCATTTGAAACTCGCTGTCCACGCCCGGGTAATCCTAAAAAAGTGCCGCGTTTTTTTAACTGCTCGTGATGGTAGCGTCGGGTCAACGGGATCATCTATTTGCGACGAAAATAGCCATAAATACTGGGTTGGTACGTAAGTCTCTGCGTATTTTCGAGCTCAATTTTCGTGCGGAAATCCTAACTTTTTTTGATGTGTCCTATATACCATTAGAAAGAGAATTTTTTG
This sequence comes from Mesorhabditis sp. LJ9110, assembly GCA_038088335.1. NCBI lineage: Eukaryota > Metazoa > Nematoda > Chromadorea > Rhabditida > Rhabditidae > Mesorhabditis > Mesorhabditis sp. LJ9110. The sequence continues at coordinate 113,064 of JBBGBA010000203.1, forward strand.
CTCTACCTGGCTCTAATAGCCGCTTATTTTTTTAGGCGCTACTTTCGCATGGATTTGGGGGAACGAAGTATCGGCGAAAATGACCTCAAATGATCGATGACCGCACCATGCAAAATTTTTCCTTACCATAAATATAAAATTCGATCTATTATGTACTCACCCAGTAGGACTACAGTTTGCCGCCAAAGATTATCAGGTTTATGGATTCGTCTACGCTAAGCCCGGGCTTAAATTATCGCACAAGACAGTAGTTTGTGCCAAAAACTATCCCAAAAACTTTTAAAATTTGGAAAAATGTCGAAATTTTGGTCAATATCGGCGTTTTGTGGTCAAAAAAATCGCTATTTTGCTATTGTTTACTAAAAATTCATAAGCTTTTCACGTTTGGGAACCATTTACTAAACACCTCCGCTATCCTATTATATCAAACCTAAGAAAAAAGTGAGTGCCACTCCCCCCCTCCCCCGATAATGCAAGAGAAACTGACAGCCATTTAAAATGCCGGAAATTAATTTGTTTAAATTTAATTTTGTTAATAAGTTTTAAATGAGAGTAATTCTCAAATGCTTTGCCGGCCCACCATTTCATCGGGTCCGTCGATATCGAAAGACTCGAATCGAGTGCGCAACATGAAATGATGGAGAGCCGCTTGACGAAACATCTAAAAAAAGGTGTTCTTTGATCTAGGTTGAGGGGCTACCTTGGAGCTCCGACGCAACATCAGCTTGTCGCGAACATTGACGTGGAGACAGACTGCCGACTTTTGAATGTCGGTCAGCTTCCGGAAATTGAGGCTCTCTTTTGGAGCCATTCTGAAAATCCTACCTTATATAATTTTGGGGTGTATCTCTGTGTGTGTGTGTGGATGTCACTTTCAAGGCCCAATTTAAGGGCCATCCCCTGGATAAAATGCGCTAATTCTTCGTCACCCGGGGGAATCGACTCTCCTCTTTCCGATTACGTTTACAGAATTGCGATAAAATACAAGTTTACAAAGTTAAAGCCGGTTTTACTCATTTTTGAGGGTAATTTGCATAATGTGAAAAAATAAAATTTCCTCATTCTTCCCGGTTGCACGCGCGTGTGTGGTCGGTAGGGGGAGGAGGGTCCGAAGGGCCCGAGCTATGGAAAGGTCAAATTGTTCATGCAAAGGCCGCATTCCAGCGCCCAAGGCTCGCGAAGCGGGTTTTGGGCGCTGGTCGGAATATAAAAAAAATCCACTAACTAGACAAGAAGAGTGGTCAAGAAGAAATTCGATGGTTATTATGACATGGCATGATTATTTCCTATACGGATGACCTATTTCTTTTTTTGAAACAACGGCAGATGTTTGAGTTTCCTAGCACTAATGACATCTGTGGGGGGACCAGGATTTCTTATCATCCCTCTCGAGGACGATCTTGGACATCTGCTCGAAGGGAGATTGAGTCCGACGGACCGACTATGGCCAGGATTTCTTATCATGCCTCTGTATGTCTTCCCTGGACATCTGCACACAGGGGCGTAGCTGACTCCAAGTTTCGGGGGGGACATTCTTTCTTCAGTCAACGATCTCACCCTCTAATCCCCATTCTTGAACTACTCGCCCGTCCCCGTTCAAATAGGTGCTTCTCTCATTTGTCCGGCTTGATCTTTGTCCCAAATAGTACTAGTCACGCCTCATCCATCAGCCCTCTATATTCCGATTTGATTTTGGTCTTCCCCGCATTTAGTTGGTCTCAGGAATCCCCTCTTTTTTGTTTTTCGTTTGTTTTTAAAACTTGAAGCGTGTACACTCGGTCGCCGCCTCGCGCCAAGATGATCCCAGAAAGCTTTGACCCTCTACCCCGCTGTGCTATTTGTCCCGCGCTTACTGTATCCTATTTCTCGTTGCTGCCCCGTATATTTTGTCACTATAAATATTTACATGTTCTTCTTCCAAAATTACAAAATATGGGTCGAGGTAGTCGTGAATTTGTTTTTGGAGGGTACGAAACATACCGTTACGCTTCTACGTCTTTAGCTCAGGCCCGGGCGTAACTTTGCTATAAGTACGCTTAGCTCAAGCTTCGACCGAAGACCTCGAAGTCAAAAAACAGTAGTATGATGGCTTAGCTTACAGCTGAGCGTAACTTGGCTTCCTAACTTCAGTCTTCGGCTTACAATTAGCTTACAATTAGCTTTGCCAGAAACTTTTAGTTTCAAAAACGAAATTTTGAGCGTATTCTAGTCAAAGTCCAGGCTTTACCCCACTCAAATGCACAAGCCCCTAGAAGTCTAGCTTTATTCTACAAAATACTTCTACAAAACGAAAACCCAATGAAATGCATGGCGAGGACCCGAATTGGAGCGGAGAAAAGAAGAAGAATGGTGGGGATGAATTCACAGATGGTCGAGAGAGGGAGACAATACATATTATACAAAATTATACAACGTGAGAAGTTAGTAGGCCAAAAAAAGATATACACAAAATGAGCAATTTAGTTAATATTTGTCGACGGGGGCCACTGACGATCTGGGCTTGTTGACGACGTGGCCCAGCTGGATCTCCGACAGCGACTTGATGCTGTTGCGCTTCGCGAATTGGTCCTGGAAATCGGATTATTAGTTTGGAAGTGGTTTTCCAGATAAATTATCGATTGGGGAAGGTTTTAAATGAATTTCCGGGGGTTTGGGACACTCCCCGGCTTACCGATACTTTATTCGTGGCGTTCACCTAAAGATTGGGACACTTTTTAAGGGATTGAAAAGGGCTTAAAGATTGCTGTCTAACAAACCTCGGTCCACTTGCACGGCTCGCCCTTGATGAAGATCACAAAGATCGCATTGGTTACGACCTAAAGAAAAAAGGATTATTCGAAGAAGAAATTCTGGGAAAATTTGCTTTTATGGTCCTCGCCCGAAAAGTGATTTTTTTCGGGACGGAAACGATCTAGAAATGCTCAAAATGTAGTTTTCAGTGAAAAAAATGCGCCGGAAAGAAGTTTTTAAGGGCTAAAAAGAACTTTTTTGCTAAAATTCGGGGACCATAAAAGGGGGTACGGGCGTATGTCGTTTATGGTCCTCACCTGAAAAGTGTTTTTTCTTTTACCAAATCAATAGATAATTGTTGGAAATTCATAATACTTCGAAAAAAAGTGCCGGAAAGATGTTCGGGGCCGCCTATGGCTTCTAAACAAGGTGCGGCACGTAGCATTGTCAGGCAAGGCGGGCCGTCGCTTCGGATGGGCTGCCGCTCCACTCTTCCGAAATCGGAGCGCCTGGGCGGTTCGCGCTGCTCGGGCGCCCCGATTTCGAAACACTGTACGAGCTCGCACCCATCCGAAGCGACTAGGCCCCCGATGGCACGAAGCCTTATTTAAAAAGAAAGCAGAGTTGCTAATCAAAACTTATAAATTCCTCACGTGTAGAAATAGTAAAAAACGGTTAAAAAACGCTTATATAAACACTTATTACAGAAACAGTTATAATAGAAAAGTCTAACCCTAAGCAAAAATCTGAAAAACCATTATTTTACAGCAAATGACCCATCAGCAGCGCCTGCTCAACCAGCAAAAGCAACAAATGGAAGCGATACGGCAACAACGACTAGCTCAGGAAAGGGCTGAAGCTGAGGCTCGACTGATTGAGCAACAGAAGAGGGTAAAGCCAATCTGAAAAACGTTAAAAAAGGGGCTTAGGAAGCGGAGGAGGCTGAGAAACGGCGGATAGCCGAAGAGATTCGGCGCAAAGAGGAGGCCGAACGGCTGGCGAAGCTCGAAGCTGAGATGTTGGAGCGGAGGAAGATGGAGGTGGGGAGTTAAAAAAACTATAATAACACACTAAATCGTTTTTATAGTATTAAAGATATCCAGCGCAATTTGTATCCTTCAAAAAGGTCAGGTTATGCTTAAAATTCGGGGTCTTTCTGCTCTCAAATGTGAAAAAAAAACAAAAGAAATTAACAATCCCAAACTTTCCAGGGTGTTTTTCTGCCTTAAAATTCCAACCCCTAGATAAATCAAGAAACCCAGCACTTTCCAGGAAGAAGCAGCCCGCCAGGCCGAAATCGAACGTCTCCGCCTCGAGGCCGAGCGCCGAGAGCGCGAACAACTCGAAAAGGTGCAGGCCGAGCAGCAGGCAAAGGCTCGCGAGGCCGAGAAAAATCAGCACGAGCTAGAGGAACGAGGCGCCAAACTGCCAGCACCGTACACCATGCTCGGCACGCCAATTACAAATTGTAAGTACCGAAAAAAAAACTTGGAAACCAACTTTTTAGTGCTGACGCTGATCTCGTTCCCCTCGGAAAATCTGGCCAACTCGCAAATGCTTCGGATTTGTCAGCCGAACGAGTTGGGGGTTGGTTCAACCGGAAGGAATTTAATAAAATAGGGGATGGTTCAGTAGCGGGGGGGGAACGGTTAGAGCAAAAGAAAGAAAAATTATAATTATTAAAAGAATATTACAATTCAAAAAATTGTCCTTTCTCTGGTCAAAAATGTATGATAGAACTAAAAAGAAACCATTTCAAAAAATTGTGACCAAAAAGTGTTTTCCTAAATTCCCAGTTCTAACCTCATCCCCGCTAATGAACCAGAACCATAAACTACCATTTTTTTAGGCCCTGAACAAAATACAAAATACTGAAAAGTTTCAAAAATTGTTACGTTCTGGTCAAAAATGGATGATAAATCATAAAAATTTTAAAAGGCGAAATATAACTAAAAATATATTTCTATAACTTTCTAGTTATAGCCCCCCAACTAATAAACCAGAACCATAAAATACCATTTTTTAGGCCCTAAACAACACCGACCCAACCCTGGTCGCAAATATCTGCGACGCGTTGGCGGCCTGTGACGTCAATGACATAGCAAAACCCGGTTCTTTAGGATTCCCGGGGGGGGAAAGTATTCCCGGGGGGGGGAAAACAAATTTTTTTCGGCGAAAGCCTAGATTTTTGTATAAATTGCGGATGCGTTTCTAAATTGTTTTTACTATTCCTGTGCATAAAAAACTACACATTTTAACCAAAAAATGTAAAATTAAAAATTAGGTCGAAAAATAGACCCAAATGACCAAATTTTCGACTTTTTCAAACATTTTTCTAAATTTTTCTGAAAGTTATTCCGCTCTAAATATAGTTAAAACTACTAAAACATCTGAAAACACTTTATTTGATTACAGCCAACGACCACAGGAAAAATTGTTCCCGGAATATTTCCCCGGGAATCCTAAAGAACCAAAACCCCTAAGCTATCACCTATCCCAATTCAGCAAAATGCGTCAAGACTTTGAGACGAATGAGACGGCGTTCGATCAGCTGCCCCCGTTGATAAAGGCCGTTCTCCAGCACCGCGCCGACGCCCTCGACGTGGAGACGTCGATGGCGCATGGCATCGAACTGCGCGACATCAACGACGCGATGAACACCGATTTCAATTTGGACCGGCCTAGCGAAGTAGCTGATTTCCGAGAAACTAACGATCTAACTCTATTCCAGACATCAGCGGCGCCGAGACCCATGGGTCAACCCACCGATCCGGCCCGGCCAGCGTTCAAACCAGCCGAAATTGCGCATCCCGACGGGTGGGCTTTTATTTTGATCGGTTTAAAACTAACCTATTGTAAAGAACCCTACATAAACCGTTTTAGTAATCTCAAACCAGTGGCTAAAAACACAGCAATTAGACCAAAACCCCCAATCCAACGTAATTTTTAGTGAAAAAATCCGCCGCCAAATGATCTCACCTGGCAAACAACCGAAAGCCGCCCAGAATCAGCGCAAGAAAAAGGTAATCAAGGTAACGAAATCCTAAAAAAGGGTCTAGGAAATGGTGGCAGAGCTGTACGACTCGCTGACCGACGATTTCGACCCAAGCCAGGGACCGCGATCGCGGAGAAAGGCCAAAACTTTTGAAGAGGAACTCCAGGATAAGGTACTCATTATTTATTTAGGAAAAAAATTGGAAAGATGCTTACAATTTAAAAAACTAACAAAACAAAAAATTAAAAGCAAACACGAACTCTCCACTACGTAGCACTCCTAATGACACTGAGTTCCGTAATTAGTGTAGCGTGGAATGGGCCACCACATTTTTATTTTCGCGTTTTCGTCTTCTTTCCCGCTTTTTTCGCAATGAAGCGACCGAGTTTGATGCGAACGCGGGTACGTTTTTTAGGCTTCATGAAAAAGCGTGAAACTATCAACTATGATCGGATATAGGCAATTACGGCCCTAGAAAGCAAAACGGTACTAGGACGGTTTGCGGGACCACTTTTTTGCATGTTGGGGTCCTTTCTAATATTTTTTTTTTTGCTCTGTGCTCGAATTTCACCGAAACGGAACCGGAAAATGATAGGTTGCACCGGAATTCCGAAGCCAACCTATATAAATAGCAAGCGTCCATAATAAACTGTTCCTTTCTTGCAAGACATCAAAAGCAAAAAAAACTTTTCTTGAAAGACATCAAAGCGGTGTCCCCCTCGCCCCAATCATCCTTTTAGCAGTCATGCCTATGAAAATTCTGCTGTACTCATTATTCCCGACCATTTAGAAGGATCTCGAAATGGTCGAGCGAATGGAGCACGACGGAGACGAGTCCGAACACGACCCTGAAGCTGCAGGCCCTTCAAGCGTCAAGCGCTCCTTCGAGGAGGATGAGCTGGACGGAAAGTAGGCGGTTCCGGCTTTTCCTTTAATCCTTTTTCCTAGGTTCTTTGACAAGCGCAAGTCGAAAAAGAGGAAACACGAAGAATTCGAGCGAGCCCCCACCCCCACCGAGGTCATCCAGGAGCGGGAGGCTGAATGGATCGAGCGCCAGCGGCAACGCAACGAGAAACGGAGACGGAATCGCGGTGATGACAGCGGCGAAGAAAATTGGAGCAACGATGTGATGGCCGAGCAAGCGTCGCAAGAATGCTTCGAGGCCACGATTGGCCAAATCGTGAATGAGGTTGACATCGAATTTGGCCGAGACGATCAGGATGGTATGCAATTTCGCAGGTGCAAAAAACCTTATTTTTAGACGATGACAATGCCGACATGGACGCACAGTGCTTTGATCGAGGCGTCAAAGTTGGAGCAGCTGCGAATGGAGGCGTTGAAATTGAAGGAGTGGAAGAAATTGAATAAGGTGAGTAAAAAGCACGCGATCTCTGTATTATGTTATGCATTCTCGGTCAACGCCGATCGTCTCGTCAAGCTCATCACAATCCTCGAGCGCAACATTCGCGACGTGATTCCGAGGGAAGGCGAGGAGGCTCCAATCGTCTCGTTTCTGGACGACGAGACCATGGATGATGACGACCAGGCGACCCTCGATGAACGGCTCTATCGCGCTGCGGCTGCAGCCTGCACCGCTCTGCTCGTCATGACCGGGTCGAAGGTGCCAAAAATGGTTTGAGATTACCCGTGTTTTTCATCAGTTTTTTAGGTCTTCCTCGAAGATGCTATCGACCGCTCAATCCAACTCTGCAAGCAATACCTCAACTACATCGTCTTCCCGGCCTCGGATTCCGTGTTTCGATCGCCGAACAAGCAGAAGAAAGTCGAAGAGAAAAGCCGTGGCCGCCGAAAACTGGGCCAATCGACGCGCACGCCGAGCGCTCAACGAATCTATGTCCGGATGACGGATCTGGTCGGATGATTCGGAGAGCTTGTCCGCGTCCAATCGCTGTCCGAGATGTCGATACATCATCTGTCCACCATTGCCACCTCCGCCTTCTTCGTCAACAACATCGGCGAGCTGCAGTGGCAGGTAACGCTGTTTTTACGAATGTCCATCTTTTCTTTTTAGGCAATGGCCTCCTGTCCAACATCTTCAACAAGTGCGACGACAACATCCGCCACGCCATCCTCCAGGACATCATCAATGCCCTTCATCGCCTACCCCATGCCAAGACTACCTCCAACAGTCTGCGTCTTTCCACCGGCACATGGCTGAACAACGTTAGCGTGCTCATACGTTCTCAGGAAGGGAAAGTGAGGTGCTTTAGCATTATGGGGGACCCCCTCCCCCATAATGCTAAAGCACCTCACTTTCCCTTCCTTACCTTACACTGTACGGTGAGCACCTCGTGACGCTTCGACGACAGCTCCTGCAGCTCGGCCGGGGTCCTCGATGATTGAATGGGCATATTTTCGTCATTATGAGCCGCTGCGGGCTCGGGTTGGCTTACCGCCGTCGGCGGCTCGGCGTTCGGCATCGGAGCGCCCAAGTTAGGCCTCAGGAACTCGGCGGTGGAGGCGGTCCCGGGTGGCGGTAGGGCGCAGGGGGCGTAGCCGGGGGTCAGGAACTAGGCAACGAAACAATTTTCCGGTCCAGGTTTAGAGGAAAGGCGTGAACGGACGTGTTCGCGATCAAAAAAGGGAAAATCCTGCCCGGCTGGGCGTTCGAATCTAGGGCCTCCGATGATGGATTGGCGAACGCTTGATCGCGCGCGCTTGCGGAAACGCGTGAAAAGGGGGCCATAGCAGTTGAGCAAATGACGTTAGTTGAGCAAAAGTTGAGCAAATGGTATCCTATAAGCAAGATAACATATATGCCCTAAAACACTTAAATTACTAAACTATTACGTCGTTAGGTGTTGGAGAGTAATTCGGTTCCGAGCCCGCCTGATATTGCGAAAAAAATCTTTTCCATTTTCAGACGGCCATCCAGCAACCGCCGGGCACCGTCACCGGCGAATGGCTTCTAAAAAGATGGCGCGCCTCCATCGACGAAGATCCGTCTGCACTCGTCGCTCTTGTCGCTCTCAATTTCTCGCCCAACACATTCGAGGCCGAGCTGGAGCCCTACGTAAACGTAGGCACTTTTTGGAAAACAGGAAACATTCTTTTTCAGATCATCTGCCAGTGGGTGAGGGACAAAATGGCCCAACGGCGTCCCCTGCCTTCCGGAGCCACCGTGACCCGGGTGGCCGATATCGAGGAGAATGTCTGGCTGCCGAAGCTCGGCATCAAGGGCAAGATCGACGCGACGTTGCGCGTACAAGTAAATTTTTCTGTAAATTAAACGTAATTTTGTATCAAAGAAAATGCATAAATTGATCTCGAAATCTTTTGATGCAAATTTGGCTATATTCCGAGTGCAAAAAAAACTAGAAAACCTCAAAAAAAAAATGGTTGAAATGCTCAAATTTGGTTTGAATTGGCCTTTTTTTATCGAAAATCTGACATTTTGGGCGTTTTTGGCAAATTTTCTAGAGTTTTTACGGTTCAGAATAGTTTTTCTAGATTGAAATGTGTTTTACCTTTATTTACCTACCTGACAACCGCTCTTTTACGCCTATTGAAACCTAGGTAACTGCGGTAGAATTGTTTGATAAGCAGAAAATTCAGGAAAAAAAGAATTAGGAAACATTTTGGAATTCTAAGAAAACGGTGTAAAAACACGCCCTTTGTAGAAAAACGGCACCTCGTACTTGGAGCCGCTGGAGCTGAAAACTGGCCGAAGTGGAGCGTCGCACGAACACTCGCTACAGGTATTTTCTAATCACAAGGAACGGGGATCTTTTCAGGTCCTCCTCTACTCGCTGATGCTCTCGATCACCGAAGCATCCCCGATTCGTCCGGCCTCCCTGCTCTACTTGAAAGACGGCGTGGCCAGGAATATCGAGCCAAAGTATTTTTCACTTTCATGCTACTATCCTATTTTAGAGCAATCGACTTGAAGGGTATTCTTTCCGTGAGGAACCGGATCGCCGGCCAGTTGGGGGATATCGCCCGCGAATTGCCCGGTAAATTAATTATTATGATTTATTATTGGTTCTTTGGCATTAGGGGGGGGGGGGGTGTCGAGAAAAAATAATTTTTTCATTGAGTCTAGAAAGGCCAAATAACGTAATAGTCTTTTTTACAGCACAAGTGGCTGTATTTTAGTTGCCAAAACAAGCAAAAAATTTTGCTCGCAAATCGGCCTTTTTGTTGAAAAAGAACATTTTTTTATTCTTTAATCGAAATTTGTACTTTTTTTGCATTTAGGAATGGTAAGAAACAGTTTACAACACTTTTTCATTTGAGTTAGAACAATTGGAGCATTAGAAATAAGGTTGGTCCTCTCCCCCCTGAATCAGGGGTCCTCTTACCCCCCCCCCGTCCCCGAAAATGCCAAAGAACCATTATTTATCCTCACAACAATTTTATAACGTAACATTTTATTGATTGGAAATAAAAATATTTTTAGAACCGCTCACCGAGACAAGACCTTGCGGCCGTTGCGAGCACGCGATCGCCTGTTCGTTATATGGTGACTACCGCCGGAATCAAGTAACGTCTTACGTTTTGTATAACATTTTTGCTTTAGAAAGTCAGCGCACAGTTTTCGGCTTTTACCGAAGCGAGCACAGCCCATTTGAAGCCGGCGCATGCTGCGTATTTTAAGGTACCTGCTGTCGGTTTTTTGGAAACCCGGTTTTTTTAGAAATGGATGCACATGCTGACGCTGGAGCTCAAAACTGCGCAAAGCAAGGCGGCCACCTCGTCGCTGATCTGGACACTGACTCCGGAGGGGCTGCCAGTCATTACTTCGAAAATCATTATTTCGAAAATCATTACTTCGAAAAGTCATTACTTCGAAACGTCATTACTTCGAAAAACATGCATAGCACGTAGGCTAATTGACACCTTTCTGCCTCTATTGGTCCGTTTATTCGATCGAGTTTTTTATACGTCGCATGAAAAAAATCGGCAAAATTATACTTTACCCCCAGATTTTTCGATGTTTTAGTTGGTTAGTACGAACATTTTCTGATGTCACTTCAGAGAGCATCAAAACATACACGGACGTTTTTAGGTAAACATCGTGATGCTTCAGTGAATGACTGCAAGGATCATTATAACAAAATCATAATTCGTAGAGATGGGGTAACTAACAATCCTAATACAGACCGAAACTCTACACAGCAATAGCCTTAATAGAATAGGCATATGGTACCTACGCAATGGTTTTATCGTCAGTGCATGAATTTCGTGATATGAACATTCCAAATTAGCATATTTTTCGAAGTAATGATGTTTCGAAGTAATGACGTTTCGAAGTAATGACTTTTCGAAGAAATGGCTTTTCGAAGAAATGACTTTTCGAAGTAATGACTTTCGAAGAAATGACTTTCGAAGTAATTATTTTCGAAGTAATTATTTTCGAAGTAATGACGTTCACCCCTCCGGAGGTATTTGATTAGACCTAACTAAATGCTAAAAATTCTATTTCTCGCCCAGACGTCAATTCTTTTAAACATTTTCTAACTTAGAAATATTTGCCTACGTCAACTAGGGATATCTTGTTGCAAAGATACAATTAAAACGCTTGATTTTTTATGACTAGGTTTTGTACTTGTAGGAAAATCCCTTCCGATATGGCTAAGGTACGCTTTTTCTTGCTCTCACTCTCTCGCTCTCTGTCTCTCACTCACTCTCTCTGAATGGCAATATATAAATAAATAGATGTGCCAATATAAATGCAAGTAAGGTAATAGTTTTTAACTAGAAGTATTTTAGGGCGATATCAATATCACGAAAATCAGAATCTCTAATTTCAGCGTTTCGAAAATTCGAATCTCGAATTTTCAGAATCATTCTGAATTCTAAAATTGAAGATTCTCTACGATTAGTTCTTACATCCCTTCACTTATTTTATAAGCAGCGAAAAACATTGAAAAAAACTATATTTGTAAGCCTTTTTATATATTTTCACCAAAAGTTGCGCAAAATTCGTTTTGAGGGAGTTGCTCAAAATTCGTTTTCCCCGAGTTGTGCAAAATTCATGGCCGCAGTTTTCGAGATTCTGAGATTCGTGATCCTGTTAGGTAATCGTATTTTAAATGTTGTTTTTAAATATTTAATTGTTGTTTTTAAATATTTAAATGTAAGTAATAATAAATTGTTTAAATTGATCTCGAAGAATTGAACATATTTCAAGTGCAAAAGGCTTTGAGAAAACCTCGAAAGATTGTGAAATTCCCGAATTTGGTCAAAACGGGCCATTTTTCTCGAAAAATCTTTTATTTTTAGGTTTTTTTCAGCAACTTTTCTGGGTTTTTATCGTTAGAATAGCTTTTCTAAATTTCTATTTTTTTTAAATCTGTTTTTTTTTTATTTGCCTACCCGACAATCGCTTCTTTATGCTCGAAGATTCGTCTTGATTTTTCATTTATGTCGAAATAAATATCAGTTTTTGATTCGAGGTTTTGTCTAGGCTGTGGGATGATATCCCAGTTATACCGGATCTTTTTGTTCAGTTTAGTATCGAAGATATGCCGGTTTAGATACAATGCTGGTGGTCGTGGAGGCGCTCGAGCAGTTCCTTCTGGAACTCGAGGAGAGGCAGGAGAGCTCAAGACGCGACGGTGAGTCTCTATTCGGTGCTGGTAACCTGATGTTTAGACCTTCTCTGGCATCTGATGCTCGACCTCCGAGACGCCATCGCTCTGATGAATCGAGCTGCCGACGGAGATACTGCTGCCCGGGGACAGGCCAGAATGATTGTGCCGGCTCGCCTTATCGATCCGTTAGTATCCTGCTTGGCAGAAGTCGCCGTCGACGCTCCGGAACGCAGAGGTGTGTCTCTATTCGGTGTTGGAAACCTGCTGTTTAGACCGTCTGACCCGTGTTCTCGACGTGATCAGACGCGCGTTGAACTTGTTGGAGCGGGCGGTTCAGGAGGGCGATGAAGTTGCGCGGCGACGGGCTCGGCTTTTGCTCCGTTTAGTGTACGAGATTTGGTAAGTAGGGCTTTGGTTTTTGTGATTCATGTCCGAATTTTTCCAGTAACACCAGATATTGGCTTATTAACAAATCGTCAACTAGCAGTTTCTTTGGTGAAATTTAGCTGAATTGCAAGTGATCAAGCTCGTCAATCGTATGGAAAAAATCCGCGCTTTTGAAAATACTAATCATCATTTCCTTAATAATTTCGATTGTCACAATTTCTGGTTGAAAGATAGTTTATTTTACTAAAAGTTGTTAATTTCTGTTAAATTACTAGCCAATTCTAGACTTTTGCCAAAAAAATTCTCCCCCCCCCTGATATTGCGAAAGAACCAAAAGTGACTTTTCGATTTTTCAGATCCACCATCCCCAACTCGATCTAGAACGCGAGAAGTCAGCCAAGAATGGACGACCCTGGTCTGAAGAACCTTTCCAATTTTTCAAATTATTGCGTCAGATCTCTTTGTTTTTCGTTAATAAATATTTGTACAAAATATTAGTCTGTGGTGCTCCAAAAGTTGTTTTCGAGCACATGAATACTTTGATGATTGGTAATTTGGCGCGATTTCCTAATACATATTTTAGGTGTCCGGCCCACCAACGCTAACTTAAGTGCCGGCGTGGCGATGGAAGAGCTGTTTACGGATCCGTTTCGCAAAAAGAAGGAGCGCAGCGCACGGGTCGAAGAGGCGTTGAAGGTAGAGTCAAGGCTAAAAACCAATAATTTTGTTCTAGAATTTTGAGTACAAGCCGTCCGCGTACTGCACGATGATCGATCAGATGATTGGCTCAAAAACGCGCCCCTGGGACACTGAAAGAATCCCGATTCGACCAAAACAAGTAAATTTTATCATTTTGACTGTCGTTTTAGATGCTCACCCTGCCCGAGATGACGAAAGAAGGAAAGTTCATGTCAAGACTGATGGAGAACTGCGCGGTGAAGGCCGGCATCTCGGGTTTGTTTTTGCAAAATTCGTGAAAAACCTTGAATTCTAGGTGCCCTCGGCTACGGAGTGGGAATCGCCTTTGGACTCTTCACCGCCTCCGTCGATCCACAACTCTCCATGGTCGGCGGCGATCCGACAAAACAGGTGCGACGGCTGACAATCTAGTGATTTAGTTGTTTTAGTTGAGCCTCAAAGAAACGTGGAGAGAGATGAGTTCGCGGATGAAGTCGTACGGAAAGAACTTTGGATCTATTGGTCTACTGTTCGCAGGTTTGGCTTCGTGTTTGATATTTATATTCCTGTTTAGGTACGGAATGCATACTGGAGACAGCACGAGCGAAAACAGATTGGCGGAATGGGACGTACGCGGGCGGGGTTGTTGGCGCGTTACTCGGCTACCGGGCAGGTATGACAGAATTGTTGGTTTTGAACTTCTTGTTTTTAGGCATAAAACCCGCGCTTTTCGGCGCCGCCGGATTTGCCGCCTTCAGCACCGTCATCGACTATTGGATGGGCCGACATTGATCTAAACATTTCTGCTCTTTTATTCGTTTGTGATTGTCTCGCGTTCGATAATTTTTTGTTAGTGCGACGGGTATGTCTAGGATCTAGTTAGTGTGTCTGTTTTTTTGTTGCATAAACTTCTGCAAAAATTCTTGATCGCATAGCTATTTATTGCAGAAAAAGAACGCAGTAAAAAAGAAACAGTTTTTGAATTATTCATTCTACATTTTTAGCTTTCGACCACACCCTAACCCAGGCATTGGCTTTTTGCTGTTACCAAGCTCTTTCCCGTCGCGATTCCTCACCCCCGCGTGCGCAGAGGGGCCGGCTCAAGTTAAGCTTCTGCCGCGTTTGTATAAAGCCGAGCCTAGGCTTACAAGCAAGGCTAAGCTTTACAAGAGGTTCAATTTTAAAAAGGTATTTGAAGCGCATTGTCGTCGAAATTCGGACTTCCCACAAAAACCGCAAATACAATAGGATGATCAAATGCAGGGCGAGATGTGCGAATTGTATCCACCGAGCCGCACAAAATGGGAAAAGTACATGCAACAAAGCGGCTGGAATTTCCTTAGGAAGCGCTTTAGAAAATGGTAGTGAAGGCAGCATGATGTTTAGCATTCTATTCCAATCGTGTTGGTGCTGAAGAACATCAATAGCAAAAAAATAACATTCTAGAGTAAGAAGTGCAAATGCAGAATTCAGTTTATGGATACGATGTACACCGGTGTTGTGGTGCCCCATCTGCACCGACGAACGAACCGAGCAGGAGAAGCTGTCCTACTGCAGCCAGGCCCACACTTCATCCACACTCACACTATCTTTACGAAGTGAGTATGCAAAATTCTTGATCAGTGGAATCTCAAATGTCGATAATGCCTTTATTGGGTGTGACGACCCTTATCAATGACGAATACATACTGCAATAAGCAAGTCATACCTCCAACGAATATCACAAGGGCGTCAATATGCAAAAAGTGAGAACTATCAGGATGATCGGGGGAAAATTATAAATCAGTGGGGCGGATAACATCAGAGGGAGGGATCAGGTTCAGCAGTTCGTTCATCGTCGACGACACTTCGGCCATCGACTGATGGCAGCCGATGAGGATCAACTAAAAAAATGAATTTTAAAAAGTCGAACTTTGAAAACCTACTTTGTGCTTTGGGCGCGTAATTGCCACGTTGATGCGCCGCCGGTCGTTCAACAGCTCGCAACGCTAAAAAGAAAATTCAAAACAAGCATATAAATCTGCTACCGAATCGCCTCTCGTCCACACGAGACTCCAGATGATCACCGACTTGTCGCGGCCTTGGAATTGGTCAACCTGAAGCGAAAAAATTAATAACAGAGCTCCCGAAGAATTGCAGAGCAACAGCCGACTTTTAAAAGGTTAAACATCTCACCGTGTTCACTTCGATGCGCAAATCGCCGATTTGCGAGCGAACGACGTCGACCTGTCGTCGATATGTGCAAATCACGCCAATTTCTGACGCACAGACACCAAACTGCAAAAATCAGGGATAAGCAGATGCTGTAGTATACCTCTAAAAATTTTCCGTACATCTCGCCGACGATCGCCGCTTCGTAGACGTTGCTGGTGGCTCCGCGGCCTTCCATCGACATCTAGAAGAACGGGGATCAGAATTATAAAACTTCCCTACTTTTGCATCGTCATTTACGGCCGAACCCGTGTCGACAAAAACGACAGAATGCTCGAGTAGCGGCGAGAAAATGAGAGAAGTGGGCGCTGAAAAAAAACTTATAAAAAAGTTATTAGATTCCTCACCACTTCCGTGATTTTCCGAAATCTGCAGACGACCATCGGCCACCTCGTCGGTCGCACATTTCAGCAGGCCATCGTAGAACAGTTCCGAGGCGAGCGCGGCAATGCGGCTGAAGTGATAATACGATTTCGTAATAAAAAACCGAAACCTGTTCATGCGATACTGCGAAGTGAGGCTGGCCTGGGCCTCCTTGTGCACCTGCAGTCGCTCGAAGAGGGAGACGTCCATACCGAGTTCCCTAAAAAGTAAAATACTGTTTTTGAACCGATACATACTTTGCGTCGCGGCTTTGCACCAAGGGGGCGAGCTGCTTGGCGTCACCGACAAGCACGAAGCGGGAGCACACCTAAATATAAGTGGGTAACAACCGCCGAATACCGTACAGAAAGCGGTGCTAATAATGACGATTCGACGGCCAGCGAGGCTTCATCTACCAGACAGACGTCAAAGCGCCGGAAAGAGAAGAGCGGATGTGAGCACACGGATAGACACGTAGCGCCGACGACTTTCTAGAAAAACAAGCTTTAAAAACACAAGCGAAGAACATTAATGATTCATTTCCAAATCAATGTTTTAAAAAATTCCAACACAACAATTAGAAAAAAACAAACAAATTGAATGCTATATTTCCGACAATCCGGTTATCAATATGAAACCAAAAGCGCACCACGGAAGTGAGCATCTTCTTCATCGCCTCATAGCGCTCGGTGGTGATGGATTTCAGCTTCTCATCGATGCAGAGATGAGAAACCTAAAAATAAAACAAGTAAAAGCAGCGCTGCTATGGCAAACCTTTGGCTTCACCGATTTCGCGTTCCCAATCCGGAGCATGTCGTCGGCAGGGATATCCTAAAACACGGATCATGAAGCCGTTTTAGCAAATTCGTACATCAAGCAGTTTCTCGAAGAGGTTGTCGACGGCCGAGTGAGTGTGCGAGGTGACGAGCACTGACTTCCCGAACAGCAAGAAGCACTTGACGACGGCGGCCAGGGTCGTGCTTTTACCTAAAAAGGTATTTGAAGCTGTTCATTGTCATACCAGCGCCGGGCAGTCCCTCGATCAGCGTATAATTTTTGCAGATCAACGCCTTGACAACGGCCCTTGCCTGTTCGCGGCTGAGCTTCGAGAGCAGGGGTTTGATTCTGAAAAATAAACGGCACTAGACTATTAGCGGGGGGTGGCGGATTCTTTCTGTGTTTTTTTTTCGCACAACATATAACGTATTTTTATCTGGGTAAAATCCCCCTCCCCGCTAATAGACCAATCCCATATAAACTAAAAAAATCTAGGACACCAACCTTGCCAAATCGGACTTTGTAATTTTCCCGGCCTCCGGCACGTCGAGATCGATGATGAAACGCCGGAGGTCATTTCTAAAATAATGTTCTTTTTCTAATCGTAGTGAGAAGCACGCTACCTCAAAGCCTCGTCCTGCATAAACCCGGCCACGTTAGCCATTTGCATCGAGTGAGTGGACAACGACTCGATGCGGTCCATCTAAAAAAGATATAGAAAATCGTAGCGTCGAGCTCACAAAGTAGCGCTCCTCCCCCTTCCTGGGCAGCATGTGATCGGAGGTGATTTCGACGGTATTATCTGAATTAAAAATGATAGTATTCATTTAAAAACACCTTTAACCGATGCCACAAAGCCAGTGATGATTCCGTAGCGCTTTTTCGTGGAGATGGCCACCATGTCGCCGGAAGAGATTGCGCCGGTGGTGATGTTGGTCGGCCTGAAATTAGTTTTTTCGACGGGACGCTCCTGATCCGAATTTTCTCGATTTTACACGCTTTATTAAACTTTATTCCTCTAATTTTATCCTGCCTATGTTTTTGAACATGTTTTTCTTGTTGATTTTGCGGCGCTTTAAGATTCTGATAACTTTAAATTTTTACACGTTATACAAACTTTTAAACCTTTCATCCTAGTTATTCGTGTTTTTTTCACCATTCTTTTTCTTTTGCTTTGGTATTTTCATCATTCTTTTCTGCCTTTTTATGTTTTAACTTCGCATCCCGTGCCAAGTTGCTACGCCGGCCAGAACTGGAATTTCAAATCCAGAAACGTAGTGCTATTTTCAAAATCGACCCCCAAAGTTCATCGGCGATAGTGTTCGATTTATCATTTAAAAACAAAACTGATCGACATGACGGAACCTCCATTTACAAAGAAAATTCAAGCCGACAAAACAGCGTCTATTAGTGGCAGTTATACATCGGCTTTCATCTCGCCCGTCCCTACGCTCGTATCACGATCTGCACGACCTCTACCAGATGCGACGACGCCGGGAAACGCCCCCAGCTATTCCGGCAGATGCACGAAACGACAAGGCCCTAAACACCGATGCCCAAAGCTGTCATTTCCGTTGCAGAAACAGGCCGACTCACCCCCAACACTGACCCTAAAACTCTGATGAACAACTACCCGTGCCCAGACGGACAGGTACGAGCTCACGGATGCGGACACGAGCCGTGTAATGGTTTCATACCGTCGACTATCACATTTAGCCATGGCACTTCAACCCGCCCACCGCGGCCCCAGCTAGCAGCGACTACAGCGGCTACCCCGCCGCGGCGGCGTACGGCGGCTATCAGGTGGGTTACCTTCTTTTTGGGGAGCCAGCGCAGTTGATCAAAGGACTTTTGAGCATCTAAAAAGTTGTTGCTCAATCGTGGTTCTCACTTAGTTGACCGGAGCCAACGACTTCAAGCCACGAAAAATTAGTGCCCTAACGGAGTGCCAGCCTTTTCGCCTAAACCGATTTCGTCTAAAACCCATTTTGCCTAGGTTGTTGACCAATTTTATAGCTGAATTTGGGACCAAAATCCAACATCCCGACATCTTTCAAAAAGCTTTATTGGGTTCTCACAAAATTCTAGAAATGCCGTGTGGAAAGCACCTATTGCAGCCAATTTCGTTCATGATCCTTTACAAGGCTTCAAATTAAGATTTTTCAAGAAATATGCCGATCTTTAAAATGATAAAAACAATGGTAAAGCTACCAAAAATGGTAACATAAGGCAACCAATCTTGCTCGGTAAATGGCCAAGATACAGGAGGTTTTTGGAAAAAGCGGGGGTTTTTTGGCGGTATGGGTTTAGGCAAAGTGACCGGAAATGGCTCAAAAGTCGTTCTCATTTCGTTCCTCAATTTAGAGCAACTAAAATGTCGTTGCTCAAAAGAGGTTAGCAATTATTTTCTCCCAGCAAACGATTTTCAGCAAGTCAAAACATCGTTTTTCTAGTGGCTCAAACGTCATTTGCTCAACTGATCTGGCCCCTTTTCCCCGCGTTTCCGCAAGCGCGCGACCAAGCGTTCGCCAATCCATCATCGGGGGCCCTAGATTCGAACGCCCAGCCGGGCAGGATTTTCCCTTTTTTGATCACGGACACGTCCGTTCGCGCCTTTCCTCTAAACCTGGACCGGAAAATTGTTTCGTTGCCTAGTTCCTGACCCCCGGCTACGCCCCCTGCGCCCTACCGCCACCCGGGACCGCCGCCGCCGCCGACTTCGTGAGGCCTAACTTGGGCGCTCCGATGCCGTACGCCGAGCCGCCGACGGCGGTAAGCCAACCCGAGCCCGCAGCGGCTCATAATGACGAAAATATGCCCATTCAATCATCGAGGACCCCGGCCGAGCTGCAGGAGCTGTCGTCGAAGCGTCACGAGGTGCTCACCGTACAGTGTAAGGTAAGGAAGGGAAAGTGATGTGCTTTAGCATTATAGGGGAGAGGGTAGAAGAGGGTTCGTATCGATCTGCTATCAGAATCTTAAAATTCATAATGCCGCAATTTTTAACTAGTATTTCGGGGGTTTCGGACCTAATTTTTCCCTAGCAGTCCAAAATACCTAGAAATGTAATAGTTTGTATTTTAAAGATTTTTTTTCGCAAATTTAACCAGCTTTCAAAAGTAAAACACCTCGAACAAATGTCTGCTTTTAATTTTTGGTCGAAAAGCGGCTACTTTGCTCGGAAAATCGATGCTCTTGTATTTTTTGATCAAAATTTGTAAGTTTTCTGCGTTTAGGAATCATAAAAACGGCTTAGAAACAACACCCCTGTTGATATTATAAAAATCGGCCGCAAAAAAAATCGTTTTACATCCTTTACAAAAATTACAAAATTAATTACAAAAATGATAAGGCGAAAGCGGCAAAAGTGAACCTCCATTTTCTAGCGTCTAAAGCGATGAAAAATTTTATTAATTAATCTCCTAGGTTTGCAAAGATCTCCACTTCAACTCCGAACACTTGGCCATGGTCTTTGTGCATTTGCTGCGCCACGACAAGTCAATTGGACGGTGAGTTGCGCGAGATTGGGCCTACTGATGCGCCAAATTTCAGCGTTTACTGCTACCAATGCGGGGAGACGTTTATGCGCAAGGACAAATGCAAGGATCACCTGAGAACGCGATGCCCCGAAGGCCACATGGTCGTCAGGAAGTGAGTTGCGTCCCCGGAAGCGGTTCTTCTCGTTTTTCGTTTCATTTTTTATTTTCCCCGCAAATTTAATGGCGAATTTTATAATGCCGAATTTTCAATAATGTCGAAATTCATCATAATGCCGAAATTTAAATAAGCTAATTTTCCCGAAAAATCCCCGAATTCGATGTAAAAAAATTTCGACATTCTGAATTACGACATTATGAATTTAGGCATTCCAAATTACGACAATATGAATTTAAATTAAATCTAATAAATCGATTTTTTTTTTTAGTCCAAAAATTTCGACGCTTTTTGGTAATTTTAAATAGATTTTGACCCAAAAATTCAAAAAATTTAGAATTTTATGGCTTTTTATATTTAAAAATTGTTAAAAAACAACCTAAAATGGTTTAGATTTTGTTACAAGGCCGTAGGGAATTACTGGGGGTAAAATTGACCCCCCGCCCATTAAACGAGAAGAACCCCAGATTCTTGATAGCTAATGATCGGAATTGAAAAATCTACATTTAGCGACAACGACTACAAGACAGTACTGCGCCAGTGTATCGTCAAGTACTTTCCCGAGATGGAGAAGCGGCTGCTCGACCAGCTCGAGTCGGATCTGCGCCGGCCGCGCTATCAGGACGACCGGCTGAACCAAAAGCTGAAGCAGGACGACAAGAAGATTGACTGTCAGGTGAGTTGCGTTTCCCATTGACAAGACAAAAGATACTTTTTTCCAATTTAATTTTTAACTTAAACCAAAATTGGTCGTTTTACTACTCTTTTCAATATTCCTAAACCTAAAAGCTCCAGAATTCCAGATGACAAAAATACAAAAATATTGCTTTTTCAATCAAATTGGCCCGTTTCCACAAAAATCGCAAAATTTGTAAAATTTTCGAAATTTTCTAACCAGTTGAAATTTTCTAACAACCGCAAACGAGCCCCAAGTTTCTAGATTTCTAGATTTGCAAGAAAACTGTCAAAAACTACTCGGCAAATAAGAATCATCACGCCAGGACCCATATGTCGAGGAGGCGGTATCGATGTCCGGGTTGTGATAAGGTACGTTTTCCTGGAAAAAATTTGGAAAATAGACAAAACAAAAAGTTAATTTTGGCTAGTTTAGAGCTCCCATATGAAGGACAACCTGAAAGTGCACAGCATCAAGAAGCATGGCAAGCAGCTCGAAATTATCGACCAACAGTGGGTGCAAAAAAGTGTATTTGGTTTTTGAAGAAAGGAAAAATTTCGTAAAATGAAAAATGAACGTTTTAGAAAATTTGGAAAGAAAAGAAGAATGCCGAAATCGCGAGCCGACTTTTAGTAGCCAAAAAAATGACGTAAAAAACTGCTAATTAAAAACGTAGAGACGAAGCCCTGGAAGCTGAGCACCAGCGGATCTTGAACGACTGCTTCCCGAAGCCGCCGGCCGCCGACTCGGACGAGGAGGGCGAGCCGCAGGACACGAGCACCGCGCTCAACGATTCGGGATATGAGGTGCGTTGAAAAGGAAGCTTTCAAACGCCGTCAGCTACGGGCAAAACGTCAGCTCGCCGAAATTTTGACCATTTTCATAGCTGATTTTGCGACCAAAAAGTCCAAAATTTTCAAAAATTTTATAACTTCAAAATTCGAAATTTATGGGAAATTTTATTGATTAAAACATAGAAATGGCGTGTTAAAATCATTTATTAAAGCAATTTACAGGCATTTAAACAAGAAGTGCAAAAAGTAACTTTATAAATGGATAAAACCTTAAAAAATCTCAAAATTTCGAATTTTTTGGTTACAAATCCAGCTATGAAATGGTCGAAATCCCTTGGGAAAGACTAAAATAATTGAGAACAATTTTTAGAGTCACAATTCGTCGCGCCGCCAATCGCTCGGAGGGAGCAGCAGCAACAACAGTAACAACAGCGCCACCAGCAACCCAGCACCCAGCCAGCCATCGCCGTTCTGGCCGATATTCTACGGCTTTCAAGCGTTACCGCATCCCGGCTTTCCGCCGATACCCCCAAGGGCCCCCAGCTACAATTGAAAATGCTTGCTTGCTTTCACTCGATCTCAACGAACGTCCAAATGCATCCCAGCTAGGAGATTTCATCCTTATGGTAAGTGGGGAAAATTAAAACGGGGAGAGAGCGAGAGAGAGCTAGAGAGAGTGAGAGAGAGAGAGCAAGAAAAAGGTTACTTTCGTCATATCGGAGCGGGATTTTCCAACAAGTACCAATTACCTAATCATATAAAAATGCAGCATTTTAATTGTATCTTTGTAACAAGGTAGCCCTAATTTTAGTAGAAAAATATTTAAAGATTAGAAAAACTTAAAAATTGACGGCTTCTTGTTGCCGAAAAACTATTTTTTTTGCATTTTTTAACTACATCTGTATAGTTTTTTTACGATAGAGAGACCGAGAGAGAGAGAGAGAGAGAAAGAGAGAGAGAGAGAGAGAGAGATTTCCAAAACGCTTTAAAAAAATCTAAACTTTCACATGTAGAGGTTGTCAGGTCACAAGTTCCAAACCGGCTGAAAATTGGTGGAAAAATCGAATAAAATACGGGGAACACGATGCGATAAAAATTATCTGCTAATGGGCACTTTTGTTTAATAAACTTTTAATTTTACGATTTTGTATGGAAAACCCACCTAGAATCGCAGCGAGCCTGGCCAGAACCGGGGCGCGCAGGCGCGAGCTCTTGAAGCCTCCCCAAGGGGCCCCTGCCCGTCAGCCCGGTGGTGTCGGGGTAGGGTGCGGGGAATAGTAGGCCAAAGGTCATGGGTTCGGTTCCCGCATTTTTTATTTTTTTTGCTTGTTCCCGTTTTTGCTTTTATTTTGTAGGGAGCCCGTCTAGAATAGTTTTTATAATGTTTTTCGGTCCTATTAATCAGTAGCGGCCGCGTCGACAAAAAAATAAATTACAAAATTTTGGAAGTTTTTGAAAAAAGGCCTACCTACCTATTCCGACTCCATGAAAATCGACAGGATAGTTAATACAGATTACTTTTTGTACAGGTATTGTAAAGAGGCAGTCATTATCGGAATCTGGAATCTTTGGGCTCTGATTTTAAACACCTGGGGTCAGAACTAACTATTTTAAGCAGCTGCTAACCCACCTAGCGGCCAAAGCTATGCGATAGGTCGTCAAAATTTTCGTGGAAAAATTTTTTCAAATAAAATTTTTTTCCGGGTGTGGGAAGGTACCTAGTGTCGTACTTTCCGTGGCAATTCGATCGAAACATTTATTCCGAGACGGAAAGCCCGGTTAATCCGCTGAAAGTCCATTTTACCTTCATTTTTCTTACTTAAAATGAAAAGTTTATTAAACAAAAGTGCCCATTAGCAGATAATTTTTATCGCATCGTGTTCCCCGTATTTTATTTGATTTTTCCACCAATTTTCAGCCGGTTTGGAGCTTGTGACCTGACAACCTCTACATGTCAGGCCTCCAAACCCCCCTGCTCACCTCTCAAACACGAGCAGACTTCGGCCGCCAGCCGCCGCTTTCTCCACACGCCCTAGTCGCAGATCTCCCACGCATGTGCCACGCATTTCCCTGTAGATTTGATAGATGTCGATAAAGTTTTTTTTCTTTGTTTTACCGAGCCTCCGGAGTCAGCGTCCAGATCAGCGACGGGGTGGCCGACTGGCTTTGCGCAGTTTTGAGCTCCAGCGTCAGCATGTGCATCCATTTCTAAAAAAATAGGGTTTCCCAAAAACCGACGGCAGGGACCTTAAAATACGCAGCATGCGCCGGCTTCAAATGGGCTGTGCTCGCGTCGGAAAAAGTCGAAAACTGTGCGCTGACTTTCTAAAGCAAAAAATGTTATAAAAAATATAAAAGTAAGACGCTACTTGATTCCCGCCGTAGTCACCATACAACGAACAGGCCATCGCGTGCTCGCAGCGGCCGCAAGGTCTTGTCTCGGTGAGGGGTTCTAAAACTGTTTTTATTTCCAATCAATAAAATGTTATGTTATCAAATTGTTGTGAAGATAAATAATGGTTCTTTGGCATTTTCGGGGGGGGGGATAAGAGGACCCTTGATTCAGGCGGGAGGGGAGCAACTTTATTTCTAATGCTCCAATTGTTCTAATTCAAATAAAAAAATGTTTTAAACTGTTTCTTATCATTCCTAGTGCAAAAAAAGTACAAATTTCGATTAAAGAATACAAAAAAATGTTCTTTTTCAACAAAAATGGCCGATTTGCAAGCAAACCTAAACTAACCATTTTTTCCAGATGTTTTACAACCAAATACAGCTACTTTTTCTTGCAAAAAAATTATTACGTTACTTGGCATTTCTGGACTTATATGAGAAAATTTATTTATTTTCCCTCGACACCCCCGGTAATGCCAAAGAACCAATAATAAATCATAACAATTAATTTACCGGGCAATTCGCGGGCGATATCCCCCAACTGGCCGGCGATCCGGTTCCTCACGGAAAGAATACCCTTCAAGTCGATTGCTCTAAAAAAGGATCGTAGCATGAAAGTGAAAAATTACTTTGGCTCGATATTCCTCGCCACGCCATCTTTCAAGTAGAGCAGGGAGGCCGGTCGAATTGGGGATGCTTCGGTGATCGAGAGCATTAGCGAGTAAAGGAGGACCTGAAAAGAGCCCCGTTCCTTGTGATTAGAAAATACCTGAAGCGAGTGTTCGTGCGATGCTCCACTTCGGCCAGTTTTCAGCTCCAGCGGCTCCAAGTATGAGGTTCCGTTTTTCTAAAAAGGGCGTGTCCTTACACCGTTTTCTAGAAGTTCATTTTCTTAAAAATAATTTGTCTTAAATTCTTGTTTTTACTTTCAAAGAGCCTAAGAAACGATTGCCGGGTAGGTAAATAAAAAATAAAACACATTTTAAATCTAGAAAAACTATTCTGAACCGTAAAAACTCTAGAAAATTTGCCAAAAACTACGAAAATGTCAGATTTTCGATAGAGAATTTCAACCATTTTTCTGAGGTTTTCTAAAGTTTTTTTTTGCACAGGAAATATAACCAAATTTGCAATAAAAGATTTCGAGATAAATTTCTGCATTTTCTTTGATACAAAATTACGTTTAATTTACAGTAAAATTTACTTGTACGCGCAACGTGGCGTCGATCTTGCCCTTGATGCCGAGCTTCGGCAGCCAGACGTTCTCCTCGATATCGGCCACCCCGGTGACGGTGGCTCCGGAAGGCAGGGGACGCCGCTGGGCCATTTTGTCCCTCACCCACTGGCAGATGATCTTAAAAAATTCCTGTTTACGGTTTTCCAAAAAAGCACCTACGTTCACATAGGGCTCCAACTCGGCCTCGAATGTGTTGGGCGAGAAATTGAGAGCGACGAGAGCGACGAGTGCAGATGGATCTTCGTCGATTGACGTGCGCCATCTTTTTAGAAGCCACTCGCCGGTGACGGTGCCCGGGGGCTGCCGGATGGCCGTCTGGAAAAAAGGCTTTTCGCATAATCAGGCGGGCTCGGAACCGAATTACTCTCCAACACCTAACGACGTAATAGTTAGTATTTTAAGTGTTTTAGGGCATATATGCTATCTTGCCTATAGCATAGGATTAAAACTATATAAATTGCTTTTTTATAAAAACTGATAGTTTTTTGCCATCTAATTATTTCAGGAAAATTGGGTTTTAAAGGCCTCTGGAAAGATGGGATTGGTCAAAAAGCAAGAAGAGCTGCACGGGCCAGGGGTCGAACCAGGGATGGTCCGCTCCGCAGTCCAGCGCGCTACCCCCACACCAAAGGGGTCGAGTGGGTGGGGGCGGCGGAGGGGCCCCAAGTACCCTAGGGCCGAACTGGTGCACATTACTGGGCAACAATTCAAAATAAAGCTATCCTACCTTATATAATTTTGGAGTGTATCTCTGTGTGTGTGTGTGTGGATGTCACTTTCGAGGCCCGATTTGAGGGCCTTCCCGTGTCCCAAATGCGCTGATTTTTTGTCACTTGGGGGAATCGACCCTCCTCTTTCCGATGGCGTTTTCAGAATTTCGATAAAATACAAGTTTACAAAGTTAAAGCCGGGTTTTTATTCATTTTTGGGGGTAATTTGCATAATATGAAAAAATACAAATTCCTCATTCTTGCAATTTGCCCGCGCGTGTGTGGTCGGTGGGGGGAAGGGGTCCGAAGGACCCGAGCTATCGGAAAGTCAAATTTTTCATGCAAAGGCCCAATTCCAGCGCCCAAGGCCCGCGAAGCGGGTTTTGGCGCTGGTTAAATAATAATAACAAAAAAACCGACGGAAAATCTTGCTAAGGGCAGGGAAAGTACTCCCTGAATTTCCTGAAGTGTTTTATACCCTTTCCGACGATTTTTGAACTAAAATGCGCCCCAAAAACCTCTTTCCGCTCAGAACATGGCCGCCTTCTATCCAATGAGCCTCAAATTTTTACCATCGATGGGGATGGCTAAAAACTATTTTTATGGAAGTTTCCAGCCAAAAATATAGTCAACCAAAAAGTTATGTCTATAAACCCGTTTTCTGGAAACCCAGTCGGGGGTTTTCGGGGCCCTTACGCGATGGAAAGCGTGCATGGTTTCGCCCCGTCGGCCCCTCACCCCTGGGGCGCCCGGCCATCTTTCCAAGGGTCTTTAAAGAAAAATTGGTCTACGAGACGTATTGTGAAAGGATCGGAAAATATTCTAAAAAACACACCTGGAAAAGGTCATGGATTATCGAGCCCATGAACATAGCCTTGTTCGTGCTGTTGCCGCCGCGCAATCGGTCGCCGAGCACGGCTTTTCGCTGGCAGAATAGAGCCTGAAAAAAAAACTAAAAAATCCTTGAAAACGGTTTACCTGTGAAACGGATGTTGCAGAAACCAGTGTATCCGGTTGTGTGATAATCACTCCATGTTCAGCGTCCATTATCCAGTCCTAAAAGACCAAATTTCAAAACTGACAGCCGTTTCTTACGTTCTGCTGCCAGCGCTTGGCATCAAAAACTCGAATTGTATCCCCGGCGACGACGCCCAGCTCCGCCCATTGGTCCTGAAGGTAGGTAAACGATTGCTGGTGCGTCTTCAGGTCGATACAGCTAAAAACAACCAATAATTAGCTATTACACAGACAGAAAAATCCTAAACAAAAAAAATCACTCCAAAATGGCTTGTCCTCCAGTGACGGTCGCCGTTTGCACAGATAGCGTCACTCCCTCCAAATCGTAGAGCGCGGGGAACCCCGGAACGCCGCTTTCTAAAGAACTTCTTTGCTAGAATAGACGTACAATAATACCTAATGGGAAAAACCGGGCCGGCGATCGCTTTTTTGGAGAGATCCGTGATTTCTTTGTTGGTGGAGAGTCGAAGGAGTCAAAGGAGTCGAAGGAATCTTTGCTTGTCGCATCTTCCAATTTCGTCGTGATCAATGCGGGAGAGCGTTTCGTTGGCACTTGCTTCTTTTGCGGCGAGTCGAAGGAGTCGAATGAGTCGAGCGAGTCTTCTTTGTTGGTGACATCTTCAAAGAGGGCCCGGCTTCTGGGTCGTTTTGGCGCGTTGGATGCCGGCTGAAAGGCAGTTTTTCATCGGGTTTCATCGAGCTCTCGCGCCAAGCTATTTTCGGCGACAGTTGGCCACTTTTTTCAGTTTTTAGCTCGGCCATAAGAAGTACAACGCAAAGGTTCTTTCGCATTATCGAGGGCACCAACTTTTTTCAAAGGATCCAAATGTTCTAAAACAAGAGCGAATTTTTCTGCACTGTTTTTACTATTCTCAGCGTAGAAACGTTAAAAATCTTCACTAAATATTTAAAAAACAGCCTTTTCGACCAAAAATGCCCGATTTCCGACTAAAAATTTTCATTTTTTTCGTTTTTCCGCTTGAAATACAATTATATTTACTAAAACATGCCATTACTAGCCATTTCTAGATTTAGCGGACACATTCGGTCCGCCGAAGATGCGAACGAACCTTTAAAAATGCGCAGACCTTTAGACACTCCTCATCCGAGAAACTCGTGCTCGCCACATCGGCCATCCGGAAAACGTGAAGCTTCTAGTTTTGCGTCGGAAGTGGGAGCCGAAATCGCACTAAACGCAAACTTTTCAGGGAGTAAGCAACCGGCGGGAAAGCGGCTCTTTCGAATGAGCCGGCGCCCTTGGCTTATCGGCCATGAAAACCCCCAATCCCTTTGTTTGGCTCTACAACGATTTTTGTGTATTTGAAGTTTGTGTAACTTTATGTATTTGCCTTGAAATAGGTATGCCGAATTCTTTATTATAGCCTCAAACGAGCACCAACATAAAAATTTGCCAAAAAGTTAGAAACGCAAAAACAAAGCAAGTCAATTAGGGGAAATTACGAAGCTTTCAAAGCTAGAGGATAAGCAAAAAGGAGCGGGATCGGGCATGTACAAATTGATAAAATAACAAACAGAAAACCGTTTCGCTGGAGCGGGGGGGGGTTAAAATCCAATCACTGGAACATCTTGCGGCTCTCCTGGAACTTCTCGCGAGACTTCTTGCGCTCGTCTTCTATCCGCTTGCGCTCCTCCTGCTCCTGGCGGATCTCCTCTTCGTAGGCGGACTTCTTGTTCAGCTCGGCGATCTGAAAAACACAGTTGACAGATTGGTTTTTAGGCATTATCGGGGAGGCAATACTTTTCCTAAACGGCCTATTGACGTAATTGAAAGAGTCTTAATGCTTTTTTTGGTAAAAACAAATCATTTCAAGAGGCAAAAACGGTAAGAGATTTACCCCCCCCACAGCCGAAGGGTCTCAAAGTTGTCGGTATTTCCGCTTATTTTATCGGGATTTTTGCAACGCCATTCGATAGAGCGTCGAAAAATATACTAAGAGTTTTAATTTGAGCCTACAATAATGTAAAATAAAAAAGTTATAGCCAAAAACTTCCGGCTGGGGGGTAAAGTAAACCGTAGCCGGCAAAAACGATCAAAAAGCTAAGGCAAAGTTTTGAGGTGGTTTTTGGCTGCTCAACCACAGCTTGCAAGGAGGTTGGAAAAAGCGGAAAAACAAAAAAACTCCGCAATTTTTGTAACAAATCAGCCATTTTTGGTCGAAAAAGTATATTTTTCGCATTTCTAAAGTTTTACGTTTAAGAATAGTAAAAAAAAACATTGGAGAAACACCTCCGCTATTTCTATTAGAAAATTGGACCCCTAGAAGAAAAGCTGCTCCCCCTAATAAGACGAAAGAACCGACAGATTGAAAAAACGAACCTTCGCCTCGAAGAAGTTTGCGGCTGCTCCCACACCCTCCTTCGTCACGTCGATCGAATCGGCAAGCTTTTGGAAAATCTAAAAAAAATGTGAAAAGGTGAAGATGCATCCATTACTGACCTCCGAGCTGACGCCAAGTTCTCCGGAGGCGGCGTGCTTGAAGATGAGGAAGAATTCGCGCAGCGAGATCTTGTTGTCGCCGTCCTCATCAACCTAAAAATCTCCAAATTTCTAGACGAAAACAAGGACCAAATCTAAAGAATGAAAACCCACTTTCTTGATGATCCCTTTGAGGGTGATGTGCGTCTGGGCCTCGCCGAGGGCTTCCATCATGCGCTTGAGCTCCATAAAGTCGAGAAAGTTGTCGTTGTCCTCGTCGAACCTAAAAAAAAGCAATGTTAATGGCTACAACCCGAAGAACGGGCAATGAAAAACAGGAAGTTTTCAACAACCAACTTCTTGAACATGTCTTGGAAGTGCTTGATCTGCTTGCGGGAGAATTGCGGGAACTCCTGGTACACGGACAGCTTGGTGTTGACCCGAGGCTCGACATGCTCACCTAAAAAATGTTTTTAAAATATTTGATTTCCCTTGTCTGGACCATTTTCGCTACCTTTAAATTCAATCTACCGTAAAAAGGCTCTAAATATACCATTTTTACTACCCTTCAAACCAAGATCTATCGCAAAAAGCCCATAATTATACCAGTATCGACCGCAAAGTCAGCAGAATCCATTGTAAAGAAATTCGTTTTTAGAAATAGAACAATGGCAGACCGGGGGGCAGTGTGGCCGGGAATAATGCAATCGGTGAATCACTTTGTTTTCGACAGATCAATGGACTGAGGTCGGGGAGGACGGCCGAAAAAAGCGTATTCGAACGGCAATCGCGTTCTCAAAAATGAAAAGCGCTTTTCGCAGCCGGGTATTTGAATCAACTTCAAAATCCTCCAAAAACCACCAACCAATCTTGATAAACTTCTGTTGGCTGACCAGCGCCATATTTTCGTGTGTTGTGGGCGTAACTGAGCGACTTGCTATGGGCGTGTAGGGGGAGATCGCTAGCGACTTTCCGGGCAAGTTCTCACCAACCGATTATACGACGACTAAAAAAGGGAAGATTAGTGGAGGACGAACTAGCGCGGATTTCCACAACGGCGGATGTGGCACAGGTCGCGCAATAGCAAGCAACCGTTCAAATTCGAATTCCATGTCGTAATTCAGGGTTTTCTTTTCGTAAAACTCAAAGGAATGTTTACAAAAGAAATATTTATCGAAACAGAACAACAAAAACTATAAATATTTGGTAGAAACGAACAATAACAACTTTTTCATCCATTTTCAACGGGATTCACCTCCGCGGCTTTCTTCTTCATACCTGATTAGCCGTTCTGTAGATTAATTGTTTCGCACGTTTGAAAATGCCTAATGCTCACTTTAAAAGTCTCGTAAGCGGCTTGCTTGTGCATCACTTGCTTGTAACTATATACCCTTATCATACCACTTTGCGCAGGCATGCTTACCAGCACGATGGATTATCTTTGCCGGAGACGTAGAAGATGCAAGTGGGGTGGATGGATTTGTCTGCAATATGTCCTAATCAATACTCCACTCTGAAACGCCTCCGTGAGCATGAGAGGAAGAAGCATGTTGAGTCGTCGAGCCATCTAGCCCTCGACTATGCGTTCGGAATGTGACGCTGGTTTCTATACGACCAAAAGCTGTTGAGCACTTTTGATTCCAGTAAACGAAGTATAAAGTGTAAATCGTTATCAACCAATGCTTATTAATGCTTAGGCTTAGGCAATACTCAATGCGTATTAATGCTCCTCAGGCAACACCGACAAGGTCCAGGCTCTAGACGAATATCTGTCAAATCAGATAAAGAATTTCCGACTGAAGAGAAGCACGAAAAGCTCCAAAAATTGCTAAGTCCAAAAATACCCCAATCAGAGAAGCATCTGAAAATTATAGACTCGAAAGTAAAAAGGCACGAAATGCTTTGCTGGCGCAGGAAAGAGCAGCAGAAAGCCGCGGAGGTGAATCCCGTTGAAAATGGATGAAAAAGTTGTTATTGTTCGTTTTCACCAAATATTTATAGTTTTTGTTGTTCTGTTTCGATAAATATTTCTTTTGTAAACATTCCTTTGAGTTTTACGAAAAACCTGAATTACGACATGGAATTCCGATTTTGAACGGTTGCTTGCTATTGCGCGACCTGCCACATCCGCCGTTGTGGAAATCCGCGCTAGTGGAGGACGAGGGCGAATAATTGGTGTCGAGGAAATGGAAATGGCTGGGGAAAAGGGTATTTTAGAAGAATCAGAAAAAAGAATTATTTCCTAAAAATGGAAATAAAGAAAAAGGTATATTGTCACTAACACTACTAGTACAAACCAAACTACGGAGTGAAGGAGTAAGAGGCAAAATATTGCCCTAGAAATTGAATTGGACAAACGTTTTCAATGGCAAGCTACGTAGAAGGGTCTGTCCACGAGGAACTGGCCCAATTGCGCGGGGGAATCTGCGAGCCAAAAAGGTAAAAAATTACACAAAGCAGCCAGTTTCACGAAAAACAAAGGGTATTACGGGGGAGTGGAGGGCGAGGAGGAATGACGGCCAATTTGAATGGCGGAATGAGGCCGGGGGGCACCAATGGCCTTCTTTTTTGGTGGCTACTGGGTGGCGCAATGGGTGGCTGCTGACCGCTAGAGTAGCCCCCGGGTCGGGGCCCATGTGATGAAATGCAGGCCACGGTAGTGGGGGATGACAGAGTTTAGAAGCCTGAAGAAAATCGGGGTTCTTGCGCATTATCGGGGGGAGGTGGGACCGAAATTTTTTGTACAAGGGTAGACATGTCGAGTAACTGAATGGGAAGTGTTTTAATAATATTTTTAGTAAAATATAACTAGAGTTGAACTAGAACAACTATCTAAAAACCATAAACATTTTTTGAAACCCCCATTTTTGGTCGAAAAAGCGATGTTTTTTTTATATATTTAATGAAGGTTTATAAAGTTGTTATGCTTAGGAATAGTAGGGAACAGTTTAGCAACACTACATATCTAAGAAAAAAAGTTAGCCCCCCCCCCCCGATAATGCGAAAAAACCAAAATTTGTAGAAAGTAGCAAAAAAAGTGCAGAAAGTGGCGTTTCAGATTTCGGACCGTCATAAAAAGGTATTTCCAGGAAAAGTCCCCCCTTCTAAAGGACCGGAAACCCGATTATAATGCTTTCTGCACGCTGTGAAAGCGCTGAAAAGGGCGATAAAACCAAGCAAAATTGAGGCTATTGATTAGAAAGTCTGAAACGCTGCAAAATATCGCACAAAAAGAGCGGATAGTGTAGAAGGTTCTTTCGCTTTGAAAAATCGATAATTAAAAAACACCAAAAAGTGCGTCTTCACCCGAGCCGCCGGAGTAGCGGATTTTGATGGTTTTTTTCATCCGAAAACGCTTGTACAGCGGTGAAAAAAACGTTTTTCGAGTTTAAAAATCCTTAAAAGGGATGAAATAGTTTAAAAAATCGTAGCCGAAAAGTAAAGCAAGGAGTGCTCAACTTCCTAGGGAGGCATATGGTTTCGAGGGAAGTGCCCGGGCAAGCCGGGGGGTTTTGGCGGGCGTGTTGGTGTCGGCCAGTCGGTCTATCTAGCCTTTCTTTCTTTCTTTCCGGCAAGGGTGCACAGGGGCTTATAGCCGACCGGATGAATGGGTAAGCGGCTTGGTAGCCCCCCGCCCAGTAGCGTCTCCATTTCAAAAGCCGCTCATCGCGCGCCGGGCGCGCGCCATAGTCGCCGCCTGGCAATAATACCAGGGTAAATATATGAGCGTCGAGAGGCTAACACCAGCCGTTCGGAGGGTATGATTCGAAAAAGGGGGAATTAAAGGGGGTCGGGCAGCGAAAAATGGTTTCTCCGAAAACCAGAACCACGATTTCTAGATTTTTTTTTCGATTTTTAGGGCCAACAATCATAAATCGCAATCGCAAAACCTTTTTCCAGCGTTATTTCATGTTTCCGACTCAGGAACCAATTCGAATGTATTGAGCAACTTTTTAAAAAGCACAAGGAGCTCGGAAAAGTTGGGATCTAACGAAAAATCTAAGTTTTCTAGCACTTTCCCCAATTTTGGACATAGAGTCGGAACCTATGGCGGGAAAACGACTTTTTGGGGATAGTAACAACGTTACGCAGACCGGATATGTATCATCTGGCTCGTCTTGTCAATAAATAGCCGGGCCAGTCGACAGGTAGACTTTTTGATGTGTGAGTCAGTACCGGCGGGTTAGGCCGGGAAAACAAGATACCCTGACTCATTTTGGAGTGTTTTACCGGGTCTCAACGTTAAAAAGGTTAAAATGAAGGGGTGGGGGAAAAAGAAACGGGTCATTTCTAATTGTAAGGGTTTTTTAATCATAATTATGACACAAAATAACGTTTGTCATGTTTTACCGGATTCGAACATTTAGAGGAGGTGGTCGAAAAAAGAAATAGATAGTTGTAAGGTTTTTAATGATATTGATGACACGAACTAATGTTTTTTAAGTGTTTTTAATTCACCGGGCTGAAACGTCAAGAAGAAAAGATGGGAAAATCACGCGAAAAAACACTTTGTTTCTAGGGTTTTACCGGCCCGAAACGTCACGGGGAAAGTATCGGAGAAAGAAGTTTTTAATGAAGAAAAATTGCAAGGTTTTTGATAATTATGACATAAATAAAACAATCTAGAGTGTACCAGCCGGAATCGTGCGAATGGACTCTCGAGGGTTGTCGCGGTGGTCTCGGCGA
This sequence comes from Mesorhabditis sp. LJ9110, assembly GCA_038088335.1. NCBI lineage: Eukaryota > Metazoa > Nematoda > Chromadorea > Rhabditida > Rhabditidae > Mesorhabditis > Mesorhabditis sp. LJ9110. The sequence goes on from JBBGBA010000203.1 coordinate 147,367, forward strand.
CTCCCCGGGGAGATAATGGGATATGCATAGCCCGAGGGGCACCCATTGACACACAATCAATCGAATCCCCCTGGGGGGATGACCTTGGAATTCACGCGATTCTAGCCACGTTACGCAACGCCAATTCATTTGAATTTTTGGAGGATGGTCAAGGCCGCCTTTCGCAGCGGGGGACCGAATGATCCCTGCTATTTTGCTTAATCGTGCCTACTAGGAGGCGCCAGAATCTACCCCCTCCGTCGACTAGGTCTCGACGGTTACGCGAAATTCCAAAATACGCGACAAATCTCATCCGTACCTCATGGTGATGTCAGCTTGAACCAAAAATCTACTTTTTGGGGGTGGGCTAAGGGCTGCTCTCGCAACTTGGCTAGCGATCCCCACTAGCTCGACTGATTGATGGCTACTTTAAGGGGACCACAAAAGGCGAAATTCGACCCTTCCATCGTCTAGGTCTAGACAGCTCCGCTAGATGCCAAAAGTCGAGTACGTCCGCTTTTCATGACATCTGAAGTCGTGCGGTTTATCCAGCCAAAAAATAGAATGCCGATCATTGCGTTCTCTAGAGTCTCGCGTAGCTGTCGAGACCCAGTCTATGGAAGAGGTCGATTTTCGCGCTTACTACGTCCTTACAATTACTTAGAGACAGTCGTGCCACCCACCTTCCAGAATGCGAGTCCTCCTCTCGAGCGCCTCGGCCAGCTGCTTCTCCGCGTCGACCGGGGGCTTGGGGGCTGGCTGAAGAATTTTGATATGGTTTTTCTGGAGATAATTCTCGCTCACGATTTCTCCTCTCTCTCTCTCTCTCTCGCTCTCTCACCTTTGCCGGCGGGCTCATCGGCGGTGTCGGGGTGTGGGTTATCGTTGGCGAAAGTGGTAGGCCAAGTGGGGATAGGCATTGCTAAATAAAATATTGTACTCTCTTTCTCTCTCGCTCTCTCTCCCTCGCTCTCTCTCACTACCAAATTTACCGGTGGCGGAGATAGCGGAGATTTCGGAGGAGGAGGTGGAGGGCCCGCTGGGAGCGTCTACAGTAATTAAATGTACTTTAAGAGCTTAGAATTGGCTTACAGGTGCTTCCCGAGGCGGCTGCGGTGGTGGGCAAGCCGGCTTTGGGGATAATTGCACTAAAAATTTGGATTATAGATGCTGTAAAACCAGGAATCGACCCTTCCATCGCCTAGGTCTCAACTACGTGACACTCCATCAAACTCAGGTTCACACGTAATTCGTGCTCAGTTGTCGAGACCTAGTCGATGGAAGGGGTGGATTCTCGGGGTTACTTGTCCCTTTAAAGGGAGGGTGAGATCTCGATGTCGGCAAAAAGTTCTTTATAGGGCCAGCTTTTACCTGATAACGGGGTGACATGCGCGTAGGCGGCTGGGGGTGGGGGTATCGGGCTGGAAGGAGGCGGCGGTGCTCCTGAACGTCGCGGTGTTGGAGAATAGGGAGAAAAGTGCAGTGAGAGAGGCGAGAGAGAGGCAAGAGGGGAGAGAAAGAGAGATAGAGAGCGAGAGAGAGAGAAAGGATGCGAAAAATGATTTTCCAAAAAGCCTACTGCTCTGGCTGATGAGAGCTGGCGGCGGCGGGAGGACGGGCTGGAAAAATTCGAGGTTTCTCAGGAATAGGCTTCAAATTGGTTTCGTAAAGATTTGGATCCTACCTTGGCAGTAGCTGGAGGAGGTGGCGGCGCCTGAGGCAATGTGGAAGCTTCTAAAAAAGGTAAAAGTTTGACAATTTTGCTCGTGCGACTCTCTCTCACTCTCTTTCTCTCTCACCTCCTCCTCCTGCTCCCTCACTCAGCAACTCCCCGATCAACTCGTCTAGGCTCTGCTCGGGTTTTGCTGGAGCTGGTGGAGGCGGGGGCGGTGGAGATGCTTCCTTGACACCAGACGACTGAAAGTTGAATTTCGTTACGACTCTCTGCTAGCCTGTCCCTTCCAATCCCAAATGATCTCTGCTAGCCTGCCCCTCCATTCCAAATGATCTCTGCTAGCCTGCCCCTCCATTCTCAAATGATCTCTGCTACCTGCCCCTACCATTCTCAAATGATCTCTGCTAGCCTGCCCCTACCATTCCCAAATGATCTCTGCTAGCCTGCCCCTTCCATTCCCAAATGATCTCTGCTAGCCTGCCCCTGCCATTCTCAAATGATCTCTGCTAGCCTGCCCCTACCATTCTCAAATGATCTCTGCTAGCCTGCCCTTCCATTCCCAAATGATCTCTGCTAGCCTCCCCTACCATTCTCAAATGATCTCTGCTAGCCTGCCCTACCATTCTCAAATGATCTCTGCTAGCCTGCCCTACCATTCTCAAATGATCTCTGCTATCTCAATGCCCACTGCCACATTCTCAAATGATCCTGCTAACCTGCCCTACCATTCTCAAATGATCTCTGCTAGCTGCCCTACCATTCTCAAATGATCTCTGCTAGCCTGCGCCTACCATTCTCAAATGATCTCTGCTAGCCTGCCCTACCATTCCAAATGATCTCTGCTAGCCTGCCCTTCCATTCCCAAATGATCTCTGCTAGCCTGCCCCTGCCATTCTCAAATGATCTCTGCTAGCCTGCGCCTGCCATTCTCAAATGATCTCTGCTAGCCTGCCCTTCCATTCCCAAATGATCTCTGCTAGCCTGCCCTTCCATTCCCAAATGATCTCTGCTAGCCTGCCCTGCCATTCTCAAATGATCTCTGCTAGCCTGCCCCTACCATTCTCAAATGATCTCTGCTAGCCTGCCCTTCCATTCCCAAATGATCTCTGCTAGCCCACCCTGACCCCTGTGAATTCCCAAAATCCCTGCCAGTCGCCCTCACCTCTTCCTCCGTATCAATCATGCCACCCTGGCGGACAGACTCTTCAGCCTAGCTGACAATACAGTCCCGGAATCCATCAGCTCATCGAGGCTCGTCGCTCCATCGGCTACGGCAGGCTGGGGATCTTGCGTTGTTCTCTCCTCCCTCTCTTCCGCCTCCGCTATCTCTCGCTCGATGCGTTCAAAGGAGTCGAACTCGGCGTCGAGCAAGGTTGGGTGATTGCGTTCCGGGGCGCTACTCTGTTCGGGTGATAGTGGAGGGGGTGGGGGTCGGAATTCTGGAGGGGGTCTATGGATGGTAGGGGGTTCCGGAAATGATTCTGGGGCTTCCGGACCGGCTACTTTAGTTTCCGAAATTGCGCTAGCGTCCTTAGTAGCGGCTCGTTCATCTACAGTATCCTGGATTACTGTATAATTTGCAGAATTAGTTTCGGCGCCGTTTAAAGGGGCTGGCAACCCCGCTACTGTAGCCTCTGGAGGTGGAGGAAGTGCTTCTTCTGTGGAACTGACGTCGCTAGGTAGTTCAGGGAATTTTGCATTTTCTGGAGCCTCCATTAACGTCTCGGCCACCGGGTTTTCAGGCCTGGGTTCGTGAGCAACGACTTCAGGGGGTACAGCTTGAAGAGCTTCAGCTGGAAGAGGTACCGCTTCAGGGGCGACGTCTTCAGGAGGCACAGCTTCGTTAGCTTCAACTTGTTGTAGTGCAGCTCCAGAAGATTCGGCTAGAACAAGTACAGCGTCAAATGCTCGATTATGAGCAGCAACGGCCTCAGGAGCATCATGTTGAAAAGGCACAGCTTGAGTTGATTGATATTGAGCAGCGACGGCTTCCGGAGTTTCCGCTTGAGCGGAGGTAACGTCAGCAGCAGGTCCAGGAGCGGCAGCTTCAGGAGCAGCGCCAGCGTCAGCAACATTTTGAAGCGGCACAGCTTCAGGAGAATCGGCTTGGACAGCTACCCCAAACAGGTCCAGGAGCGACAGCTTTGGCCGCGACGGCTTCAAGAGGTACAGCCTGAGCATCAGCAGCTTCTGGAGCTCCAGTGGTTTCTTGGGAATTCAGTGGCGTCTAAATTTCTGTGCCACAAACTCCAAGCCACGCCCACCTCCAGAATGCTGCTCTGAGTGACGGTGGTCTGGACCATGGCCGTCTGCTCGATCACGTCCACCCAGGAAGGGGCCTGAAGAAAAGTTGGCTTGAAATCCTCAATGATTTCTGCTCGCTTGCCCCAAAATTTTGAGGGGGAGCTAGCAGAGATTCTAGGTTTTTCCGTCTAGGTCTCTTTAAAGACCCGAAAATATGGACCTCTTTGCTGGAATTCCTAATTGATCCGCGCTAGTTTGCCCCCTTACAGTTACTAGAAAGACCTAGGGCGAGCTGGCAAAGATTATTGTGGATTGGTAGGCCTAAGCCCCGGCTCATGTAAAAGCCCAGTTAAGCCTAACCTAAGCCTAGTTCCAAGCTTAAGCCTAAGGAAGCTCACTGAAACTTACTGGCGATGGCTTCACCAAGGCAATTGGCGGTTGTTTTCTGTTTTCTAAACCTTGCTCCGCTGCTTGGGGCTTGATTGGCGCTGGTGGCGGGGTGGGAGGGACTAAAAATACAGAAACTGAGGTATTAATAGGGCGAGAAACGAGCGAGAGAGAGCAAGAGAGAGCGAGAGAGAGCGCGAGAGAAAACGAGAGAGAGCGAGAGTGAGAGTGAGAGTGAGAGCGAGAGAGAGAGAGTGAGAGAGAGAGAGAGAGAGAGAGAGAGAGAGGGAGAGAGAAGAGAGTGCGAGAATTAGAAATAAGGTTTAACCCTAAAACCATTCTACCATTTTGCAACTGCTCGTGAACGACTTCTTGATGCTGCTTTTTTCTCCGCTGCGCCGCTAGGGCCCTAGCAAATTTCATTCTAAGCTCCGAAAGCTTCACCCACTTTTCCAGCTCGCTCTCTTGACTGTCCTGCTTCAACAGGGCACGTGAGGGGGATTGGATTCGTTCTCTTAAAAGCTTTTTTAAAGAGACCTGGTATCCCCAGAATCGACCCCTTCCATCGCCTAGGTCACGACAGCTACGATGTGAATCTATAAGACCTTACCTATGGTGTTCGACTTTGAAAAGTGGTCGCCGATTCAATGCAGTTGCGTCAAGCTGAAATAGGTAGGATGAGGGTAGGCTAGCAGAGATAATTTGGGAATGGAACGGGGCAGGCTAGCAGAGATCATTTGGGAACGGAAGGGGCAGGCCAGCAGGGATCACTTTGGAATTTCAGTTTACTGACCTCTGGCACAGCTTCCGTTTTGCAGAGCTGGGCGAGGGAGAGGGGCGGCTTTGGCTCTTTGCTTTGTGTTGGGATCGGGGGCGGGGGAGAAGTCGGAGCCGGGGTAGACGACGTCGGCTAAATTTGCACGATTCTGAGAGCAAGCCAGCAGACATTTTTGCGGAATTCGAGGCAAACCCGCACAAGCTCTTTAAGAATACCTGATTATTGTTGAGTTCGGAGGAATGGGCAGAATTGCGATCAGCTAACGCTTTCTGGATGACATCGTCGATGTTGAAAGTGGGGTCGGATGCCACGTAAGGATTAGGGATCACCTGAAAAATGTCAAAAATGACCTCTGCTAGCCTGCCCCTTCCATTCCCAAATGATCTCTGCTAGCCTGCCCCTTCCATTCCCAAATGATCTCTGCTAGCCTGCCCCTTCCATTCCCAAATGATCTCTGCTAGCCTGCCCCTTCCATTCCCAAATGATCTCTGCCAGCCTACCTCCTCTGGTGGCATGGGCGGAGGGGGCGGGGGCAGCTTGACTGGCTGCGGCTCTTCCGGCTGCTCGACCTTCGCCAAGCGGCGGGCCAGCTTCTCGGCCAGCTCTCGCTCGGCCATCTGAAATGCAAATTTCGGGGCCCTTTAAAGAGGCAGGTAAGGAAGGAATTACGAGTTGATTCTTAGAAAAACAGCTTCGGATCGAATATCGGACCAAAAATCCAAAGTAAGCTTCAGAAATTTGCAAAATTTAAAGAACAATAGACTTGATGGGAATAACAGTGGTCACGGCGCCCGCCACGCGCCGTCATTTTTGAGGGGCTCGCGCGCAAATAGGACACTTCGGAATGGGGGGGAGAGAGAGAGAGAGAGAGAGAGAGAGAGAGAGAGAGAGAGAGAGAGAGAGTGCGAGAGCCCAAGCATCCCGATAGGACATCTTCACACCTTTTTTTTGTAGGCTAGCAGTGGTGCTTAGAGAGTAGCCAAATATATCCATCAAGGGCACGCTAGCAGAGATTCTCAGAGAAAACAGGAAAAATTAATTGTGTTTGCGAGGATACCAGAGTTTTTTGAAAAAATCTGATTTTCCCCAAGGCAAGCTAGCAGAGATTTTTAGAGAATAGAAAAATGGGATGCTATTGAGGGCAGGCTAGCAGAGACCCTTTGCAAAAAACCGCAAACCGAACAGCCGGATATGTCATGGGGGTTTTGGGGTTGACCTGTGCGTTTGAGATCCCCGCGTCGCTCGTTCCAGGCGCCTCGAAAACGGCGGATAAAAAGTGGGTAAACAGTTTCAGCAGGTTGAGAAGCTAGGTGGGGGCCCGGCTTTGGGGCCATCCACCCGGTCAAATGGCCCTATTTTCCTCTGGCTTTTCCGCAGCCCAGCTATCCCGTTTGGCACAACTGATCAGCTGCTGTTTCGTTGAGTCATTCGGCTTAAAATAGCCAAACTGGTGGAAATGGCAGTTGTTCATTGAATTTCGCAAAAACAATATCAAGAAAGCCGGCTGAAATATCGAAATTTAACTATTTTAGACATCGAAATTCTTAAAATTCCACGATTTATCGCAATGTCTTTGAAATTTGAACCTTTGATGCAAAAATTGACGGGGCTCAAGTGCCTAGAATTCTCCGGAAAATCCCATTTATGTAGCTGCAGCTGGAAAAAAACAAGAAAATATGGCAATTTCGTCATTAGAGTAACTTTTAATTTACCTTACAGCATTTCAAGCAATTGTAGCAAAGGCTTGTAATTTTCAAAAACTTTGAAAACCTAAAAAAAAACTAAATTTACGCTTCAGGTTGGGCAAAAAAACAACATTTTATGCCCGCTGACTTCATTCTTCTCGTTCCCCGAGAAATTTTGCAAGTTATTATTTTAAAAGTGACGAATAAAAAATGAAGTCTTTAAAAATGTTTTTAATAAAATAAAACTATAGTGCACGAGAAAAACTATCAAAAATTCTCAAAAAGTCGAAATTTTGGTCAAAACCGGTCATTTTCGGTGGAAAAATCTATATTTTTGCCTTTTTCACTATAAATTTATAAAGTTTTACGCCTAGGAGTAGCCAAAAACAGTCTACAAAACGCTTCCGCTGTTTATACTTTAAAAATTGGGTCCTATGAAAAAAATTAAGATCCCCCCGATACTGGGAAAGAACCAAAAACTGAATAGAGGTTTTACAGACTGAAAAGACCCAAAAAACTTTAGTCCGGAACCCCCGGCCGGGCAGGGTGGCGCGGAGTGACCAGGGCTACTCGCCGTCCTCGACGCGGCGATGTGTGACAGCTGTTCGTCGGGGGCAAATTTTTACAAAAGACCCGCAGCCCGGGCCAAGGGCCCACCGGGCAATAGCTAGGGCCAGAGAAACACACACGCCCGAAAAAGACGGGGCCACTAAAATATTGGTGGGTGCCCGCACTACGAGGGCCGATGGGTTGGCGACGGAATGATGGATCCACGTAAGCCGGGAGATCGCGTTGAGTCACCGGCACGTACAGCCTTACGACGGTCAAGATTCGAGAAACTGCCATAAAATATCGGTTTTCGACCGTTCGTAACACGATACATATATTTTTTAAACGCGTAAAACCCTCAGGCAAATAAATTGATTTTCAGCAATTTTCCAAAGCTCAAAATCTGGCCATGAAAACAAAATTTTCCTCAGATTTTGATGCTGCAATCGTGTTCCACGTGTCTGATTTGATCAAGAGGCAAAGTGTCATAAAAATTGGATGTATTCTGTTCGAATACCAGATGATTTCCCGAGGAGACGTCTTTTTGACCGCCACTGTACGGCTTGACGACCGTGAAGATTCCGGAAATGAAAATTGAGCAACCGCTTTCAAAGGAAATTTGGTGCCTAGCCCCCTTTTCCTGTTGACAACAAATCGTGCTCTTTTCCAGTGTTTTTACTAGTTTTTCAGTGCTAGAAAGTCATAAAACTATTTGAAACACGAGAATTTTTAACATTTTTTGGCCATTTTTCATAAATTTTCGTAAAAAGTCAAAATTTCGAAAATGTCCATGATTTTCACGAGCTTTTTCTGTCTAAAAACTGTTTAAGACACTATAAAATGGCCTACAAGCAATTCTGCGCCCCTCGCTTTTCTCTACCGCTCGATTTTCTGGGCTCCCCGAACTTTGCGGCAGCAAACGGGCGTCTGTGGTAGTTTTGTGAATTTCGAGTGTGTATTTGCTTCGAGATACTCTAAAAATTCAAGTTTTTGTGTGGTGGAACCGTATAGTCTTTTTTATACCTTGATTTCTTCTCGATAAAAGCTTACTTGCCACATTTATATAGACGTCGGTATGTTGCTTTCAAATTCCCGGGCGTTGGCTATGCAGGCGCGTTGCTCTTGTCAAAATATTTTGCGGCCATTATTGCAAACTTTTCGATGCTCCATTTTTTTTTTTGCAGTTTGTTTATATCCTTTGTTTTGGGTATATCTATAGATTTTTATCCCTAGTCAGCCCGAAAACACTGGACCCTCTATGTTTCAGCATATATTCCTCTATTTTTACTTTTTATCCAAAGTTTCGCTCAAAACCCATCTTCATTTTCTTTCTCGTTAGCTTCACTTCTAAGACTTCTTTTCCAGGTAATGACAAAGACGACAAAAAAGAAGCCAGTCACCGAGAAGCCGGAAGCGGTCGCCAGCATCAAGCCCTTCGAGAAGAAGCAGAAAACGAAGAAGACCAAGCTTCCCGAGGTAACGAATCCTTAATATTGCATTTCTTGTAGTGATTTTCGAGATGTACAGCGTTGTTTTAGTTTTTTTAGCTTAGAAAAGCCAATATTGGGTATCCTACTATATATAAAAAATATATAAAAAAATAGTGTTTGTGTGTGTGTATATTTGCATGCACTTCCGTTTGGATGTTCCGCACCTACAGCCTCAGGGAAGCATTTTTTCGGTAGGGAAGAAACGTCATAGGGTAAAGAAAGGGCTGGAATCGACTGCACACACATAAAATCTTTGAAAAATTGCTATTTTCGATATTAAAATTAGGTTTTTGTAAAGTTTTCTGCCAACCTCTTTATTAGGAAGCAATTGGCATACGCCGGAAGTGGAAATGGTTTATAAAAAGGAAGAGAGGGCGCGCTTTTCATTTTTTGGTGAGCAAGTTTCGGCAAGGATTATGCAAAGTCAATAACTTCATCGATCCTAGACGGGGCCAGGGTTGAAAAGCCGCGAAGCGGTTTTTCAACCCTGGTATATAAAAAATAGTGTTTGTGTGTGTGTATATATTTGCATGCACTTCCGTTTGGATGTTCCGCACCTACAGCCTCAGGGAAGCATTTTTCGGTAGGGAAGAAACGTCATAGGGTAAAGAAGGGCGGGAATCGACTGCACACATAAAGTTTTGAAAACTTCGATTTTCGCTATTAAAATTAGGTTTTGTAAAATCTTGGCTTCCCTCTTTGTTAGGAAGCAATTAGCATACCGCGGAAGTGGAAATGGTTTATAAAAAGGGAAGAGAGGGCGCGCTTTTCATTTTTTCGTGAGCGGTTTTCGGCAAGAATTATGCAAAGTCAATAACTTCATCGATCCTAGGCGGGGCCAGGTTGAAAAGCCGCGAAGCGGTTTTTCAACCCTGGTACTTATTAGCATTTTAGGCCGATCCCGATGCCCCGACGAAGGCCCTGCTCCACCCCGACGTGCTGGCCGTTTTTGAAGAAAAGTATAAGCGATTCACCAACGTTCAGGTGTGTAATTTTCTAAATGAACGAGCTTTTTCTGCATTTTTGAAAGAAAACTGGGATCTAATGGTGTTTTTATCATTGGCTGTATTTCGTTATTTCGCTTAGTTTACTCTGAAACTTGCGGGTTTTGTAATTTGCGCGAATCATGTAGGTTTGAGATACTTTATTTTTCAGCACAAAACCCGTCACTCTGCCTTGGTTTTCTTGGCTTTTCGAGTCTCCTCTTGCTCCTTTCGATTCTTGGCCTCCTGCCAGGGGAATGTGAAGAAATGGGCTGGCACGGGCTCTCCCCAGTCTCGATTCACCTCGAGCGGATGTTCCTAGAAAGCGTGGGGTTAGGTTTTGTTGTTTTCTTTGTTAGTTTTCAATGGATACGGTTTTTTTCTCTCGAACTTACCTTGATCTTTACCCCTACCACTTTCGCCAAGAATATCACAAAAAGTATGGTGCCGACGACGACGAGGAAGGCGAACATGTAGAACGTCTCCTGAACTTTTTTTGGTGGCTAATTGGTCTAGCGTACCTGATCAAAAATCTCCTGGAAAGTCGGGATCTCGGATTTCAGGTTGTGCAGAACCTCGAGGGCCCAATTCCTGTTTTTCCGCAACCCCTGATAGTAGTATTTGCCCCATTGGTGCTGCTCCTTGTTGTTCATGGCATGGAAGAGCGGGGGGTTTTTAAAAGTAGGATTTATTTAGTGGGAAATATCTTAGAAATATGGTGGAATAGCAGCGTTATAGTTTGGGGGTCGCGGGTGGCTCTCGACAGCCGAGGGCCCTTGGGGACGGATCGATTTGCGGCTGGCGCACCCGGGCCCAATGGCCAGCTCGGCTCCTCCCGTAGCCCATCCAGTGCGGGAGACGGCGAAATGCTGCGCCTTTAAAGCATAAACTTTGAAACGCTTTTTCTAGGAGATTTTGACTTGAAAAACCTAAAAAAGTAATACAGATTCTTCAAAAAAAAAAACTTATTTGTTCTAGGCGCTCGTCAATGCGCGATTTTTGTTAATTTAGGATTTATGTGGTTAGCAACATCTCTGACGACGCGAAAAAACGCACGTCGTTTCCCTGAATTGAAGGTTTTTGCCACGGTTTTTACGCCCGGGGTTCTAAAATGACAAATTTCGCTGGTTTTTTGAACGGGAAGCTTTCAAGGCCGTTTTTCTAGATTTTTATGTGAAAAACGTGGATAGTAGTGTTTTTACCCAGGGTCTAATCACCTTTTTTCAGACGCAAGTCCTCGGCCACTTCCTCGGGCCCCACGATGTTGTCGTCGAATCGCCGACCGGCTCCGGCAAGACGCTCGCCTTCGGCCTGCCCGTTTTGACAATGATGCGCCGCCACAGTGACAAGACCAAGTCTCAGGTACGCTTTGTTTATCAAAAGCCACCTGACACGTTTGTTTTAGTGGAAGCCGAGCGAAATCGGCGCCCTCATCCTGTCCCCCACACGCGAGTTGGCCATCCAGACGGGCAAGGTCGGTTTTCTCGAATCCCCATTTGATCGCCTTTTCCAGGTTCTCGAGCCGTTCGCCGCCAAACTCGAGTTCAAGCTGAAGACGGCCATCGGCGGCTCGAAGAAGCCGGTCGACGAGCTGGCGGCGATACTGAAGGACGGGTGCAATTTGCTGGTGGCGACACCGGGACGGTTGGAGCAGCTGCTGACCCTCGACACCACACAGGCGCTGCACAGGGCGTTAAAGGCGCTGTTGGTGCGTTTTTTCCCGAAATTTTTGGGCGTAATTTGGTGCTTTTCGTACTACCAGCATTTTTTTTTGTCAGGTGCTCATCATCGACGAGGCCGACCGGTTCACCGAGGCCGCATTCTCCCAAAGCATCACCCAAATCATGGCCGCCGTGCCGAAGCAGCGGCGAACCGGTCTTTTCTCGGCAACGCAGGTGTGTAGTAGATTATTTGGACCTTTTATCTAAATTTTCAGGCCAAAGAAGCCGACGACTTGATCAAGTTCCCGCTGCACGAGGCGATCACCATCAAGCTCAAGGAGCAGGAGGACACCGTCTGCCCGACGACACTGACGAATTACTATATAGTAAGGCTACTTTCAACTTTAAACCTAATTTTTTTTCTTTAGACCTCAGATGCACATCTAAAGATGATCACGCTGCTCGAATTCATCAGGAGCAAACCGAACGAAAAGGTGCCGAATTTTCAATTGTTTTTCATTTTTGATTTTTCAAGATAGTCGTCTTCCTCTCGTCCCGTCATTGCGTCGACTACCTGGTCCTCATCTTCCCACGCCTCCTCAAGAAGCGCGCCATCTTCGGCGTTCACGGCCAGAACACGGAGAAGCGGACGGTCACGGTACCTATTATATTTTGTATTTTACCGCGGAATTTAGTTGGAAAAGTTCCGCAACAGCACAAACGGCGTGCTGCTGTGCACGGACGTGTTCAGCCGCGGAATCGACGTGCCCAATATTGACTGGGTGGTGCAGTTCGACGTGCCGCGGACGAGCAGGTTGACTTTTGAAAAATGGTGCCAAATAACTCGATTTTAGTTGGTTCGTCCATCGGGCTGGTCGTGCCGGACGGTGCGGACGCGAGGGCTTCTCCCTGTTGATGCTCACCCCACAGGAGACGGCGTTCATTCAGTTCGTGGAAAAGTGAGTTTTGCCCATGCCGTGTTTTATTTTTTTTTGACTTTATAGAATTCTTTTTTTAGGTACGAGCAGGTGAAGCTTGAAGAGACTCACGTGAAGACGGTCACCGAGCTCAAGGCCGAGCAGCTCATGGAGCAGATGCGGAAATTTGCCGTGCACGATCGGTGAGAATTCCGCGTCTTAGAATGTTCACTTGTGGAAAGGCGTTGTTAGTATTCTGGAAAACGCTCGTTTCAGCGCCGTCCTCAACGCCGGCACGCGCGCCTTCGTATCCTTCATCGAGGCGTACAAACGACATGATTGCCACATTGTTTGTCCTCTGAAAGGTGGGCTATAATTTTTTACTCTGACTCCTCCTTTTGCAGATCAAGATCTCGTCGGTCTCGCCCACGCCTACGGCCTTCTACGCATGCCCCGCATGGAGGAGCTGAGCGCGAGGACCGATTTGGACAAGTTCAAGCGGTTGGTTTGCTGCTCTTGAGGTCAATTCGTTTTTAGAAGTGACGTTGACACGTCCAAGATCAAGTTCCTCGACGAGAAGCGCGAAAAGATGCGTCTCGAGAAGATGGTGAGAGTTCCTAGCTTGTTTGGAAAATACTTATTGTTTTTAGGGCGACAAGGCGGTGCAAAAGCAGGAACGCAAGAAGGCGGCCATCGAGAAGAAGGAGAAGAAGGCTAAAAAGGTAAATAAAAATTTATTGGCTATAACTCTATTCCAGAGAAAACCGACGGCCACCGGCTCGAACGCGACGCCGAATAAGAAGACAAAGTTTTCGGATAACGTAAGTTTTCAGGCTTTCAATAAAAATTGTTCTTTCGTGGAAATATAAAAAATTTTCGGCAGAAAAGCGCCAGTTTTTGACCAAAATCTGAATTTTTTTATAGTTCTACTTTAGGAACAAATTCGGGTGCAAAATCTGTACAAAACGCTGCTAAACCCTTTATTTTAGGACGTAGACGATCGGCAAATGATGCGCAAGATGAAGGGCGGCCGACTGGGCAAGAAGGACTTGAAGGCGATTGACTAAAGACCCCGCGACTCGTACGTTGTTGATTTTTGCAAATTCCATTTGTTACACATTGTTTTTGTTGTTGCGCGTTTCTGTTGTTTTCGTTATTACACTGTTGAAATAAAGGTTCGGCCGGTCGCGATTGTAAAAAGAACGACGAATGAAATTTATTCCGAAATTTCCTCTGGACGTTCGCCTAAAGTTCGCCCGTTTAGCAATATGGGATTCGGGGTGTGAAAGAAAATGCAAATGTTTATGCTTTGAATGCTGGTGCTATCTTCTTGTGACATCTGCATCACCTGTCGATGATCGCCACGAAAAAATCTCATACTCGTAGAAGACATTTTCCGATCATAGAAATGCTGCGAGAAAGTCTGAAAAGGGACATTGGAATCGGGCGTCTACCAGCGGCAGGAACAAACGGAATTAAAGTATTACCTTTCCCACAAGCCTCAATACTGCAGAAACAAAAAATAATTTGAGGTATATTTCGAGGAGATTTGAGATTTAGAAGCATCCTTCGCCGTTTTTCGATAATCACCTGCATTAAATGCTTATATTGTTTATTAAATTATATAACAGCGTAAAAACGCAATTCGGCCCTCAATGCACGACGGCCGGTAGAACTGGCCAAATTTTTATCATCTCGTAGTTGAGTGGGTTGGTGGTGGCCGCCATATGGGCGCGCTCGGCCCGTAGATGCTCGGCACGACTTCCGTAATTCTGGGCCAGCTCCACGATCAGCGCGACGGCACGCCAGGAATGTACCTTAAATATAAAATATAGTGTGGGAATTATAATTTAAATGTTCTTAAATTAGAGGTAATACAGATGATTTAATATGTATTTAGATAATTTCTGTAAGACCAACCGATCGATGGATCGTAAACTGCGCATCTCGCGTCAGGCCGTTGTCCTCCCGCGTCAAAAAATCGACCAGGCGTTGCGGTGCAACGGCGAAGTCGGGCTGTAAAGAATTTTTTTTGAACTTTTCACCGTGAGACTTTTAAATGAGACCGCACCTACATTTGCAAAATTTTGCAAATGTAAAATGAAAGAAACAAAAGCAAGCCTACTTTGTACAGAATTTAACGCTGATTCCGAATCTGGTTTTCAAAATTGCGTAAATATAATTTTAGAAAAGTTACCACCTATTTTACTGTTCTACAATGTAAAAACACCTTAATTTCAATATCCCATAAAAATCGCTAGAAAACTGTTCTGGAAGTGTTGCCTAGCAGGTTTACCGAGAAAAACATGGATTTTCAGATGGGGCATTTTAAAAATCCGAAAATATGAATTTTCAAAAATGAAAAACTTTGAAGACTGGACTTTTGGTTTTTTTTCGGAGATCGTTATGGGACATTGAAGTAAGGGTATTTTTACCGTGTAGGACACTAAAATATGTTGTAACCTTGCAAGAATTGTCATTCCGCAGCTTTTGGAAACATATTCGGAATCGGCGTTGAATTCCGCACAAGGTCGGCTTGATTTCATTGCAAAGGTCCAGCCTGAGTCAAAACACTTTACAGTAAGATCGACTCACGACCAAATTCCTGGCGTTTTCCCGCTGAAAAACGATTTGGATCCTGACGAGGCGTGGCAAATCATTGGGTGGCGGATGCTGGAAGGAGTCTTTAAAATATCGATAATCTCAAATTTTCAGAAGCCAGAATTTTCAGAACCTCGACTGTTCAGATGTTCGAATTTTTTGAGAATCACTAGTTTTCAGAGTACTTTGTAGATTCGACTAATATCAATTTCACACGAGTTCCGGCCTTGAAAAACGATGCGTTTTTGAAACGATTTTTAGCTGCGTGACGAAGCTTACCACCACCAATGCCGCCTCTAGCAGGCTCATCAACACTTCCATTGCTGTTGCCGGCCAGTGCTCAAATTTATCGTAGCGATGCTCGATTAGAATCCGGGGCACGTGGGCAATCTTTGGAAATTGGAAGGATACATTTTTTTCGAGACTTGACAAACTTGCTCGAAGAAGACGTGGTAGGCCTGTAGGCGGGGCTCGATCGTGTGTCCCTCGGAGAATCGCAGGTCTATCTGAAGCGCAACAGGCTTACAAGGGGAACCACGTAAGTTTAGGGTAGCGTTTCGGTATGGGACTGGGCCTATTTTGTGCAGAATTTTCAACTATTTCCGAATACGCGTCCGAGCTTTGCCAAATAGCTCGTTTTAAAAAGTTATAGTGTTCAAAAGTTCCATTTTTTTCGCAAATTGGCCAACCGCAAAGTAATTTGTTTTACCTTTTCCGGTTGATTTCTCAAAAACCATATATCGCCATCGTATTCAGAAAAATTTTCTATCGAAAGAGCTCCTTAGCTGAAAATTGATGGAAATCGAAAAAAATTGTATGGGAAATGGCCAAATGGCGATTTTTGTATGGGAAATGGCGAAAATTAAGCAAATTTATTACGCCCGTAGGTGATCGGCGACGGGCAGTAGCGCTGCAATGAAATAGACCGTTCGAAACCGTAAAAATTTTCCTATAAGTTAGGGTAATGAAAATCGACTGCACAATTAAAACAAAAAAAGTTGGGCATCGTGACAGATGACTTCCCGCGGAATCAAATTGGATCTTAAAATCGCTATAACTTTCTCAAACGAGCTACTTGGCAAAAATTGACAGCAGATTCGGGATCGGCAAAAAATTCTGCACAAAATAGGCCGGGTCCCATCCCGAAACGCCACGTTAACCTCACGTGGCTTCCTTGTTAGGTGATCCTCGAAGATCCTCGAATCGAGGTGTTCCTCGTTTTCGTTTTAGGTGGTTTTCGTTTCAGGTTGGGACCCAATGCTATCTTGTGCAGAATTTTGTGCTGATTCAGAATCGGCTCTACAGAAAAAAAATGCGCGTTGGAATGAGCTACCGTACGTAAATTCGTAAAATGCGCTGTAATTTCTCGACATTCGGTGTTTTGCATTTTTGGACAGCGGTTTCCGAGTCAGCGGAAATTCTGCGTAAAATCGGTTGTGGACGGACTCGGAACTCCGATCGTTAAAAAACGCCTCCTTGTTAGGCTTCGATAAACATAGACTTAGGTATTGTAAAGCGCTGTAAAAGTACGATGACAATTAACTTACGGTATGCGGTTGCCTGGCCAATAGCTTTTCCTCACGCAGCAGGACAGTGATCTTTGTCGCCGACTCGCAGAAGTGGAGAATTTTCAGCGGCCATCGCAGGATGTTCAGCCCGGCGCGAAGCGGGCCGCCGCCCTAAAGGTGATTTTTTCGATGAATGCGTGCGCGTTGCGTGTATCAATTTTGCTGAAAATCCATCGTGGATACGAAGTCCGAAAATTCACTGGAAGTTCCCAGCCTTGATAGTTAAAGGAGATGTATTGTGATGGCAGGGTCAAGGTGAGACGGTTTAGGAAATCGATCTGTGCCGCCTTCGATGGTAGTCTGGTGTAGTCCGTTCGATTCGGGAGCTGGATTCCGTCTCTAAAATTTGGAAGACAGATTAAAGGGGCTCCGAACTGCCAAATAAAAGCCCTTTTGGGAGGCCTCTTTGATTTCTGGCAATGCCAGCGGGCGCTGCGGGACGAGAGCCCTCACTCTTTCGATTCTTGCGCGAAGTTGTTTTTGCCCGGTTTTCATTGTGAAAACACTCCAATTCGCGCATTCTGAGCCCATTTTTGAAATCCTCACTCAATTTTAAACAGTTTTAGTGTTTTAATCATCAAATTTGGCCCAGAAACAGCCGAGAACGTGATTTCGAGGTGACAACAGGCAATTTCAAATTTGCGAGCTTCCCGCGCCCCTAGGTGTACAGAGGCCCCGACGTACAGGGTTCAGATTTTCGGGCTGTCACTCAATCTTTGGCATTTCGTAGCCCCTTTAAGGTATTTTTAGGTTTTGTGGCAAGTGTGGCGACGAGGGGTCTGTCCCAAGCCAATCACATGCTTAAGCCGAAGCTTAGCCCTAGTCGAAGCCCAAGCATCAGCATAGCGGCGCCGATGCCTAAGCTTAAGCTTCAGCTCGAGCGCCTATGCCGAAATTTTAAAATATTACTTACTCCTCCAGATCGCACAGCTCCAAGTCGTAGCCATGCGCGAAGAGTTCAATTTCGAGGGCTTCTCCCCAAGCTCCGGCGCTGCGACTCACGCCGTTGCGTCCGGAAATTATCTAAACGTAAAATTACTGTATGATAAAAGCAAAAGATATAAACTCCATAAAATAAAATTTGGAGCCCAATTTTTGGGTTAAAAGCGACGTGCAGCTAATTAATCATCACCCTGTAGTAGGATTAAACATTTTGAAATCGGCCAGAAAACGCGCTAATTAATCTCCTGTCATTGACTAGGCCACGAAACCTACGGATTGACACTGACGGTGAGATGCTTACACAAAATTTGGTGCCTATGCACGTATTTTGGCGTGTCGCGGAACTGTCTAGACCTAGCGGATTCACGGGGGTGACGGTTTAATCCCGTTAAATGAACAGAAAGGGATATAAGCAAAACAAAAAGCAGGTAGAAAGGAGAATATAAATTACCTTCTGCCACTGGGTAACGGACATGCTCAGAAATCGGGTGGCGAACAAGAAGTGGTGGGCGGACTGGTGGGCGAAGAACTGCATAGGAAGCTTCTCTCGCTCTCTCTCTCTCTCTCTCTCTCTCTCTCTCTCTCTCTCTCTCTTTCTCTCTCTCTTTCTCTCTCTCTCTCTCTCTCTCTCTCTCTTTCTCTCTCTCTCTCTCTCTCTCTCTGTCTCTCGCTCTCTTGCTCACCTTAGCTACGGTTCGTAATTTTGGCTTGTCCCGGAGGTCCAGCTTCAAGTAGACGAGCTGCTGCTGCTCGGAGTCAAATTCCGAAAGCGTAAAACGGTGACAGGAGCCATCTGGATGAATTTCGGATCCTGATATTGGCGAAATTAGCGCGTTCACGTGTCCCTAGCGGCGTGCGCGAGTGGGATTTTACAGTGCGTGCAAAAATGATATGGGAATGGTGTTTTTGGCGGTTTTCTCCGCGATCTTGTATGCACGTGTAGAATCGACTAGGAGGATTTGTAGTCCGGAAAAATGCGCATCGTTTTGGGCTACGTGAAATGCTTCCACGATGCGGGATAACGCTTCTATAATCGATTGAATAAAAATAGGGGAAAAGTGACAAAATAATACGGGAATCATTAACATTATCATTAACATCCGCTTTCTGGATGAATAGTGGATGCTGATCGATTTTAATTGCAGATTCATGGGCGAAAACGATGCAAAGTACCATTTTCTGATCGCAAAACCATCCGGAAATGGGCGGCGGCAATTGGCATCTTTTTACATCCACTATTCATCCAGAAAGCGGATGTTAATGATAATTTTAACGAATCCCATGTCATTATTTTGTCACGTGTTTTCCCTATTTTTATGCAATCGCTTATAAAAACGTTAGCCGCATCGTAAAAGCATTTCAAGTAGACCAAAAGATGCGCTTTTTCCCCGACTACAAAGCCTAATAGTCGGTTTTACCCGTACATACAAGATCGCCGAAAAAACCGTCAAACCGTTCCCCCTACCATTTTGGAACCCACTGTCTAACGGGAGCTTGACGAGCTTGTGCAAATTTTTTTTTCCCCGTTTCCCAACCTATGTTCAAAAACTGCAAAAGATTTCGCTTTCAAAAGTCATGACTTATCATCTATTTTTGCTTAAAATGGCTGAACTTTAAGCTTGAATTTTTTGTTATACGAAACTAGCCGCGATTTACGAATATCAGGGGGTTGGGGCTACGCCTCGGTCCTCTTTGCGCTGACCGAACTAAAAGGCCGCACTTTAAATGCTACCATCTGCTTGGCGGTTGTATTTAGGTCAAATCCGAAAATTAACAGAAATCTCGATTCGAACCATTGATTTTCTCGGGGCACACGAAGGCCGTTACACGGAAAATTGGCGGGAAATAAGAAAAATCACTTTTTAGCAATCGACATAGCCATAGACATAGACAATCCAGGAGCTGAGGCTGGCCACGGAATTCCAGCCATAATCCCGACAATCAATATCTCGACAACCAAAATACCGCCAGCTAAAATGTGATAGTTCCGGTCGTTTTCTCCACAGATGGTTTTTTAAATGCGGTTTCTGGCTATCGGGATTTTGACTGTCGGTATTTTTAATGTCGGGATCCTGGCTGTCGGTATTTTGAATCTCCGGATTTTGGCGTTTTCCCGTGCGTCAATAGTGCCCAGAGGTTGAAAAACAGCGCCGTGAAACGGGAAATTACCATAATCGAGAATTTGGTAGGTAAGATGGAGCACCAGCTTCATTTCCCATTGTACGCCCACCATGGGAAAGTAGGTTCTAATAAAGGCCGTATCTCAACGCCCTGTTCAGCTACAGGTGTGTAAGGTATACCAAAATACTCGCCAGCGCAAGACGAACATTTTGGTATACTTTACGCACCTGTAGATGAACAGGGAGCGGAGATAAAAAGTTGGGTGCCGGCTGGGGAGGGGCGGGTAAAGTGCACTCTAACCTAAAGGCCTAACGTCCAAAGTACTTTTTAGAGACGAGGAAGCGATCCGAGCGGCGCGCGCCTCCTGGCAGTACAAGGGATCACGGTCGGCTCAAAAAGCTATTAAAAGTTTATCCACAATTTTGCAGCTACCAGCGCCGTTCGCGCGCCGAATCCGGGAAGCGCACGGCGCGCTGCGGCGCCGAGCGCGAGGCGAATGTGCGAGGGAATAAGGTGGGTGGTTGTATCGTAGACCTTGCGCAGAAGCTTAATCCTAAGCCTAAGCCTAAGTTGTACGCTTTAACGCCCGATTTTAGTCAAGCCAGAACCGCAGTCGATCCGCCGCCGGCTCGTCCACCAGCACCGACTCGTCGAGCGCGCAGCGCAAAAAAGTGGTGGGAGATGGTGTTATTTTTGACAGGCCCGCGTGGACGCCTGCGAACGCGTTGCGTATAGCCCGTGTCGCGAGCTGGAACACTAGGGAACGCGCCGAGATGGGTGCAATTAAGAAACTCCCGCTCCCTCCCGCCCAACCGCACGTCTGCGCCCGGCTCAAGGTCTACGATGTCGTCGCGAATGTTAAGGTGAATTTTTTCCCGGTGTGGCCTAAGCCTAAGCCTACGCCTAAGCCCAAGCCTAGAGCCTAAGCCTAAGCCTACGTCTTCTAAGCCTAAGCCTAAGCCTAAGCCTAAGCCTAAGCCTAAGCCTAAGCCAAGCCCAAGCCTACGTCT
Organism: Mesorhabditis sp. LJ9110; assembly: GCA_038088335.1. NCBI lineage: Eukaryota > Metazoa > Nematoda > Chromadorea > Rhabditida > Rhabditidae > Mesorhabditis > Mesorhabditis sp. LJ9110. Next base: position 167,957 of record JBBGBA010000203.1, read on the forward strand.
AAGCCTGAGCCTAAGCCTAAACTTCAGCCTAATCCTTAGTCTACGCATAAGCTGCCTAAGCCTAAGCCTAAGCCTAAGCCTAAGCCTAAGCCAAGCCCAAGCCTACGTCTAAGCCTGAGCCTAAGCCTAAACTTCAGCCTAATCCTTAGTTGCCTAAGCCCAAACCCAAGCCGAAGCCTAAACATAAGCCTAAGCCCAGGTCTACGTTACTTTCCAGATGACGGTGGCGGTACGATATGTGGGAGCTGCTGCCGCGCCCCAGAAGCACGCCTGCCTACGCCTCGCTTAGCCTCAAGCCGACCCTTAGAATTCCATTTATTAACGCAAAAACAGTGTCGATTGCAATTTAACGAGATTACATGTCGTGTACGGATAAATCTTGTATGATTGGACGGCGTGTACGAATGCCGGAGTTTCAATGGATATCAGGCACGAATAAAGTGTTTTATTACATGGTGTGTACGGATAAAATGTGCAAAGAAAAGTACGGTACCCATAAATGACGAAAAACTGGTGACCATGCGGCGGAGGGTTGAGCAAAGAGGGGGACGGAATTCAGGAGAAATGGGGGGTCTAAAGTGACTTGGCGGGCAAAAAACGCCGAAGCCTAACGTAAGCCTAAGCGAAGCCTCAACCAAGCCTAAGCCTAAGCCTAAGCCTAACCCTAGGCCTAAGCCTAACCTAAGCCTAAGCCTAACCTAAGCCTAAGCCTAAGCCTAAGCCTAAGCCTAAGCCTAGCCTAAGCCTAAGCCTAAGCCTAAGCCTAACCTAAGCCCAAGCCTAAGCCTAAGCCTAAGCCCAAGCCTAAGCCTAAGCCTAAGCCTAAGCCTAAGCCTAAGCCTAAGCCCAAGCCTAAGCCTAAGCCTAAGCCTAAGCCTAAGCCTAAGCCTAAGCCTAACCTAAGCCTAGGCATATGCCTAAGCCAAATGTAGTCCGTTCAAGTCACTTTAGTGACAACAACAAGGCGATACTACGAAACACTACGCGTTTGCGATGAGTACGGAGTATGGGGACAAGTACGGAAAAGAACAAAGGATACGGTGGGAAATAATTTTTTTGCAGAAAATTCTTCTACAGTCTGCCCCCGACGAATGGGGCTTGATCTTCTACTGGGTCGCATCTGAAAAATGCCACAAAATTGCATGAAAATTGATAAGGGGTCTCTGTAATTGTCAACTCAACAATTCCCCCAAGGAACTCTGCCAGCCTCCCTTCTCCTCAAAAACTCACTTATAATGCTCGCGGAACAAATCGCGAGTCGCCGATCCGCGTTGCTTGTAAAATAGCAGGTACGCCTCGCTACTCTGCACTTCCGGCTGTCGGCACTGGGTTACGGTAGAGTCGTCGAAGGTACGCCAATCTGGAAAAAATGGTCAGGATAAGTCACGTTCCCCAATGCATCTCTGCTAGCTTGCCCCTTCCATTCCCAAATGGCCTCTGCTAGCCTGCCCCTTCCATTCCCAAATGATCTCTGCTAGCCTGCCCCTTCCATTCCCAAATGATCTCTGCTCAAATGATCTCTGCTAGCCTGCCCCTTCCATTCCCAAATGATCTCTGCTAGCCTGTCATAACACCAAAAACTCACCAATTTGCGTGGTTCTGCCATCGATTCCTGGCAACCTGCCAATGGATACGTAGTGGCCGAAGTAAGAGGTACCGGAGTGGCAGACAACGCCCGTCAAATCGTACACCTAAATTGAAGTTTTTTTCGGAAGAGCTTTATCTCTCTGACTCTCGCTCTCTTTCTCTCTCACTCGCTCTCCCCTCTCTCTCTCCTCTCTCTCTCTCTCTCTCTCTCTCTCTCTCTCTCTCTCTCTCTCTCTCTCTCTCTCTCTCTCTCTCTCTCTCTCTCTCTTGCTCTCCCCAACCCACCGTATTTTGCCCAACATCCGCTCCCTCAGCCAAGTACGGAGCCAAATCGAGTCCGGCCAGCGGGTACTCGACCCTCCTGTCGTCCTTCGACCTGCGATGTGATGATGTTGCGTAGGCAGAAGCTGAAAAGATCGACAGTGAGGAAGCGAGAGAGAGAGCTAGAGAGAGAGAGAGAGAGAGAGAGAGATAGAGAAAGAGAAACTCACCAGTATACACAAATCTCTTCAACTGGATGATGATCACCGGCGGCAGCCTGTACAACTCCAACTTCTTCGTCGCTTCGACGTGATCCTTACACCGGCTACAGTACCAAGATTCTTCCGGTTTTAGCCTTTCGGTCTCGGAGAACATTTGGATCATGTCTTCCAGGCTGGGATCTCCATCTGTGTTTCGGCTTGTTGTTGACGGGGCGTATTTGGCGGTCAGGGCCTCGTCAATAGCCTGTAAAATGGATTGAGAGAGCGAGAGAGATAAAGAGAGCGAGAGAAAGAGATAGAGAGAGCGAGAGAGAGAGAGAGAGAGAGAGAGAGAGAGAGAGAGAAACATACCAATGAGGCTTTGTCCTCCACCTCAACGAACGGCTTCCCGTTCTTGATGTTCACCCAGTTGATCGAGACGTAGGAGCCGGTGGGCAGGTCCAGGATGGCTGGAATGTTTAGATGAGTATGGCCGCTCTCTCTCTCTCTCTCTCTCTCTCTCTCTCTCTCTCTCTCTCTCTCTCTCGCTCTATCGCTCACTCACCTTCCTCTGCCGTCTCTCTTATCGTATCCCCAACGCTCGAGTTCTGCGACCGAATCTTTTTGAGCACAAACAGGGCCGGTGGCGCCTTTTTCCTGGGAGCCGGCATGACCTGGCGACGCAACTCGCTTCCCGAACTGCTTGCTGACGGGGAGAGGGATTTCTGGAATTTGTCAATCTGTATTTGCCAACGTTGGGCCACTAGCAGAAATATTTGAGAAAGAAAAGAAAAGGCAGGCTAGCTGAGATCTTTGAGGAAAAAGGCAACCGTACCTTATCAAGTCCATTTGGAATCAGGGTGTCGCTTGAGGGACCGCCGTTTTGGAGGCCCGATTCTCCTGAAAATCTTATTTTTATTAGGCTTATCTTAGGTTCAGGCTTGGGCCTAGGGTCCGCTGCCTTTAGTCCTTTAAAACATTCTGATCATCTACCTGGTGCCGGTGAAAGCTCGCTCTCGTAGCCGGGGTCCTTGTTGAGCTGTGGGGGCAAGAAGACGTTGATCGAATGCCTGGAAAAGGGGAGATAAAGAGACAAGAGAGCGAGAGAGAGAGCGAGAGAAAGAGAGAAAGAGAGAGAGAATGAGAGAGAGAGCGTGAGAGAGAGATCGAGAAAGAGAGAGAGAAAGCCCAACCTGCTCCTCGCGTCCAGCACCCGCGCCAGGTGCGCGTACGTCAAATGGGAACGGGGCAGCGAGATCAGCATCGGGAGCCCGACTAAATTTTCGATTCCTCAAGGGTCTCTGTTAGCTTTCCCAGAGCCGAGCTCGCTAGCAGAAACCCATCCCGGATCGAAAATAAAAATACCAGCATCGATGATCGGCCGACGGCCGCACTCGGTCTTGTGGTTTCCGTCGTTCCAGTCTTTCAGCTGACAATCTCTGGAAAAGGCGATGCCTAAGCCTCACCTAAGCCTAAGCCCAAGCCTAAGCCTAAGCCTAAGCCTAAGCCTAAGCCTAAATTGGACATAGAAAACCTACTGATCACAATACCAAGCGTTGTAGCAGGCTTCGCAGGCCTTGAGCTTGTCTTCGGTGGACCCGCAGGTATTGCAGATGTATCTACAATACCAGAGGTTAGAAAGAGAAACAGCGAGGGATAAAGAGAGAGAGAGATAGAGCGAGAGAGAGAGAGGGAGAGAGATGGAGAGATAGAGGAGGGAGATATACTCACTTTAACGAATGGGCATATAACTGGCGCTGCACTGCATAGATTTCCACTACCTCTTCATTCCAGTCGCTCGCGTCGTGGACTTGAAAGCTGAAAAAAATAGGTAAATGAAAAAATTGGCGTCGAATCTCTGCTAGCCTGCCGCTTCCATTCCCAAATGATCTCCGCTAGCTTGCCCTCTCCAAACCGCAAAAACAATCTATCAACAACCTACACGTATAACAAATCGTTGGCATTCAGCAAATTGGTCGCCTCGGAATTTGTGTAGACCTTGTGGATACGGTGTTGCACGATTTCCAGGAGTCGCAACTGAAAAAACGGGAGATGTAAGACCTTTCTCTTTCTCTTTTCTCTCTCTTTCTCTCTCTATCTCTCTATCTCTCTCACTCTCTCTATCTCTCACTCTCTCTCTCTCTGTCTCGCGATACCGCTGTACAAGGCGCAAGTATGGCTTGAGGATGCCGACATCAAAATTCTAAAGTACCTGCTTGCCGGGCTGCTTGACCACCTCGCCGACGGCGGCCAAGAAGTCGGCTACAGTACCCTCAGGGGAGAAGGAAACGGGGACGAGGAATGGGCGAAGGCAAGGGTCGAGAGGCCAGAAGTGCACCTGGAATTTGAGATTTCTTTTTTTCTCTCTATCTCTCTCTCTCTCGCCCTCTCTCTCTCCTACCTTGACGCTTTTCTTCTTCTTCGGAAACGGCACGGCCAAGTACAAAAATGGATCGAACGTGATGGAAACTCGACTGCATTTTGGACACTCCAAACGGGACTAAAAATCAAATTTTTGCGAAAAATCAGAGCTACAGTATACCTTCAGTTGTCCGTGAAACAGGTCCACGATCAGGGAATTGTTTCGCAGTAAATAGGAGCGCCACGCTTCGGCGGATACCTGGAAATTTCGCGATTCAGATATCTGCGCTGAATTCAACAATGTTCTCTGCTAACCTGCTTTCTCTCTCTCGCTCTCTGTCTCTCGCTCTCTCTCGCACTCTCTCGCTCTCGCTCGTTCTCTCTCGCGCTCTCTCGCTCTCTCGCTTTCTCTCTCTCTCTCTCTCTCTCTCTCTCACCTCTCTATCCGGCCTCCCATCCGCCTCCACCTGCGACGTCACCATCTTGGTCCTGCAGCGATTCAGATCCTCGTGCAGCCCATCAATCAGAAAGCACAAGAATTCCTGGGCATCATGCTGGGCGTAGTTGGCGAATTGTGACGCTTTCTCGGCGACAATTTCTTTGATCTGCTGTGGCTCGACAGTTTTCGAGGAGCACGACCACATTTGTTGGAGGAACTGGGCGAAGGCGCGGGCGAGGCGACCCTGAAATTTTGGGATTTAAAGGTATCAGCAAGCCCAAGAGCTACCCAGGTCCTTCACTAGGTCTCGACAGTAAGCCTAAAAACGCTACAATATTGATCTGAGACGCGTCATTAGGCTTGACGCTTGGCTGTCGAGACCCAGCGGAGGAAAGGGGTCGATTCTCCGTGGCTGCTCCCTTTAAAGGGAGCATGACCTTTGATTACTTATGGATTTTGTCGCGCCCTAATTTTCATGGCGTAATCGATTCGTACCTAATCGTCCTAATCCTAATACCTAATAATATCCTCGTACCTAATATGAGCTTTTAAAGGTGCCAGCAAGACCAAAATCTACCCTGTCCTCCACTAGGTCTAGACAACTACGCAACGCGCCAAAACGTCTGCATACGCGTTTTAATTTTTACTTTCAAATAAAATAATCGTAAGCGTTTTTAATCGTGTGGCCGCGTTGTTTTTTCTTCAGTTTTTTTTTGCGTGGTTGTCTAGACCCAGTGGAAACGAGGGTCGATTCTGGAAAGTTTTAAGGGAGGGTGACAGCTAAAAATTTACCCCGAATCCAAGTACGTTGTGCTCGTTGACGTCCTGCTTGTAGAGGTCGCTGAGGAAGTAGGCCTTCAACTCCGCGCAGTTCACCAGCATCTGAAAATAGACATCAACGGGGGTTAAAGGGATGATGACAGCTAGAAATTGAATTTAAAGGGATTGCGAAAGCTCGAATTTGTTTAAAGTAGTGATAACAGCTAGAGTTCTATTTTTAGGGGATGGTGACACCTCGAATTTGCTTTTAAGGGGGCGGTGACAGCTAGAATTCGATTTTAAAGAAACGCTACCAGCTAAAATTTGATTTTAAATGGACGGTGACACCTCAAGTTTGATTTTCATGTGACAATGAAAGTGGAGTTTAAAGAGATGGCGACAGCCAGAATCCCATTTTAACGTGCTCCACAGTAACCCAAAGTTACCGTACTCGCTAGGAAATACTTACCTGCAGCGTCGCGTTCATAAAACACGTATTGCCCAAATTCCGGAGCCCAGTAAATCCGGGCTCGACGACGTGACCGCTCTCCGCGTACGGCGACACCTAAATACGTCAAAAAGTACAGTATGCACTTTAAAAATCAACATAAAATTCACGCCGTCACGGGACCGGGGCCGATTTGTATTTTTTCCGGTAATTTATATGGCCCCTGAAATTCTCTGTGCATTAATGAAACGACTCGACATAAAAAAAACCGGGGTTTAGTGACGTTTTAAAGGGGCCATGAAGGCAAAATCTATGGAAATCATACGTTAGTTTTGCTTTCTCGGGCCCTTCAAACACATTTAAGGTTAGCGCCAATCTCATATGCAAATTAGGGGGAGCCGCGACCTGAACTATTGGAATGCCGCGTTTCGTAGTGGTTGGTACCGACAGGATTTCTTGGGGATCCAACTGGAATTGTAGAGAAAGTGTTGATAGTTTTTTGCACCTTAATTCGAAGCGAAACTAAGCCTAAGCCCAAGCCTAAGCCTAAGCCCAATAAGCCTAAGCTAAGCCTAAGCCTAAGCCAAGCCTAAGCTAAGCCTAAGCCTAAGCCTAAGCCTAAGCCTAAGCCTAAGCCTAAGTTAAGCCTAAAGCCTAAGCTAAGCCTAAGCCGAAGCCTAAGCCAAGCCTAAGCCTAAGCTCTAAGCCTAAGCCTAAGCCTAAGCTAAGCCTAAGCCTAAGCCTAAGCCTAAGCCTAAGCCCAGGCCCAAGCCTAAGCCTAAGCTAAGCCTAAGCCTCAGCCTAAGCTAAGCCCAAGCCCAAGCTCAGGCCTAAGCCAAGCCTAAGCCAAGCCAAGCCCAAGCCCAAGCCCAAGCCCAACCAAATCCACATAAACACACTCAAAGGCCACGAAAAAACGCCAAGCCATCCAGTGTTACACGTCCAGCGCGCTTTCGAAGAAAAAGATGAAAATTATGCAAACTACGAATTTACGGAAATTTACAATGGATTAGTCGACCCGAAAAAGGCATCGGGATACGGTAATTTTGAGCGAAAAATAGGGAAAATAGGAAAAGAAAAAAATGGTAGAAGCGACGCGGACGTGGGACACTGAATGTTTGTTTCGTTTTTCCGTTGCTTTGCAATGCATTTACGCAAATTTCTGCAATTTTACCAGAATTTATGAGATATAGAAGAATATTGGCAACGTTAAAAATTGGAAAATTTGGCAAGAGTCACACGGGTTACGGTAATTTTTACTGTACTAGTTTCTTTGGGGCACCGGGAAGTTGAATTTCATTTTTGAAAGCCTAGGAGATGGAAATCGGAGGAAATGGAAATTTTTCGGGTGGAATTAAACTGGTATTTTTCGCTTTTTAAAAATTCGAAAATCGAGAAAATTAAAATTTATCAAATTGCTAATTTTTTTGAAGTTGAAAAGCCGCTTATTATCCTGTAAATTTCATATTGAACGTTCAAAACTTAAAAATTGTTTTTTTTTTAGTTTAAAGGGATGATGCCAGGAGAGAAAATGAGGCAAGATTGTGCGAGAGAGAAAATTGGAGAACTAGAGAAAATATCGGGCACCTGAAACGTTCCTTTAAAGGGATCAGGAAGCGCGAGAATCGACCACTCCATCGACTAGGTCTCGACAGTTATGAGACACTTAAAAAGCCCACTAGGCCCAAGCTAAGCAGAAGCTTAAGCCAAGCCTAAGCTAAGCCTAAGCCTGGCCTAAACTTACGCCTACGCCTACGCCTACGCCCAAGCCTAAGCCCAAGCCTAAGCTTAAGCCTAAGCCTAAGCATAGGCCTAAGCCTAAGCTAAGCCTAGCCTAAGCCGGTGTATCTGTCGAGACCTAGCAAACGAAAAGGCTCGATTCCTGCCCTTCCTAGCACCTTTAAAGGGACAATGACACCAAAGGCCGCCTTTTCACCCCATCGGGAATGGTAGCGGCATCTGGCGCTCGCCGGCGGTTCCATATTTGATGAGGGCGATCCGCCCGCGCACCTTTGCCGTGGGTTTTCGTGTGTACTCGGCGACGAGGTCACGGTGGACGACCTCTTTCTTCAGGTACGAACGAGCTGGTGGGGACGGGGACCGAGCAACAGCTCCCTTTAGCGCTTCCGGGTCGGCGGGGGCCGCTCGCGTCGCGGGCGTCTGGAATAGAGCGGGGTTTTAAAGGGACTGAGAAGCGAGCTAATCTAGAATTTTCAAGGCGAGCGTGGGCAAGCGAGCAGTAGTTGGAATCCCCTTCCCTTTCCCCCTTTTTCTTGCCCTGTACGACGCGCAACTCGTGGCGCTCGTACCCCATCCTCTCTCTTCCCGCCGGCCCACCAAATTCTAGTGAGCCTGGCTTTTCGTCTCTTTTCCGGGTCTCCCTTTTCCCTGTCTTCCCTTCCTCCCGTCCCTTTTTCCACTCTCTCTTTTCTATTATTAATTCCCCCTGTGCCTTACGTTTCCGCCTTTCCGTGCCTTCGTTTTTATGTTTTTCCCCTCACGTTGGCCCAGGCCTCCGTGTTCTTTCGTCCCGCCTTTTTGCCTTTTGTTTTTCCCCCACTTCGACCTCGGTTGTTGTGGTTTTTAGCCTTCGCCTTTTTGTATTTCCACCCCGTCTCATTAACCCGTTCCCTCTTCTTTTCTCTGTGTATTCTCCCCCCGTCTGTCGAGCTCAAATCTTTCGTCTCCATGAGACAAAGTTTGATACCTCGGCGTAACTTTTCCTTCCCCTCTACTACTTCTCATTCTCCGTCTTTGCCCCGTAGTTTTATCATGTAATAAACTTCTAACACTCTTTTGCCCACAACGAGTTGAGCATTTGAGCTTCCCCACACGCCTTGACACTTCTTCTTGTTGTGGTTTTGCGGTTGTGCCTCGCTTGTTAACTGACACATACCTTCTTGCGTTTCCTCCTACATAGGAGGTGGGGCCAACATCCAGCCAACCCCTGGGGCCTAGCAAAATAAAGCTAGGTTTCCCAACTGGGGGCCGAACCGGTCTCAAACCGGCGCACCTCTCCCCGAAGAGTGGAAACTCGCTTGTCAGCGAGCGTACACACACGCAAGTCTTTGCCCAGCAAGACTTTGGCCACGACGACTACAGCCGCTCCAGACTATTGTCTGTTGAGCGCGCACCAAGCAGCCTAGCTGTGAAGAAGGACTAAAAAGTTACCGAATAAAGGTGCTTTTCTCCCCTTTCGATATTCTTCGAAAGGCGGATGAACTGTTCTAGCTCCCAAAAATCTTTGGTTGAGCGCCGCAGAGCCGAAGTCAGCGACACCCTGCTCAAAAACTCGCAAAAATGAAGTGAAAAAGTCTTCATTTGCGCGAAATGAGCAGAAGGACGCAATACCAGGCAAAGCGGGGTGAACAGCGCAGATGTTTCTCGAAAAGCCGTCCAAAACATCAGGACGTGCTCACGGATAAGCCCAATTCGAAGGCATTCGAATTCCCAACTCGAACGGCCGATCTCCTCTTCATCGCCGGCTACAAAGCCAATTTTGTCTTCAACTTCGAAGAAGAAGTTTGAAAAGGCTACCAACGTCCCGAAATACTTTGTGCAATGTAAGAACTTTGCCAAGTATGATTTCAAGGAAGCACCGACGAAGGAGTCGTTATTCCGAAGCCAATCTGCAGTTGGTGGAGGATAAACACTCCTGGATACAAGTGAAAATGCGTCGAGTTTCTCCGCATGAAGTTGCTCACGTCTCTTCAAGCCGCCATCAGACGTGATGGTTGGCCGGCCCTGCCTTCGCCTTCCCTTGGCCCTCGGGTTACCCAAAACCCAGCCAATCGCCTTCGCCTTTTTGCCTTTTGCCTTTATAGGACGGTCAGCGTGCACGCTGCCGGCCTCGCCTTCGCCTTTCTCTGGAGTTCCCCTTCGGGATGCCGGCTGCTTCGATTGGCAGTTCGGTATAATCGATCCCCGGAGGTGGTTCTGCCATTTTTGCCTTTTCTGGCCCTCGGGTAACACCAAAACCCAGCCAATCCTGCCTTTTCCGCTAACAACCTTCTCAAGGACGCCGGAATTCTCCGGTTTGCCTTTTCCTGCCCTCGACTTTTGCCCAGACCCGGTGAGGCTGTAACACCGTAAAAAACAGAACGTCTACGAGAAGCATCCGCGTTTTGAAAAGGTTTTCAAACTTTTGAAACCTCGACTCCAGCGAAATAGAACCTTTATGTGATATAATAAAGTGATTCTCTTCGTATTTTCTCTTCATCTCGCGCTTTTTGCTCATAAAACGATGCTTTTGAGCGTAAACATCTCCAGATTTCTTCAGTGTCCCGCGAAATTCCACGCATTTCGGTCCAAAGCGTGCAGATTCTTTGAAATTGTTTTCAAATGTCCTCGACTTTTCGCTTTTCCTTTTGCGAAATCGTTTTAGGAAAGTTGAACGCGAAACAACTACGTCTCTCGCGTCTTTCGGCCAGTGCACATGCGCGCCCACCTCTTCTTTCGACATTTTTGGATGAAAAGGGCACCAACATCGCCCAAATCTACATTTTCAAATTCCTTTTTCGCTTTCCAGCTTCGAAATTTTTCGTTGCTCCGGTGCTCGCAATTTTCCCCGCGTTCCCCTCTATAATTTTCTCGATTTGGCCAGCGTTTTCACCTCAATCCGCTCTTTTCAGGAATTGATCAGCTTGGAAAGTTCGGCCACTCATCGCGCGCTTTTTGAAAAGCCGCATTCATCTGCCAATTTTGAAACTGACGCGTGAAAAGCGACCCAATTTCCCTAGCTAAGAAATTTGGGGAGTTTTTCAGAAATTTGCGCCCATTCCTCCGCGATTCAAGCGTTTTTGAATTTCGCAACCCCAAAAACTGTCTCATCCCGCGCAAAACGAAAGAATTTCGCGCTGCAATTGCTATTTTTCGACATGATGGCTTCTTGTTCTCAATTTTCGGTTTTCAATATCCGAACTTTGTCTAATATTCCTTTTCCAGGGTATCCAACTGAGCGCCTGCGAATGCGGGCCAACTCCCAATGCCCGACGTCTTGTACCCGAGAACATGACGCTCGCGCGCAAGGAATGTTTCGACATCAACATTTTCGTGTACAACTCCGCTCGACTTAGTTCGCTTAAGGAAGGCCCGTGTTCAACTACAGCCTGCCGCCCGTGCTCGTCTACATGGTGAAGCTGCCGTTCGCCGTCAAGTTGCCATGCCCGTCTACACGTTCGTCGTCAAGCAAGAATTAAGCAAGTACCCTTTTTCGCTCGCATTGTTAATTCTCTATTCCCTTCTCTCTTGGCCCTGTCCCGTTCAATTGTATTTCCACTACCCTACCCGCCTACCCTGCTCGGATCAAGACGACTTCGCAAGGATTCAAGTCAAGCGTGCCCAAGCCCGACTCGTCGCCAACTTCAAGTCAAGGTCAAGGAGTCAAGCTCGCCTCCGTGCTGCTGCTCAAGGACCAAGTCGACTTCAGTGCAAGGACAAGCTCGCCTCTTCGCCGCAGCTCAAGGACAAGCCCGCAAGTACGTTTCTCTTGAAGGAAGGATGCGTGCCCCGTGCCCGTTCGTGTCAAGCCAACGTCGTCTACGCAAGTCAAGCTCGTCACCCCGTCATCTTCTTTGCGTCGAGGGACCTCCGCTCCCGAGGGGAGGGTAGTTGGAATCCCCTTCCCTTTCCCCCTTTTTCTTGCCCTGTACGACGCGCAACTCGTGGCGCTCGTACCCCATCCTCTCTCTTCCCGCCGGCCCACCAAATTCTAGTGAGCCTGGCTTTTCGTCTCTTTTCCGGGTCTCCCTTTCCCTGTCTTCCCTTCCTCCCGTCCCTTTTTCCACTCTCTCTTTTCTATTATTAATTCCCCCTGTGCCTTACGTTTCCGCCTTTCCGTGCCTTCGTTTTTATGTTTTTCCCCTCACGTTGGCCCAGGCCTCCGTGTTCTTTCGTCCCGCCTTTTTGCCTTTTGTTTTTCCCCCACTTCGACCTCGGTTGTTGTGGTTTTTAGCCTTCGCCTTTTTGTATTTCCACCCCGTCTCATTAACCCGTTCCCTCTTCTTTTCTCTGTGTATTCTCCCCCCGTCTGTCGAGCTCAAATCTTTCGTCTCCATGAGACAAAGTTTGATACCTCGGCACGTAACTTTTCCTTCCCTCTACTACTTCTCATTCTCCGTCTTTGCCCCGTAGTTTTATCATGTAATAAACTTCTAACACTCTTTTGCCCACAACGAGTTGAGCATTTGAGCTTCCCCACACGCCTTGACACTTCTTCTTGTTGTGGTTTTGCGGTTGTGCCTCGCTTGTTAGCTTGACACATACCTTCTTGCGTTTCCTCCTACATAGGAGGTGGGGGCCGAACATCCAGCCAACCCCTGGGGCCTAGCAAAATAAAGCTAGGTTTCCCAACTCAGTAATCATTGAGGATATTCAAGAAACTCTACGCTACCCACCGTTCCGTGCAGATACTGTGGCAGGGCGGGTGGTTGCGGAATTTTGGAGGCGGCCCTCGTCATCTCCTCCTCCTCGTCCCTCCACCCCTTCAGGTGCAGGTTGTCGAGCGTCGTCGAGCTGCGCAGGTTGCCATTTAGAGCTGGGAGATTCAGGTTCCCGTTTAGGTGGTCGGGTTCTGCAAAAAGTCGATAAGATTTTGACTTCAACGGCCCTTTAAAGGTTTCATGTGAAGCCTGAGCTAGCCTAAGCCTAAGCCTAAGCCTAAGCCTAAGCCTAAGCCTAAGCCTAAGCCCAAACCAAGCCAAAACCGAAGCCTGTCTTGGGAGTATGCTTATCTTATGCTCAGCTTAGGCTTAAGCCTAGGCTTCGTTCAGCTTGGATTACACATTTCCGCCTTCTAGGTTCCTTTAAAACTACCTTAACTCTTTTGCATACCTTTCTCCTCGATTCCTTCCGCTCTCCTGGGGCTCAGCTGCCTGAGCGCCGACTCGCGCTCCCACTTGTCCTCCCACCTCACGTGGTGGCCGGTCTTCGAAGCGGGGATAGGAGTGGTGCGGAGTGACATCTGGAAATTATGGTATTTGCTTGAAAGAGCAGGGGCCGGATAGCAGAGATAATTTGGGGAATGGAAGGGGCAGGCTAGCAGAGATCATTTGGGAATGGAAGGGGCAGGCTAGCAGAGATCATTTGGGAATGGAAGGGGCAGGCTAGCAGAGATCATTTGGGAATGGAAGGGCAGGCTAGCAGAGATCATTTGGGAATGGAAGGGCAGGCTAACAGAGATCATTTGGGAATGGAAGGGCAGGCTAGCAGAGATCATTTGGGAATGGAAGGGCAGGCTAGCAGAGATCATTTGGGAATGGAAGGGCAGGCTAGCAGATCATTTGGGAATGGAAGGGGCAGGCTAGCAGAGATCATTTGGGAATGGAAGGCCGGCTAGCAGAGATCATTTGGGAATGGAAGGGGCAGGCTAGCAGAGATCATTTGGGAATGGAAGGGTAGCAGAGATCATTTGGGAATGGAAGGGCAGGCTAGCAGAGATCATTTGGGAATGGAAGGGGCAGGCTAGCAGAGATCATTTGGGAATGGAAGGGCAGGCTAGCAGAGACAAATGCGGAACAGCTACCAACCTGCGACATGGAGGGGGTCAAATTGCGTCCTCGGATCGCTTCCTCCAGCTCGGATTGGGCCGCGGAGGCCCTGGCGGCCTGGTCTGGGCCACGGGCTGGCGAAGGCGTACGTTGGAATTCTGAATGAAGTCGTAAATTTAGAGAGAGAGAGAGTGTGTGTGTGTGTAGGTAGAGAGAGAGAGAGTGAGAGAGAGAGATTGAGAGGGAGCGGGAGAGAAAGGGAGGGAGACTCACCAATTTCACTTCGAATCCTCTCTCTGTCCTCCCACTGGCGGTACTCGTTCTCCTCGAGCTCCCGATTAGCACGAGCTGTGGCTTGCTTATTGTAGCTACGAATCGAAGGGCCCCTGCAAACAGCCTTTTTCCGACATTTTAAAAATATAAAAAAGCGAAAAACTTCAATTTAAAGGTTTTTAGAAATGATTTTTACGTTCTCGGGATTTCACATTACCATTTTGCCTTCCCAGCCCCTTTAAAACGAACCTATAGCCGGAAGTGATAATCTGAGAAGAAGCCCTCGGCCTGCCGAGGTGGTCCTTGGCCGACACGGTCTTCGGGCTGTTCAGTATGCTCTGCACGTCCGTCGACTGGCTCATGCTCGCCTGGCCCGCGTAGGAGGTGTCTCGGGTCCTATAAATTTAATTTGCTTTAATTTTAAAGGGACGGTGAAGTGAGCTTTGGAACGAGGCATGCTAGCATAGATCATTTGAGAATGGAAGTGGCAGGCTAGCAGAAATCTTGGGAGAAACTCTCACCTCTCCAGCGTCCTCGAGGCGTACGACTCGCGTTCCGGGGCATTCCGGCTGAATGATGAATCGCGCTGATACGTTGATGGGGTACTGTACGTGGATGAGGAGTATGGTGTCCTGGTGCTCGACGCGGAGGAGGAGGTTGAGTAGCGAGAACTAAAAAGAAGATCGTTTCGAAATAATCTCTGCTAGGCTGCCCCTTCCATTCCCAAATGATCTCTGCTAGCCTGCCCCTTCCATTCCCAAATGATCTCTGCTAGCCTGCCCCTTCCATTCCCAAATGATCTCTGCTAGCCTGCCCCAACCAACCTATGATAAGAAGGTGTGACCGTGCTCGACGTAGTCCGCCCCAATCCACTTGACAGTCCGCCGGACTCGGATCGTGTTAAGGAGCGGCTCGTTGCCGAGTGCGTGGTAGACGAGCGGGTCAATGATCTATCAGCAGTGGCCGATCCGCTTCCGCCCCCATACGGGGTACTGTAGCTTTGGGGTGACGTGTAGGACGGAGTGTAGCGGTAGGAGGAGAGGCTGAAAATTTACTTACATTCAAATTACACATTAAATACATCCCTAATTCGGGTTATGAATTTTGACTTCCAGGTCCTTTTAAAATCCTCTAAACCGCGCACCTGCTTCCGTAACTGCGGCTCGGCGTGTAGTTGGAGCCGCGGATCGACGACGTCGACGAGGACAGCCGACTCCACGACGTTCCGGATTCCGATTTGCGCATTTTCAGCTCCTTTCCGTTGAACTAAAAAAACAATCGTTTCACTCGCTCTCTCTCACTCGCTCTCCCTCACTCTCTCCCTCTCTCTCTCTATCTCTCTCCCACTGTTTCTCACCCACCTCAACAGTATCCGGCTCGATTCCTCCGGCCAATTCACAGTGCCAAACAAATTTCTGAGGTTCAGAGGGGCGTAGCGGCGCGTAGCGGTTTAGCAGGCGGTCATCAGGATTACTATAAGAAGCGCAAATTTGAAATATTTGCTTTTTAAAGGGTAGCGGCGTTAAAAAAAATAAGCTAGCCTTTCTTGCTCGCTCCCAATCTCTCCCCTTCTCTCTCTCTCTCTCTCTCTTTCTCTCGCTCTCTCTCTTTCTCCATGTCTAAAAAACAGGTAGCATTCAGTGAGCAAAAACATCTGACACCCAACCCTAAACCATGTGCGAAAAGATGTAAAACAGCTGGTCGCGAAAACCGGTCAGATTTGTGCACAGATTCTTTGGGAAATCGGGCGCGTACTAGCAGAGATTTTTTGAGCAATCCCAGGCATCGAGCAATACTATTGAGGAAATTAAGGGCAGGCTAGCAGAGCTTCTTGGGAAACCCAAGGAATTCGAGCAGAAAAGTTGGAATCCCTTCCCTTTCCCCCCTTTTTCTTGCCCTGTACGACGCGCAACTCGTGGCGCCCGTACCCCATCCTCTCTCCACCCGCCGGCCCACCAAATTCTAGTGAGCCTGGCTTTTCGTCTCTTTTCCGGGTCTCCCTTTTCCCTGTCTTCCCTTCCTCCCGTCCCTTTTTCCACTCTCTCTTTTCTATTATTAATTCCCCCTGTGCCTTACGTTTCCGCCTTTCCGTGCCTTCGTTTTTATGTTTTTCCCCTCACGTTGGCCCAGGCCTCCGTGTTCTTTCGTCCCGCCTTTTTGCCTTTTGTTTTTCCCCCACTTCGACCTCGGTTGTTGTGGTTTTTAGCCTTCGCCTTTTTGTATTTCCACCCCGTCTCATTAACCCGTTCCCGTTCTTTTCTTGTGTATTCTTCCCCCGTCTGTCGAGCTCAAATCTTTCGTCTCCAGGAGACAAAGTTTGATACCTCGGCGTAACTTTTCCTTCTCCCCCACTACTTCTCATCCTCTCCGTCTTTGCCCCGTAATTTTATCATGTAATAAACTTGTAACACTCTTTTGCCCACAACGAGTTGAGCATTTGAGCTTCCCCACTCGCCTTGACAGATCTTCTTGTTGTGGTTTCCCGGTTGTGCCTCGCTCGTTAGCTTGGCACATACCAACTTGTGTTTCCTCCTACATAGGAGGTGGGACCAACATCCAGCCAACCCCTGGGGCCTAGCAAAATAAAGCTAGGTTTCCCAACTGGGGGCCGAACCGGTCTCAAACCGGCGCACCTCTCCCCGAAGAGTGGAAACTCGCTTGTCAGCGAGCGTACACACACGCAAGTCTTTGCCCAGCAAGACTTTGGCCACGACGACTACAGCCGCTCCAGACTATTGTCTGTTGAGCGCGCACCAAGCAGCCTAGCTGTGAAGAAGGACTAAAAAGTTACCGAATAAAGGTGCTTTTCTCCCCTTTCGATATTCTTCGAAAGGCGGATGAACTGTTCTAGCTCCCAAAATCTTTGGTTGAGCGCCGCAGAGCCGAAGTCAGCGACACCCTGCTCAAAAACTCGCAAAAATGAAGTGAAAAAGTCTTCATTTGCGCGAAATGAGCAGAAGGACGCAATACCAGGCAAAGCGGGGTGAACAGCGCAGATGTTTCTCAAAAAACCGCCCAAAACATCAGGACGTGCTCACGGATGAAAAGCCCAATTCGAAGGCATTCGAATTCCCAACTCGCGGCCGATCTCCTCTTCATCGCCGGCTACAAAGCCAATTTTGTCTTCAACTTCGAAGAAAGAAGTTTGAAAAGGCTACCAACGTCCCGAAATACTTTGTGCAATGTAAGAACTTTGCCAAGTATGATTTAAAGGGAAGCACCGACGAAGAGTCGTTATTCAAGCCAATCTGCAGTTGGTGGAGGATAAACACCCCGGATACAAGGAAAATGGTCGAGTTTCTCCGCATGAATTGCTCACGCTTCAAGCCGCCATCAGACGTGATGGTTGGCCCTGCCTTCGCCTTCCCTTGGCCCTCGGGTTCCCAAAACCCAGCCAATCGCCTTCGCCTTTTTGCCTTTTGCCTTTATAGGACGGTCAGCGTGCACGCTGCCGGCCTCGCCTTCGCCTTTTCTGGAGTTCCCCTTCGGGATGCCGGCTGCTTCGATTGGCAGTTCGGTATAATCGATCCCCGGAGGTGGTTCTGCCATTTTTGCCTTTTCTGGCCCTCGGGTAACACCAAAACCCAGCCAATCCTGCCTTTTCCGCTAACAACCTTCTCAAGGACGCCGGAATTCTCCGGTTTGCCTTTTTCCTGCCCTCGACTTTTGCCCAGACCCGGTGAGGCTGTAACACCGTAAAAAACAGAACGTCTACGAGAAGCATCCGCGTTTTGAAAAGGTTTTCAAACTTTTGAAACCTCGACTCCAGCGAAATAGAACCTTTATGTGATATAATAAAGTGATTCTCTTCGTATTTTCTTTTCATCTCGCGCCTTTTGCTCATATAACATTGCTTTGAGCGAAAATATCTCAAGATCTCTTCCATGTCCCGCGAATTTTCTAATATTCCCGGTCCAAAGCGTGAAATTTATTTGAAATTGTTTTCAAATGTCCTCAACTTTCGCTTTTCCTTTGCAAATTTGTTTTAGGAAAGTTGAACGCGAAACAACTACGTCTCCCGCGTCTTTTGGCCCGTGCGCATGCGCGTCCACCCCGTCTTTCGGCATTTTTGGATGAAAAGGGCACCAACATCGCCCAAATCTCAATTCGCAAATTCATTTCTCGCTTTTCAGCTTCGAAATTTTTCGTTGCTGCCGTGCTCGCAATTTCCCCCGCGTTTCCCTCAACCAGTTCCTCGATTTGGCCAGCGTTTTCGTGCAAATCCGTTCTTTTCAGGAAATGATCAGCTTGAAAAGTTCGGCAACGCTCATCGCGCGCTTTTTGAAAAGCCGCCCACTCCTCGCCATTTCGAAACTCGCGTGAAAAGCATCCAAATTTCCCTAGCTAAGAAATTTGAAATGTTTTTCAGAAATTTGCGCCCATTCCTCCGCGATTCAACCGTTTTTGAATTTCGCTATCCGAAAAACTGTCGCATCCCGCGCAAAACGAAAGAATTTCGCGCTGCAATTACTATTCTTCGACATGATGGCTTCTTGTTCTCAATTTTCGGTTTTCAATATCCGAACTTTGTCTAATATTCCTTTTCCAGGGTATCCAACTGCCCATGCCGCGTCTGTCCGAAACATACGCTCGCCGACTTCAAGCCGCCCGTGTACAACTACATGTTCGACTACCCGATGTGCGCGTTCAAGGATGTCAAGGTGCCCGTGTTCAACTACAGCCTGCCGCCCGTGCTCGTCTACATGGTCAAGCTGCCGTTCGCCGTCAAGTTGCCATGCCCGTCTACACGTTCGCCATCAAGCAAGAATTAAGCAAGTACCCTTTTTCGCTCGCATTGTTTTTTTCTCTATTCCCCTCTCCCTAGGCCCTGTCCCGTTTATTTGTATATTTCCACTACCCTACCCGCCTACCCTGCTCGGATCAAGACGACTTCGCAAGGATTCAAGTCAAGCGTGCCCAAGCCCGACTCTTCGCCGACTTCAAGTCAAGGTCAAGGAATCAAGCTCGCCTCCGTTCTGCTGCTCAAGGACCAGGTCGACTTCAGTGCAAGGACAAGCTCGCCTCTTCGCCGCAGTTCAAGGACAAGTCCACAAGTACGTTTCTCCTGAAGGAAGGAAGGATGCGTGCGCCATGCCCGTTTGTGCCAAGCCAACGTCGTCCACGCCAAGTCAAGCTCGTCATCCCGCCATCTTCTTTGCGTCGAGGGACCTCCGCTCCCGAGGGGAGGGTAGTTGGAATCCCCTTCCCTTTCCCCCCTTTTTTCTTGCCCTGTACGACGCGCAACTCGTGGCGCCCGTACCCCATCCTCTCTCCACCCGCCGGCCCACCAAATTCTAGTGAGCCTGGCTTTTCGTCTCTTTTCCGGGTCTCCCTTTTCTTTTTTTTCCTGCCTTCGTTTTTATGTTTTTCCCCTCACGTTGGCCCAGGCCTCCGTGTTCTTTCGTCCCGCCTTTTTGCCTTTTGTTTTTCCCCCACTTCGACCTCGGTTGTTGTGGTTTTTAGCCTTCGCCTTTTTGTATTTCCACCCCGTCTCATTAACCCGTTCCCGTTCTTTTCTTGTGTATTCTTCCCCCGTCTGTCGAGCTCAAATCTTTCGTCTCCAGGAGACAAAGTTTGATACCTCGGCGTAACTTTTCTTCTCCCCACTACTTCTCATCCTCTCCGTCTTTGCCCCTGTTTATCATGTAATAAACTTGTAACACTCTTTTGCCCACAACAGAGTTGAGCATTTGAGCTTCCCCACTCGCCTTGACAGATCTTCTTTTTGTTTGGTTGTGCCTCGCTCGTTAGCTTGGCACATACCATCTTGCGTTTCCTCCTACATAGGAGGTGGGGGCCGAACATCCAGCCAACCCCTGGGGCCTAGCAAAATAAAGCTAGGTTTCCCAACTGAAATTCTTTGGGAAATCGATGAAATGGAAGCGGAGGCTCTCGTGGACGCTAGGGGCAGGCTAGCAGAGATCATTTGGGAATGGAAGGGGCAGGCTAGCAGAGATCATTTGGGAATGGAAGGGGCAGGCTAGCAAAAATTCTTGGGGAAAATCGAGAAACTAGGGCTTGAGGAAGACGAGCGGGAAAGATATCCAGGAATATCGGCCCTAAGATCGATAATCAGCGCCGTTCGTCAAGAGGGTTTCATCCTGGAAACGAGGGAGAGAGAGAGAGAGAGAGAGAGAGAGAGGAAGAGAAAGAGCCACTCGACTCTTCCGGGCGGACGGTAAAAATACAAAGAAAAAATGGGGGAGAAGCTTCCAGTCGGCGGGGCAAACTGGGGCGGACACCATTTGGATTACACACACACGCACACACACATACACTGGGATCTCCTCTGGGTCCTAGTGCTCTCTCTCCCTCTCTCTCTCTCTCGCTCTCTCTCTCTCTAATTTTACACAAAGCTGAGGTGCCGACCGAAAGGAATGGATGATCCCCACCCCACCCCCCTGGAGTTTCCCCACCCCAATTTTGTGCCCCGGGGGCATTTTCAGGGAGTTTAAAGGCATAGTGACAGCCGAAATGAAAATTTAAAGGGATAGTGCCACCTAGATAAATTTTAAAGAGATCGTGACAGTTAGAATTCGATAGAATAACGGCAGCAGAAAAAAAGACGGTTTTAGGGGAGGGGGATTGCGAAATCGCACATTAACAGGATGTTTATGCACTTCGAATCGAAACGATAACAATATAGGCCACCTCGTCCCCCCTTTTCGATGGGAATCCCCCAGTAATTTCGGGTGCCCAGGGCAACGCCCTCTCTCCTCTTCACCTCCTCCCAATTAGCCACCAAGTTTCCATCCTGGGGCTGATGAATTTTGGGGGGATTAACCGGGGAGATGAAGACATAGTTTTTCCCAAATGATCTCTGCTAGCCTGTTTTTTCTCTAAGGATCTCTGCTAGCATGCCCTTGAATTCGGAAAATCACTAACCTTGAGCTGAAGCGGATTTCCACGCTGTCAGGATGGGCGATCACTTCCTCGATGTCGATTTGTCTAGAAAGTTGGGGCTAGAGAGAGCGCGAGAGAGAAAGAGAGAGAGAGAGAGAGAGAGAGAGAGAGAGAGAATGAGATAGAGAGAGAGCGAGAGAGATAATACTGAATAACCGTACTTGTGCGTCAACCGGATCGTCACGCTGTCCGCGCTCTCGAAGAACCCGTGTTTTAGGGAATCTGAAAAGCAGGAAAAATGTTAGTTCAGGTTCAAAGCAAAAAAAATAGCTAAAAACGCTGACGCAGATCCTTTGGGAAACCAGGGTGACTAGCAGAGTTTTTTATGGAATTTCTCAGGGCAGGTTAACAGTTTTTTTGGGAATGGTTCAGAAAACGTTCATCATTTCGTATAAAAATCATAAAAAAAAAATTGCGTAAGCCAAGGGCCAACTAGCAGAGATCTTTCAAGAAAATTCAGGGCAAGCTAGCAGAGACTTTTGAGGAATTTCTAGCGGCAAACGAGTACAGATTCTTTGTGGAAAAGACTCGGAAAGTTCCTAATTTTTCAAAAATGAAAAAGTCTATTGACAGTATTATCTTAAAGTCAGGGAATACAGGTAGAAATGTAGAGAAAATAAGCAAAACCGATAAAACTAAAAAAAATCGCGAAAATTGCGAAATTCCATCGAATTCTGGCCCTCGAACAATATCGGGTAACTCGCATATCGTCGTCGGGCCCGGGCCCCTTTGGGGCGAGAGAGTGGAGAGATAGCCGAGTGGCGAGAGAAAGAGAGGGACAGGGCGAGGGAAAGAGAAACAGAGAGACACGGGAAAACAAAAAGCCAAGCGGGGGCCCGGGATCTCTGGAAGAGGGGGGAAAAGCCGCCGCTGACTGGGCCCCTAGTGTTGAAAGCCCCGGAAAGTTTGGGTGGTCTCTTTAAAGGGACTTGTAAGGTTTGAATTCTGGTCATAATGCCGACAGCCGAAATACCGACGACGAAAATCCCGAAAGGCAACATCAGAGGATTTGCTATCATAATGTCCAAAGGTCATAATCTCGAAATTCGGAATGTCGGCTTTTTTTCATGCCTAGGATTCGGTGGTCTTACCGGGAATATTAGCCAATGTAAATTTGGACATTCTGTATTTCAACTTTATGATTTTCTACAATTTGAAAATAAACCAAATCCCAGCGGCCGAAATCCCGACATTAAAAAATACCAAAAAAAGATATCCATGATCGAGAAAGGCGAAAAAATCTAACGCTGAAATCCCGACAGCGAAAATACCGACAGTCAAAATCCTGACCGCCAAAATCCCGACACCCAAATGCCGACAGTTCAAATTCTCGGGATATTCAAGACTGTAGCTGGCCTGTAACTGCTATTTTCGATGTTTAACATTTTGGGATTTTGATTGTCGGGATTTTGAATGTCGATCTTTGGTTGTCGGTATTTGAGGTCTTGTCCTACTTTCCCAAATATTCTCTGCTATGCCCTGTTATTCTAAACTTTCACGATGGTAATTCGGGCAGTATTTAGAGGGACTATTAAGTTTTCCCAAGCCATTTTTGCCTTTTGATGTTTTTTTTTCGAAGGATCTATGCTAGGCTACCTGTGAATCGCTTAATTTCCCCAATGACCTCTGCTAGCATGCCCGGTCTCCAGTAATTCAAAGCTTACCTAGCGAGACCAGGATTGGCTCGGGATGCTGTGTCTCGTTGCCGCTTTCCGAGCCTGACCCCTCGCTCATTTCCATCGGCTTTTCTTCCATGTTTTGGCTGCAAAATGGTTACAGAAGCGAGAGAAAGAGAGAGAGAGAGAGAGAGAGAGAGGGAGAGGGGAGAGAGAGACCGAGAGACCGAGAGAAAGCGAGAGAGCGAGCGAGATAGAGAGATATCCATGTTTTAAAGGGCTTTTTATGTTTTTTTTTTTTGAAGGAATGGCCACATCCAGAAGCGACTGAAACCGCTAAAATCCGAGTCAAAAATTGAATCTGGGCTCAACATTTTGTTGCTAGAGCTTTTCAGATTCTAATTATTCACCTCCCGTTCCTCTCGGTTTCCAAGGTTTTGGAAATTATGCATCGAAAAAGGGAGCAAAAGGGTTGTCTGGGAAACCATTTTGGGTAATTGGACTCGGGAGAACGCTGGGGAATGGAATATTTGGGAATTTATATGGTAATTCGAAAACAGGAGAGAGATGGAGAGAGGGCGAGCGAGCGAGAGTGATAGAAAAATAGCGAGAGAGAGATAGAAAAATAGCGAGAGAGATAGAAAAATAGCGAGAGAGAGAGCGAGAGAGGGCGAGAGATAGAGAGAGATATTTGAAATCCGTAACACTTACGCCATTAAATAGACCAGAATAAACCAAGTAAGGCAGATATTGCGATATTCCTTATTAAAAATTGCAGGGTAAAAAGGGGAAAATGGTCAATCCATTACGACACTTATTCCGTACTCACTTTCAGAACTTCAAGCGAGTCTTAAAGCAGGGCAAAATCGCAAAAAAAAGTGTTGCGGAAACGATTACGCCATTAAATTCAGGTTGATCAATGAATTACGACATGTATCACCAGATATACGACGTGAAAATCGTGAAAAAAGGATCGGCAAAACCATTACGCAATTAAAATCAAGTCAAACATTACGGCATTTATATGTCTTCCGACAAATAAAAAGAAAAATTGAATGTATAACAGAAATAACCTGTAAAGGAAGCAAAAAATGTTGCAAAACATTACGCAATCAAAAGACACCAGGACATAGAAATAACATGTTTGTATAGCCCCTAAATTAAATACAATTTTTAGCTAAAGTTATTTGGATTAAAAATGGCATATTTAGCTAGAAGCTTAAGGTTAGGCCAGAAAATTCCAGAATGAATCAATCCTTTGCGGGGCCGGGCTGGCCGGTTGGTCCGCCAAAAAAAAGAGAGGGGAGGAGGGCAACAGAAAAGTACAGAAAAAAAGAAGAGGGAGTGCGGAAATGGAGGGACGGTCTGCCCTAGTCAGCGTGAAAAGAGGGGAAAAAGCGGAGCATGACTCATTGCGGTAGGCTTGGGGAGATGCCTGACGAGTCAGTGACGACCCTATGCTTAAGCTAAGCCTAAGCTAAGCCTAAGCTAAGCCTAAGCTAAGCCTAAGCTAAGCCTAAGCTAAGCCTAAGCTAAGCCTAAGCTAAGCCTAAGCTAAGCCTAAGCTAAGCCTAAGCTAAGCCTATCCTAAGCTTAAACTAACAGAGTTGGGGGGGGGGGGGGGGGGATATGAAGACATCTGGCCATTACTCTCCCATTAATGCTTCTCCAATGGTCAGCCACCTGTTTCCAGTTGTTTCTAGGTCTCACCCCCCCCCCCCCCCCCCCCCCCCCCCCCCCCCCCCCCCCCCCCCCCCCCCCCCCCCCCCCCCCCCCAAAATTAAGCTCTCCTTTCAAACGCTAGCCGGTACGTTGCGGGCACCAACCCCAAGCCCTTGGGGGTTCAACTCAGAAAAACTGGCGAAGAAAGGCCTAAGCCAAGTCTAAGCCGTGGCCTAACAAGGAAAAACCCAAGCTAAGCGAAGCTCAAGCCTAAACTCAAGCCTAAGCTAAGCTTCAAGCCTAAACTCAAGCCCAAGCCTAAGCTAAGCCAAGCCTAAACTCAAGCCCTAAGCTAAGCTCAAGCCTAAACTCAAGCCCAAGCCTAAGATAAGCCGCGACTAAGCCTAAGCCTAAGATTAGTGAAACTTGTTTTTACTTACGACCCATTTTTTTCTAATATAAATCCAGCAGGTGCTCCAAAACTGTTTTTTGCATTTCTAAAGGTAAATCCTTTGACAAGGCTTTATAAAAATCACAAAAAATGCAGAAATTTCCGACAAAAATGTCCGTATTTCGATCATAAATTTTCAAAGTTGTTTAGATAGTTTTTCCACTTGAGACATAGATAGTAATAAAATTAGGATCCACTTGGATAAATTAAATAAAATAAAATCTGATTTTGCAGTCGATCTGCCCGTCTGTAAGCCGACAAGCTGGCTGGACACATATGAAGCGGCTGAATATGGTAAGTTGTCCCCCCCCCCCCCCCCCCCCCCCCCCCCCCCCCCCCCCCCCCCCCCCCCCCCCCCCCCCCCCCCCCCCCCCCCCCCCCCCCCCCCCAAAAAAAAAAAAAAAAAAAAAAAAAAAAAAAAAAAAAAAAATTTCCCGCGATACCTGGTGGCCAGTCAGTAACTTTCGAACTTGACCTTAAAGGGACACCCAAGGTTTTGGCGGCAAATATATAGTTATGTATTCCGGCAATTACAAATGACGCGCAAATTTTGTGCGCCAATGGGCGCCCCCATTGCCGCACATAATTCGAACCTTTTTTTTTTTTTTTTTTTTTTTTTTTTTTTTTTTTTTTTTTTTTTTTTTTTTTTTTTTTTTTTTTTTTTTTTTTTTTTTTTTTTTTTTTTTTTTTTTTTTTTTTTTTTTTTTTTTTTCCCCCCCCCCCCCCCCCCCCCCCCTCCCCCTCCCACCCCACCCCCCCCCCCCCCCCACCCCCCCCCCCCCCCCCCCCCCCCCCCCCCCCCCCCCCCCCCCCCCCCCCCCCCCCCCCCCCCCCCCCCCCCCCCCCCCCCCCCCCCCCCCCCCCAAGCCTAAGCCTAAGCTTAAAACCTCGCAGAAACCTAAGCCAAGCAGGTACCAATTTGAGTGGCATCACAATTTGGTAGTCTTTCTCTCCCTCTCCTCTCTCTCTCTCTCTCTCTCTCTCTCTCTCTCTCTCTCTCTCTCTGCTAACAAAAATTAGCTCTCGTTCCTTATGGCCGTGCTCTAATTAGCGTTTGGAAAGGGAAGAGGAAGTGCCGAGCGCTTTTTTTGGGAGCTTCTACTTTCTCTTACATTAGTAAGCCTACGCCTAGGCTTAAGGCAAGCTTAAGTCTAGGCTAGGCCTAAGCCTAACCACAACCATGTCAATACCTCTATTTCGTCACTTTATCATTGTTTATCGGGCCCATCTAAGGGCTAAACAATCCGAGAGAGAGAGAGAGGGGGGAGAGGGAGCTCGAGAAAAATCTGCTTTGTGTTTTTTGACATTATCGACAATTGTCGGCATTTCCAAAATTAGTAGTTGCAAAAATCAAGCAAAAATTACTTTAGATTCACATTTTTCCCATTTGAACAATGAAAAAATGAATTCAAAATTTCCCTTTCGATATTTTTGTGATTTGTCGGCATTTTTGAACTCTGGCCAACGACTCCAAAACAAGAAGTGGAACGGGGGAATTTCCATAAATAGCTCAGGAAAGATGCAAAATTTCTATCTTTCCAAAAGCCAAAAACCCGAATGTATCAATTCTGTTCTGGTTTTTATGCAGTTTTCAACATTTCGACATTTTTTCGACATTTCCTGGACTTCCCGGACCCTTTAAATTGACCCCACTGACCTCGCTGATCCTCTCCACCCCGGTCTCGTTGAACAGCTTCATCCCCTCAAAGATGCGCTCATGCAAGTGTCGAAAATTCGTTTGTCGACCTTCAAAAATTGCCCCGAAATTGGCGGTGGCTTTGTCCTCGACCTCCTTGAGGACCTCGGTCAGCACCTTGTCGGCCTCGTGGTCACGGTGGCTGTCGAAGGCGCATCTAAATTTTCGAGTTTAGAAGGACACAACTCACAGCCTTGTCCGTCGGTCTCTCTTTCTCTCTCTCTCTCTCTCTATGTCTCTCTCTCTCTCTTTCGCTCTCCCTCACCTGGCGCAGACCAGCTTCGTACAGCTTTTACATTTGTACATCATCTCCACCTCCCACTGCTTCTCACATTCCTCGCAACTACGGAAACCGGCCATTGGGTCGTGGAGCAGTGGGTGGCCTGCCCGGGTGGTAGGCGTGCACACGTTCTCGTTTGGGAAGTAACTGAATAGGCTTAGCTTAGGCTTTTCTCGCTTTTCAGACCCTCTAAATCAAACCATCCTTACCGCTCGATACTCGGATCATGCCACAAATCCCTCAATTCGCAAAGATTCTCCTCAAAGATAATTTTGCCACGCTTCCAAAAAAAAAAAAAAAAAAAAAAAAAAAAAAAAAAAAAAAAAAAAAAAAAAAAAAAAAAAAAAAAAAAAAAAAAAAAAAAAGAAAAAAAAAAAAAAAAGAAAAAAAAAAAAAAAAAAAAAAAAAAAGGGGGGGGGGG
Source organism: Mesorhabditis sp. LJ9110 (assembly GCA_038088335.1). Lineage (NCBI taxonomy): Eukaryota > Metazoa > Nematoda > Chromadorea > Rhabditida > Rhabditidae > Mesorhabditis > Mesorhabditis sp. LJ9110. Next base: position 194,801 of record JBBGBA010000203.1, read on the forward strand.
GGGGGGGGGGGGGGGGGGGGGGGGGGGGGGGGGGGGGAGGGGGGGGAGGGGGGGGGGGGGGGGGGGGGGGGGGGGGGGGAGGGGGGGGGGGGGGGGGGGGGTGGGGGGGGGGGGGGGGGGGGGGGGGGGGGGGGGGGGGGGGGGGGGGGGATCATTTGGGAATGGAAGGGGCAGGCTAGCAGAGATCATTTGGGAATGAAAGGTCAGGCTAGCAGAGATTCCTTCGCCTTTTGTTCTCGATTTTAACATAAAACCCACGTCCGGGGAGGATGAGAGGATTCTTTTCCTCATCACACTTCCGTACTCTTCGGTGTCGTCGATGGTGATCACCGTCGTCGAGCTGGGCTGGTGCTAAAATTTGATATCTTAATTGTTTTTTTCTCACCCGCTTGCGCTGCAAACTTAGATAATTGTGGCGGCCTTTAGGTTCCTTAAGCGAGTGGGTTAAAGCGACCTGGTTAGGTACTAGAGACGGAGAGAGAGAGAGAGAGAGAGAGAGAGAAATATTATCGTATTTCAAAGGGTGTTTAACAAAATTAGTTTAACTTTAATTTTACGTAAAATTTTACATTAAAAAGGTGATTTTTGTTACATTTCGAAACTTTCCGTAAAATGCAAATTTTTCGATTTTTGTACAAATCAAACTTTTAGTTTTTATTTTGATTACAATAGTGTTGTTTTTGCCTTACCGTATCCTTCTTCGAATTCGTCAAAAAACACGTATTCTTCCTGAAAAATTCGTATTTTGCCGATAAAAATGGGTTTAAAAAGCTGACGCCAAGATAAAAAAATGACAAAAAAGACAAATCATAAAAAAGAAAAGCAAATTCAGAATAGTATTTTTAGAATACCATTTACGCTATTTTTATCAAGGAAAAGGGTGGAAAATAAGACAAGAAATTGCAGGAATGTTGGGGGTGGAAATGGGTCCCAGGGCACTGAAATGTATTGCGTAAGCAATTGGATGTTTTGGCTGGGGTTGACCCCCTCTTGCCCCGCCCACTCTCTCCCTCTCTCCCCTCTCTCTTTTTCTCTCTCTCTCTCTCTCTCTCTCTCTCTCAGCGTAAAATTTGCCTAGACCAGAGGGGTAACTGACTCAGCAGATCAACGGAATTGAAAGCTAGGGAAGAACAACATACATCTGAAAGCGCTGAATTCTTATCGGGTGTTGGGAAAAGGACTCTCTTGGTATCTGCTTCTCTCTCTCTGTCTCTCTCTCTCTCTCGGAAACGCTAGCACACGAAATACAACCAGAAAAGCGCAAAACAAAACGGGCACAACGCACCGAAGTAACCTCTGCTAGCCTGCCTATTCGATTCCCAAAAGATCTCTGCTAGTCTAACCCCATCCCAAATTCCAGAAAAAAAACTAATTACAAACTTCATTTCCAGATCTGTGCGATCGTCCTTGCCATCTGCGTCGGTTCCACGGCCGGAGGCGAAAATGGGGTCGTCTGGTTCGTCATCTTCGCATCCATGCTATTGTCCGCCCTGGCTACTGTAGCCTTTGCACTCAGGATCCAGGTTTGTTTTTGAGAGAGAGAGAGAGAAGGATAGAAAGAGGGAGAGAGAATGACTCTATTTTTCAGGATTCCCTGGTGGAGAGCATTTCGAACGGCTCGTTGACATGGAATTTGGTGGTGAGTCTTGGGGGCGAGCTAGCAGAGATCATTTGGGAATGGAAGGGGCAGGCTAGCAGAGATTATTGTAAAAATTTCAGGAAATGATCTACTCTTTCGTGCTCGCTGTCCTCTCCGCAATTTGCATATGGCTATCCTTCGGGCTGGCCGGCCGGGTGTTGTTCGGCTCGTCGGCGGGATACGTGGCCGCTGGGGTCAGTTTACGATTGATTAAAGCTGCATATACAAAAATAGAAATTAATTTGATGAAGGCAATCAAGCTAGTAACTTTGTTTCAGCTTTTCTTCGTCGTTCAAACAGCGCTCTACGCCGCGCCCTGCGTGATGATCTATGATCAGGTGCAGGCCACCGGGGAGAACGAGCAGAACAACGTCCAGGTAGGTTTAGGCTTAGCTTGTGTTTAGGCTTAGCTTTGGGCTTAGGTTTGGGCTTGGGCTTAGGCTTAGGCTTAGGCTTAGGATCTCGCTTGAGCACGGCTTTTCCAACAATTCTCTCTTTCAGATAGCTCACCGTTCACCGAGAACTCGTACCAGTACGACGTCTAACTCCGAACCCCCACTGCTGCAATATTTTTGCTCATCTCTGGCCGGTTGCCAAGATCTCAACGCACAGCCTTATCCGTCTCACTCTCGCTCTCTCTCTCACTCTCTCTCTCCCTCACTCTCTCTCGGACTCTATCGTCCATCGTTCGATAATAAATGCAATAAATAGTATTTGAGAAACTTACTTTATTAAAACCGCTAAAAATCGGTAAAAAGCAAAAAGATCATCTACAGACTCTCGATAAATTTGGCCAGCTCGACGTCGCGTGCACTCAGGCCGCTGCACTCGTGGGTGGCGAGCAGGATTTGACCTGAAAATTTGAATTTCGAGTTATGGGAGCAGAGAGAGTAGAGAGAGCAGAGAAGAGAGGAGAGAGAGAGAGAGAGAGAAGAGAGAGAGAGACAGAGAGAGAGAGAGAAGAGAGAGAGAGAGAGAGAGAGAGAGAGAGAGAGAGAGAGAGAGAGAGAGAGAGAGAGAGATAGAAAGAGGGAGAGAGAATGACTCTATTTTTCAGGATTCCCTGGTGGAGAGCATTTCGAACGGCTCGTTGACATGGAATTTGGTGGTGAGTCTTGGGGGCGAGCTAGCAGAGATCATTTGGGAATGGAAGGGGCAGGCTAGCAGAGATTATTGTAAAAATTTCAGGAAATGATCTACTCTTTCGTGCTCGCTGTCCTCTCCGCAATTTGCATATGGCTATCCTTCGGGCTGGCCGGCCGGGTGTTGTTCGGCTCGTCGGCGGATACGTGGCCGCTGGGGTCAGTTTACGATTGATTAAAGCTGCTACAAAAAATAGAAATTAATTTGATGAAGGCAATCGCTAGTAACTTTGTTTCAGTTTCTTCGTCGTTCAAACAGCGTTCTACGCCGCGCCCTGCGTGATGATCATGATCAGGTGCAGGCCACGGGGAACGAGCAGAACAACGTCCAGGGAGGTTTAGGCAGCTTGTGTTTAGGGTTTGCTTTGGGCTTAGGTTTGGGCTTGGGCTTAGGCTTAGGCTTAGGGTTAGGATCTCGCTTGAGCACGGCTTTTCAACAATTCTCTTTCAGATAGCTCACCCGTTCACCGAGAACTCGTACCAGTCGACGTCTAACTCCGAACCCCACTGCTGCAAATATTTTGCTCATCTCTGGCCGGTTGCCAAGATCTCAACGCACAGCTTATCCGTCTCACCCCCCCCCCCCCCCCCCCCCCCCCCCCCCCCCCCCCCCCCCCCCCCCCCCCCCCCCCCCCCCCCCCCCCCCCCCCCCCCCCCCCCCCCCCCCCCCCCCCCCCCCCCCCCCCCCCCCCCCCCCCCCCCCCCCCCCCCCCCCCCCCCCTTTTTTTTTTTTTTTTTTTTTTTTTTTTTTTTTTTTTTTTTTTTTTTTTTTTTTTTTTTTTTTTTTTTTTTTTTTTTTTTTTTTTTTTTTTTTTTTTTTTTTTTTTTTTTTTTTTTTTTTTTTTTTTTTTTTTTTTTTTTTTTTTTTTTTTTTTTTTTTTTTTGAGTATGATCGCTTTTAGGGGATAATTGAGGCCATCTGGCAGAGATTCTTTGAAAAACAGGCCAGCTAGCAGAATTCCTTTCGGAAATCAGGCCATCTAGCAAAGATTTTTGAGAAGCCCAGGGCAGCTAGTAGCTCGCTTTTTTTTTAGGAAATCGATGGCCTGCAAGCAGAGGTTCTTTGAGAAAAATTGGTCGAACTAGCAGAGATTCTTGAGGAACTTTCAGGTAATAATATCGGCAAAAGCTAAGTTGTAATTTAAGAAACATACCGCCATTTCCTTCGTTAGCTAGCGATGTTTACGAAAAATAACAAATATTGGGTAGCGGACACCAGCGGATCGGCTGCCTTATTTTGGGGGGTGAGAGGGGGTGGGGTTGCGCGTATCTGGAATTGTTGGCCCCCCCCCTCTTCTCCCTTTCTCTCTCTCTCTCTCTTCTCTTCTACCGGTTGTCGGCGAGGACAATTATCCACCACCCCAACCCACGGCCCCATAGCCCATATCAAGTGGCGGGCCGCCGCCCTGACACCTGGATGATAGCGGTAAATAGGGTGATAAGGCTAGCAGAGATCATTTGGGAATGGAAGGGGCAGGCTAGCAGAGATCATTTGGGAATGGAAGGGGCAGGCTAGCAGAGATCATTTGGGAATGGAAGGGGCAGGCTAGCAGAGATCATTTGGGGAAAGGAAGGGGGAGGCTAGAGAGATCATTTGGGAATGGAAGGGCAGGCTAGCAGAGATCATTTGGGAATGGAAGTGGGCAGGCTAGCAGAGATCATTTGGGAATGGAAGGGGCAGGCTAGCAGAGACATTTAGGCTAGCAGAGATCATTTGGGAATAGATCCAAGCCTGGCAATCCAAGCCTTGCCAGCGGCGATTTCTGGAAGAACACAGCGTGATTCGGGAAATTTAGGTACGCAAAGTGTCCCTGAAAAAGTTTTGTTTGAGTCGTTAAAAATATGAAGATTTAAAGCAAACCCTGGCGGGGATTAGGAAATAAAAACAACGGAAAAACGTTCCGGGTTTCCGCGTCGAAACACCCACGTTGCAGTTTTCCTAGGGGTTTAGATGCTCTCTGACCAATTTTTTCGGAGCCTAAGCCTAAGCCCAAGCCTAAGCCCAAGCCTAAGCCCAAGCCTAAGCCTAAGCCTAAGCCCAAGCCTAAGCCCAAGCCTAAGCCCAAGCCTAAGCCCAAGCCTAAGCCCAAGCCTAAGCCCAAGCCTAAGCCTAAGCCTAAGCCCAAGCCTAAGCACAAGACTAAGCCCAAGCCTAAGCCCAAGCCTAAGCCCAAGCCTACCTAAACACCATCCAGTGTACACCCAGATTCGAGCATTTTCTACGAAAAGTCACGCTCCACCCCCGGCCACCACGCACCAATGCACCAAGTGTTCAGCAATGCTCGATGTGGCGATTCGGGGAAGGGACCAGCTGTGTGCCTTTTCCCCAGATGGCCGGCTCTCTCTCCCTCTCTCTCTATCTATCTCTCTCTCTCTCTGTCTCCTCGCCGCTCTGACCCTGGAGGGCAGTTGGCCCTCCCCGGCGAGCCACACTTTCCGGCGGTGTAAACTGGGAGGAGTCTTACTCACAATGATCCCCATTTTGGTTGACCTATCTAATAGGAGGTCGATTTGAGCTGAATTTTGGGTCTTCGACGGTTTTCTGTCGCTCCCTCTCGCTTGCGCTGTCTCTCTCTCTCTTACTCTTTTTCTTTAGCTCTCTCTCACGCTCTCCCAAATGGTGTGTGCTAGCCCTCGCCGCAAATTTTCCGACCCGCTAACTAGCAAAGATTCTTTAGGACCGACGTCTGGCCGCGGCCTTTCCGTCGAAAATCCTAAGTTACGTGACTTTTCCCGAACGATCTCTGCTAGCTTGCTCAGTTTTTTTGACTAGGCCATCTCTCTGTGTCTCTTCTCTCTCTCTCTCTCTCTCTCTCTCTCTCTCTCTCTCTCTCTCTCTCTCTCTCTCTCTCTCTCTTTAGCTCGCTCGACATTCAAATTTTTTTCCAGATAATGCATCTCTCCGGGACAATTTCCATACCGCTCCTATGGCTATCATTCGCCTCCTGCATCCAGGAGCCCCAGAAGTGCTGGTGGTTACGGTAGCCACCGAGGAGACCGACGGCTTGAAGCGGTTGTTGAGGTATGCCTCTTTAACGGAGCTAAGAAACGCCAAAATTGAATCCTTCTATTGACTAGGTCTCGACAGCTACGTGACACGACAAATGATACCTCATTCTCTTTTGTATAGCGTGAGAAATGGGTTTTTAGGTAAAACCAAGGATCCTTAATTGCGTATTTTGGCGCATCACGTAGCTGTCGAGACCTAGTGGATTATAGGAGTCGATTTTCGCACTATTCATTCCCTTTAATCACGCGAAAACCCGCATTTCCAGGTCCGCATACCATTACGACATTCAAATACAAGTGTACGGGCTTGGGGAGACGTGGAATGGTGGTGACACTCGAGTTGAGCAGGTTGGTATGTCAGTCTCTCGCGCTCTCTTACTCTCGCTCTCGCTCTTTCTCTCTCTCTCTCTCGCCTCAAGCAATTGCCATTCCAGGGCGGCGGCCAGAAGATCAACATCCTCAAGAAGGAGCTCGAGAAGTTCAAGGAGGACAAGAACCTGCTGATCCTGTTTGTGGACGCGTATGCTAATCGCTGTAATTCATGAAAATTTGGTGTTTTAGGTACGACGTCGTCTTCAGCAACCCGATCGAGACGATTTTGAGGCGGTTTTTGACCAAATTCCAGGGTAAGCTGCGTTTTAAAGGGACCAGAAAGCGCACAATCGACCCCCTTCCGTCCACTAGGTCCAGACAGCTACGCGACACGCCAAAAGACGTGTAAATCTCATCTCGATTTTTGCCACGAGCCAACAGGCCATCAAACGTCGTCTCACGTAGCTGTCTAGACCTAGTCGCCGAGAAGGGTCGATTTTCGAGCTGTATTTTTCAGATTTTTTAGGGCAAAGTTCTTAAAATCGTATCAAAACCTATTTCAGCCACAAATTATCACTCCTCGATGACGCTAAATTCTGAAAAAGGTTACGATTTTTTGGTTTTTTCGGGCTTGCGGTTGCTTTGCCTTCTCAGTCCCTTTAAAATGGCCTGAAATTCTCAGAATCGGCCCTTTCAAGCCACTAGGTCTCGGCAGCTACGCGACACGCCTAAACACGCAGCAATCTCACACGAATTTAGCTTTAAAACGTATAAAAACCAGATTCAGGCGTTTTTGGCGCATCGTGTAGCTGTCGAGACCTAGTCGACGGTAGGGGTCGATTCTCACGCTTCTCAGTCCCTTTAAAAACTAATTTAACGTTTTTTAGATGCCCGCATCCTGTTCGGCGCGGAGCCGTACTGCTGGCCGGACGCCAGCCTGGTTGATCAGTATCCGCTTGTCGAGTTTGGGAAGAGGTAAAAAAAAATCGATTTTCGTGTAATTAATTTGTTTACTTAATATATAACTTAGACTTCCATTATAAAAAATGCCTTGTCAAAAAACGCAAAAGATCTTTAGTAAAGCCAATACTTTGTGTATTGATGAGGATATGGTAACCTGGAATCGATCACGCCATGTTTCTAGGCGGACCGGGCGCTCGGAGCCGAGCATGTAAAATAGCTTGCTTTGCGGGATTTTTGCATTTTGGATTGTCTCCCCCTCTCCCCTCTTCTCTCTCTCTCTCTCTCTCTCTCTCTCTCTCGCTTGACATCTAACTGTCACGCTACCTTAAAACCCCCGTCTTCCAGATTCCTAAACTCGGGACTCTACCTCGGCTACGCACCGGAAATCTACAAACTCTTGACCCTTCATGAGGTCAAGGATTCCGATGATGATCAACTGTACTTCACGAAGGCGTATCTCGACAAGAAGACGAGGGTACGGTAGCTGTTTGTAATCGGAGCTGGCTAGCAGAGATCATTTGGGAATGGAAGGGGCAGGCTAGCAGAGAGACTTTAAGAGCAGTCTTGTCTACAGTATCCACTTGTAATCTAAAAATTACTTTTCAGGATTCCCTCAAAATCGAGCTGGACACGGCCTCCCGAATTTTCCAAAATCTAAATGGAGCTCAAGAGGATGTTGAGCTGGAGTTTGACGATGAGACTGGGGAGGCGACGGTGAGTGGAGAGCGAGGAAGAAAGAGAGAGATAGGGAGAGAGAGAAAGAGAGCCGGAGAGAGTGGATTAGATGCCGTGAGAGGTAACCAGAGGGTTTTCAGGCCTACAATGCGAACTACAACACACATCCAGTTGTCATCCATGGAAATGGCCCCTCCAAGCGTCACCTCGACTATTTGGCGAATTATATTGGCCAGAGGTAAGTGAAAAAATTAGAAATTAATTTTTGTTTCCTAGATGGAATGGGCAAACTGGCTGTGGATTCTGCGGGGATCGATCTCATTTGAATCTGGAGGTAAGAGACAGCGAGAGAGAGAGAGAGAGAGAGAGGGCGAGAGAGAGGGAGAGAGAGAGGGATAGGGAGAGAGAAAGTGAACAATCCCTTTCAGGAAACCAAGAAAGAAGACTACCCTCTGGTGACGCTGGCCATCTTCATCGCCAAGCCAATCCCCTTCACTGAAGAGGTAATTTGGTATTTTTGAGGCTTGAAAATGCGGATGACCGGCTGCCACTGTGACTTTAAAGAGTCTAAGAAGCGCGAAAATCCGCCCCTTATGTTGACTAGGTCTAGCCACCTACACGGCACCTCAAAAACGCGCCGATTTTGTTTTCAATGGGTTTTGCCCTTCTATTTCCAATATGTGCTATAAAAATAATGTTTACACGTCTATTGGCGCGTCACGTAGTTGTCGAGGACTAGTCGATTCAAGGGGGTAGATTTTTCGACGTCCCGACAACTTTAAAAACTCATTTACTCGAGTGTTTTCAGTTCTTCCAAGCCATCTTTGACCTCGACTACCCGAAGGACAAACTGGCGCTGTACATCTACAACTCGCAGCCGCAGAACATCAAAATGGTAGCGCGTTTTAAAGGTGCTGACAAGCAAAAATTGGTGTAGGTGTTCGACATCTTTGAGAAGGAGGGCCCCGCTTATTATACGAAGAAGATCAGCAACGGGGCTGATCGGACGGAGCGGGAGGCGAGGGAGATTGCTATGTGAGTTTTCTCTCCACGATTTCTCTCTCTCTCTCTCTCTCTCTCTCTCTCTCGCTCTCTCTCGCTCTCTCTTGCTTAAATGGAGTGTGACAGCTAGAAACTTCCATTTTTAGTCAGTTCCATCAACAGACCGGCTCGAAGTTCTTTTTCTCAATTGATGCTGATGTGTATCTGAACAACACCAGGACGCTCAAGCACCTGATTGAAGATGCGGTCAATTACGATACGTAAGCAATTATATTTATTTCTCTCTCGCTCTCTCCTCTCTCTCTCTCTCTCTCCAACCGCCATTTCCAGCCAGATCATCGCGCCACTCGTCCACCAGCCCGGCAAGGTGTTCGCCAACTTCTGGGGAGCCATCGCCGCCAATGGGTGCGTTTTCAGAGTTTTTTTAAAAGGACTAGAAAGTCAAATTCTAGGCGGCAAGCTAGCAGAGATTATTTGGCAATCCTAGAATTATTTTAAACTTAAAATTACAGATACTACGCTCGGAGCGAGGACTACATGGCCATTATTAAAGGAAGTCTAGGAGAGAAAGCGGGAGAGAAAGAAAAAAAAAGAGAGAGAGCGAGAGACGGAGAGAGAGAAAAAAAAATAAATATCTAATGCTAATTTTTTGATTTTAGGAAACCGCAAAGGTGTGTGGCAGGCACCGTTCATTGGAGCCGCCGTGCTGATGACTACTGTATGTCAAAAAGCGTCCTTTTTAAGAGGGTTTTTTAGGAAAAACTCGCCCAGTTCGCCGGCGCGTACAACTACAAAAAGGAGCTCGACCCGGACATGTCGTTCTGTGCCTATGCCAGAGATCACGTGAGTTTTCGGGAGTCGGCGCTGAGGCACGGCAGGCTAGCAGAGACCATTTGGGAATGGGAGGGGCAGGCTAGCAGAGATCATTTGGGAATGGAAGGGGCAGGCTAGCAGAGACCATTTGGGAATGGGAGGGGCAGGCTAGCAGAGATCATTTGGGAATGGAAGGGGCAGGCTAGCAGAAATGCTTGAGGATTTCAAGCATAGCTCATTTCCAGGGCCACTTCATGTACGTCACCAACGAGGAGCCGTTCGGATTCCTGATCGTGGCCGACGAGTACGCCGAGATACTTGGTGACGGTCACCTGCATCCGGAGATGTGGGAGATTTTCGAGAATCGTGAGGTTCGTCTCTCTCTCTCGCTCTCACTCTTTCTCTCTCTAAACCCAATTTTTTTCAGCTCTGGGAGCAGCGCTACCTCCACCCCAAATACAAAGAAGTTTTCGAAGCGGATACGGTAGAACTTCCCAGTTTTCAGCAAAAATATCGATATCTAGGTCCCCCAAGCTTGCCCAGACGTATATGACTATCCACTCATGAGCGAGAGGTAAATAAAAAACTTACAATCAAATTTTTTAGTCTAGGTACTGTGCTGAGATCATCGAGGAAATGGAACACTTTGGGAAGTGGAGCGATGGAACCAATTTGGTGGGTGAAGAGAGGGAAAGAGAGAGCGGGAGAGAGCTAGAGAGAGAGAGAGAGAGAGGGAGAGAGAGACGCAGGGGCCGAGGTCGCAAGAATGTCTTTTTCAGGACAAACGTCTTCAAGGCGGTTACGAAAATGTGCCGACCAGGGACATCCACATGAAGCAAATCGGATATGCTAGACATTGGTGAGCCGGGGAGGGCAGGCTAGCAGAGATCAATTGGAAGCATTCCAAAATTCGCGGTTTTAGGCTCTACTTTCTCAACGAGTACGTGCGCCCGATGCAAGAGAAAGTCTTCACCGGCTACTATCAAAACGTAGGTTCTCTCTCTCTCATTCTCTACTTCTCCAATTTCAGCCGGTCCACTCGGAGATGATGTTCGTCGTCCGGTACAAACCGGACGAGCAGGCGTCGCTCCGGCCTCATCACGATGCGTCGACCTACAGTGTGGATATTGCGCTTAATAAGAAAGGTAGGGCGAGAGAGGGAGAGGGAAAGACAGAGAGAGCGAGAGAGAGTGAGAGAGAGCACGAGAACGAGAAAGAGAGAGAAGGCGAGTGAGTCCGGTGAGAAAAATATGCAAATTTAAGGCGTCGACTACGAGGGCGGCGGCGTGCGGTACCCGCGCTACAACTGCACCGTACCTGCCGATGAAGTTGGTACGTATTTCGTTTCCTTTCTCTCTCTCTCTCTCTCTCTCTCTCTCTCTCTCTCTTTCTATATATCTCTCTCTTTCTCTCTCTCTCTTTCTCTCTCTCTCTCTCTCTCTCTCTCCTCTCTCTCTCTCTCTCGCTCTCTCTCTCTCTCTCTCACTCTCGTTATCTCTACTTTCCAGGCTACACGATGATGTTCCCGGGTCGTCTGACCCATTTGCACGAAGGGCTCCCGACTACTTCTGGCACCAGATATATCCTGGTTTCTTTCATTAATCCTTAGATTTCGTATAAGCTATGTAGAATTCTACAGTAATCTTTCCAATTTTTTTATTATTTAAAAGCCAAAAATAGCTAAAATCGAAAAACTGGCAATTGAACGTTTGAAAAACTTGATTTTTGCCTTTATATCCAAAATTACCAGATTTTTTCAATGTAATTTTTCCTGTTTTCCCTTCAATATTTATTGCTCTTAAATATTCTTATTTATGGTATTTTTATGCATATTTATTTGGGTCCTTGTTGCTGTTGCTGCGCAGTCCGGAGATTTGATTTTCGGGCCCCCGATGCTGGTCTTTTCCCCCAACTTCTCAGTGCCTTGCCATAATAAAGCTATGAATTATTTTACAAGTTTATGGGTTTTGAAAGCGATTACGATAGGGAATACAGGGGTGATAGTCGGAATCTCGAAATTTCGGAATCTCGAAATTTCGGAATCCAATTGTCGAAATTCGGAATCTCAAATTCGAATCTCGAAATTCTGAATTCGAATTTCGGAATTCAATTGGTCAGATTCTGGAAGCAAACTATTATGTATCCAAATTTTCAATCAAATACAAGATTTCCGATAAAACAAAGAGTAGACCCTCTGAAAAAAAAGGTTTATCAACTCGTCGTTTCAAGGGCTTTCGGATGGTATGACTATCATCCCGATCCGACGCTTCTCCGTCGAGTTAGAGGGTCTACTTTCGTTTATCGGAAATCTTGGATTTGTATCTCAAAACTTTGGATACATAATAGTTTTGCTTCCAGGAATCTGCTAATATTCCGGAATTTCGAGATTCCGAAATTTCGAGATTCAGAAATTTCGAGATTCCGAAATTTCGAGATTCCGAAATTTCGAGATTCCGAAATTTCGAGATTCCGAAATTTCGAGATTCCGAAATTTCGAGATTCCGACCCCTACCCGGAATACAGTAATCCAATAGCCGTCAAAGTTGTCAACACACAAATAGACGTGCCGGAATTGCATTGGTCAGTTGAGCAACAGCAGATTAGATCTTGGCTATTGCCCTGGCAGCCGTTGGCCTGAAAAATGGGTTGAAAGGGAGAGAGAGAGAGAGGGAGAGAGAGAGAGGAGAGAGAGAGAGAGAGAGAGAGAGAGAGAAGTAGAGAGAATGAGATGATGAGAGAGCGAGAGAGCGCACGAGCATGAGATTGAGTGAGAGAGAGCGAGAGAAAGAGTTCGAGCAAGAGTGAGAGCCACTTTCTCTCACCTGACAATTCACAGCCGACGCGCAACTGTGCGATTCCGTGTAGCTCCTATTGCCGTAGGCATCGAAGAACGTGAGGTAGCTTTTGAGGCAATATTGTGCATCTAGAAAACGATAGAGTTATCTCGGGTCAAGCCTCAGTCTAGGCCAAGCCTAAGCCAGGCCTAAGCCAAGCCTACGCCAAGTCTAAGCCAAGCCTAGACCAAGCCCAAGCTTAAGCCCAGTTAATCGATATTTACCTGGTGGGCACTCAATCAGGGGCCGGGTATTATCCGAAATCGCCGACGTCAGCATATACGAATAGCAGGTCAGCGCAGTAATGGTAGATACCAGGGAAAGGAGGCCAACGATTTTGAGAAGCATGTTAGTATCGATGGCCTTGCTTAGCTTCTGTAGCTGAATTTAGCTTAGCTTCGGTAGCTTCGTTTAGCTTCGGTAGCTTCGCTTCGCTTCTAATGACGATACTTTGCAAGCAGGATTTCCAAATCCAGCTACCTCCCAGTTTTCCGGCTGACTACTACTTACACTTTTTGGGGGGGCAGGCAGGGCCCCACTGGCCGGCTGCGTAAATATTGCCATTTCGGGGCGGGGTGAGGGTCGATTTTTGGCAGTTGGCGGCAGAGGATTTGGCACACAATACCCCGGATGCTGATGTGTTAGTCACGTCGAATTATTGGGAATCGGCTGAGCCGGGGATGAATCAAAGTTCGGTGTCAAGCTTGGGTCTCACTGTAACCCACTTATGGTCGAAGCGAAATTTCGTACCGCACCATGTGCAGAATTTTTTGCTAGTTCCAAATCCGTTTTCACAACTTGCGGAACACCTCTGAGGCAACGTCCGTGAGGCAACCCATGCGAAAAAGCATGTTTTATTGGCTAAATCAGATAACTCTCTCAGCCGACCCCACCTACCGTACTCGCTCCTGTTTCTCTACAGGTGTGTAAAGTACACCAAAATACTCGCCAGAGCGAGACGAACATTTTGGTATACTTTACACACCTGTAGATGAACAGGGAGCCGAAATACAAAAGTTGGGGCCGGCTGGGGGAGGGGGGGGTGGGTTATCTGGAGTCTTACGGTTTTGTTATTGCAGGAACTGTCCTATTTGCCCCAAAAGTATCTCATGGCATTTTTAGAAGGCTTTAAAGTGGGAAATCGACATTTTGGGTATTGAAAAAAAGGTTAACTTTTTGGTCAGAGCGGTTTCGCAGCTTTTGAAAACGGATTCCGAATCAGCGTAAAATTCTGATATCGCAAGCCCTAATTTCCAAATTCGTCAAAGTTGGAAAGCTAGACAACTCGGAAATGCTCGGTAAATCCCCCCAGCGCCTGCCTGTCATCTTTTCAGGGAACCAGAAAGCCAAATCGAAGTACGAATCCTTCCACATGACAATTTTCTCACCCGTCTCTGCTAGTTTGCCTCCTAGTTTGTTTCACGAAGGTTAGCCGAGACCATTTTTTCACAAGCCGCTCTGCTAGTTGCCTCGGTGGCAGCCTCTGTAGTACTTTCCTGTGCTTGTATTCTGTAGTCTGTAGTTTGCAGTTTGTCAAATACAGTCCTGGAAGATGCCACAAAACTTTATCCCCGGGGAAACACACCAACCAGACAAGGCGAGAGCGAACGTCGAGGGGGTCAGAGAAGGGGAAAAGAACACATAGAAATCAGAGGGGCGAGAGATGCTGCGAGGGGAGAGAGACAAATACAGCGAGAGAGAGAGAGAGGGAGGGCCAAAAGGGCCAAAAACGGCGTTTCTGCTAGTCGCTGGGGGTGCCCGGGGGAGATGGGTGTGTGGTGGCTGGCTTATTCGATGGTGCGAGTAGATGGTGGTGGCCACGGTTGCGGCGAGGCCGAGACGTTCAGCTCGTCTACTTGAAGCGGCGACTGAAAAGGGTTTTGTAGAGTTGTTTTGTTAAAAAGTAAAGTTTGTAAATTTTCTAGCACTTTTGTTTAAATTACGTATATGAAAAGCAATTCCTAAACAACACTTCTCTATTGTACTATTTGAACCGTACCTCTTGACGCCGCCGCCCTGCTGCAGGAAGTAGGCCGAGTCGATGCCGTTCTTTGTCTTCTGTGCGGGCGTCTTCGCCGCCTTGACGGTCTTCGGCTTGACGGTGGTCGCCGCCGCCCGGGGCGTCTTCACTGGCAACTTGGGCTCGGCGACGGCCGACGGGGCCGGAGCCGCTCCGCGCTCCATCTCAACGGCCACCTCCTTGCGCTCCTTGTCGCCTGAGATGGATTACCGGGTGATTGGTTGTTTTTCTGCTCCCTCCATTCCCAAATGATCTCTGCTAGCCTGCCCCTTCCATTCCCAAATGATCTCTGCTAGCCTGCCCCTTCCATACCCAAATGATCTCTGCTAGCCTGTCCCTTCCATTCCTAAATGATCTCTGCTACCCACTCTTCGTCTGCGTCGTCTCCTTCTCCGACTGGGCGGTGGCGGCGCCGGCGGCGGCAAGTCCAGCAGCCTCCGGGCCACCGACAGGTCGGTCGGACGCTTGCGCTTGGCGGTTAGACTCCTTCTCCGACTGGGTGCTCGTCTGGGACTCCTTCTTCTTGCAGCAGCAGCAGAAGAGCACTAAATGAGTCGAGTATTTGGAGGAGCCCAAGCCTAAGCCTAACCAAGCTTAAGCCCCAGCCCAAGCCTACGCACACAGGATGATGATAATGATGATGATGATGATGGCGAGGATGCCGAAGACGAGGCCCGTGACGGCGCCCTTGCTCATCCCCTTGTCCGCGGCAGCCGCCGCTAAATTCAGGTTACATTGATCGTATGACTGCCGGGCTTTTATTTCGCGACGGGGTCCCACCGGCGGCTCTGGCCTCCTCAGCGGCCTCGGCGATGGCCTTGGGGGTGAGGGTGCAATTGTCGGCAAAGGTGCGCTTGACCAGGCCATTTCTCTCCGTGCTCCAGATCTCCATCGGCAGGATTGGCTGCTGGATCTCCTGGATCTTCGTGTAGGGGATGCACTTGGTCCCGTTGGTGCCGTCGCGGCACCAATGATGGTCGGGCACATTTTTGCACTCTGAGAGGGAAAGCTACACGCTACGAAACGGCAGGGGCTACCCTGGTGGGTGCACATGCCGTTCCCGCGGTAAGCGCCGAGCCCCAGGGCAACCGAGAGGCACACCGGCGCGTTGACGGCGCAGTCGGCGAAATTCTTTTCGCAACCTGTACATGGAGTTATTAGATGCTTTCAGCCTCCTACCGGAAAAGATCCAATCATTGGGCAAAAGGCCCGGGCCCAGGCGGTGAAAGTCGACGCAAAAGTCTGTCCCGCTCCAATTGATATGGGCAAAGCGGGTCGAATTATCGCACTCTGAGAGGTTCACGTCAATGAAGGCGACGCCAAAACGTACGCCTCATTTTGCACTCTGTGGCGAGGGGGTCGATCAGCAGTTGCACCGGCACGCAGAGCTTGTCCTCCTCCTTTGCCGAGGGGCATCTACGCAGCTTCTTCTCCCCGTCGCAATCTGGAACGGACGGGTACCGAAGGCGGCGCTAATAACATTTGTATCTTTACAACTTTACAACCCGATAGTAGGACATGGAGCTGAAATTAAGAAAGAAACTATTCACCCCAATTACTTTCGTCTCCCGCATTTTTTTCGACCGAAATGTCAGGGGTTTTAGATAGAGACCGCGGCGAATTGGGCTCTTGATCTACGGGGGGCTAGGGGGCCTAAGCTAGCCTTTAACCGAGATTCTAAACGCGGCCTACGTACACTTGATTCCATTAGGGCCCGTCGGTTCAACGGTGATTTCGGTTGCCACCGATGTTCCGGGCGACGTCGGCTGTCCGCTGGGCGCTGGAGGCTGTCCGCTGGGCGATGGGGGTTGTCCGCTTGGCGCTGGGGGTTGTCCGCTTGGCGCTGGGGGTTGTTCGCTTGGCTCGATCCCAACTCCGTCCGCCACTCGCATCCCGAGGCCCACGAACAACATCAGCGGCAGCACCATGCGCACCATCATCTCGTAGCAGATTGTCTGGAAGTGGCGGAATGATGCGGGGGAAAGCAGGTGAGCGAGGACCGCGCCAAAGAAACCCACCGACCAACCAGTAAGGAAGGAATAGCAAAAAATATCGATGATGTCGCCTTCCGCGATTTTCTTTATATTCCAGGAATCCATGCAATGCGCAGGAAATGTACCGGTTTGCATGCAGATTAGCCAAAGCCAGAGCACCTTGCTCAGGACGTCCATACGTATGCCCCGCCATCGCGAATGCAAAGCAATTTGCGTAGTGCTCCTGTGCAGAACTTTCATAAAGCTACGCAAACAACCCGTTTATAGCTTACAACATTCAAAGTGACAATGGGAATGCTTCAACAGTGACGTGCACGAGATGGATCACAATGTAGAAAAAGAACTGTACAAGGCTTATTGTTCCTGAGGGGGCGAGTGCTGAACCTTGGAGAAGTGCTCGAGCAGATCCTTCTTCACCTTCGCCAACTCCAACTAAATTGAAATACGAATCGCGCTGAGCCCAGAATACCTCAGCGAGCCATTCTTCAACCGGCTTGATCTTCAGCGACTTGCAGCTTGCGTTCATGTTCTTAGCCTAAAAAACGTTTCAGCGACATCCAGAACAAAGATACCTCTTTCTTTTTCTCGCGTTCTCGGCGCAGGGCGGCCTTCTTCGACTGACGGCCACTGACCACGGACGTAGACTTCAGCTCCGGCAGAGAGACACTAAAAATAAAAACTTTTTGGTGCGAATTTCCGTACGGTGAGCTGGACTCCGGGGTCGTGACCGAAATCTTGTCCGACGAGCCGTCCTCAACAACCAATCCAGTCTCTGACAGTTCTGCAGTACCCATATCTACGAGCGCGTAAGTAAAGTCAACGGATTCATCTCAGGAAAAGCTTTGGTGCCTAGCCAGTCACGATGATGCAATCAAACAGGAAAAATTTATTTGAATGTAAATAAGAGATCAAACGTAATAAATTGGATCGGCGTTCAGATGGGTTCGATGTTAGTCACGCGAAGAGGAGCGGGAGCGAGGACTCTTCTTGTCTTCGTCCATTGCCTTGTCTCTCTCCTCCGAGCGAGAGCGGCTGCGAGACGCCGACCTGTAAACAAAGATTACAACAGCTTCCCAGGGCAATCGATGACGCTAAACTAAAAATACCTACTTCTTGCCACGGCTTGAAGACCTGGAACGAGAGCGCGAGCGAGAACGGCTCTTCTTCGGGCTACGCGAGCGGCTGCGGCTGCGCGAACGACGCGGAGAGCGGCTAAAGAGGAAGGTAAAACAAAACAGCGGACTCCCGAATACCTGCGTGAGCGGCTCTTGCGGTCCGAATCGTCCGTCAATTTCAGGTCCCTGCCGTTCACATCCTTGCCCTGGAACTTGTCGATGGCACGCTTCAGATCGGAACGTGTTTGGAAGCACACCACCCTAAAAGAAAGTTAGGAAGCGGAGACTGCACATACGCTTCGTTTCTGCGAGATTTGTGTGCGTCTGCGTATGTGACTTCAGTGCCGGCGTTGCGCATCATGTCCTTCAGGTCCTAAAACAGAGCATTGAAGCAAGCTCTAGAAAAAAATAGAAACACCAAACCAGTTTTGGCTGATAGTTATAGCACCAACCGTGCACTCCTAATGCTCGAGCGCGGAAACGCCAAGACCCTCAACATCCAGCACCCGAGCAACAAAATCAGAGCGCTCGCCCGAGCATCAACACCCCCTCAAGCTCGTCTGTGCCGACGAACACATCAGCCACCCCGAGAGCCCGTCACATTGCGCGTGGACACTTCAGCCAAAGACAACCGTCCAGAACACCATCGAATTTGCTGGGCACACGCTAGCGATGCCGGGGGCTTCAACTCCATTCCTCCCTCCTTCTGACCTGCCAAGACACCGACGACGAGAGGTTTTCGACGAGCAGACGATGACGAGTTTGCATCGGCGGACCAAACCTGACAGCAATTATGTAGCAAAACAGTCACTTATACCTTGAAGAAGCTCCTCGATCACGACCACCATCACGGCCTCGACGATCATCGTAGCGGTCGCGGTCCCCGCGGTCGAATCGGTCGTTGGGGCCGCGGCGCGACAGCTCGAGCACAACGCGCTCTCCCACCAGGTCCTTGCCGTTCAGCTCGTAGATGGCGTCGTCAGCATCGCGAGAGTCACTGAACTCCTATAAACAAAAATATATCAGCGGAATCGCAGAGCGTACCACAAAGCCGAAGCCGTTCTTCAACACAATATCGCGGATGCGGCCATAGCCGCGGAAGAAGTGCTCGATGTCGCGTTCGGTGGCGCGGGATGACAGATGGCCGACGTAGACACGGGCACTCATCCTGGAAAAGGTTTAGTTCTTGTCAGTGATCAAAAAAAGAAGATGATGAGAGATGATGAGAAAAAGAAGATGAGAAAGATGAAAGGGCATCCGATACATAGCGAGGAAAGCCTACGAAATGTTGTGAGACTAAAAAATATATTCAAAGCTCTGAAAACTTAGAAAAAGGGGCTCAATAGTTCTCGATCGAACGATGAAAACAACACAATCAAGATTCCCAAACAAGAAAGATCAAAAGAAATGAGCGAGAAAGTGATGAAACACTGCCAAATGTTCTCCAAAGCTAGAAAGATCTCAAAACTGAAAAGTCACGCGAAAAGCTTCAAAAAGCGACGAAAAACAGGGGAAACCGCGGCTGCAACGCAGCCCCCTGCGTCGCGGTCGAAGCCGTTACGGTATCAGAGCGACTGCTAGGGCGGCGAATTTAGGCACCTCGCCGATTTTTCGATTTTTCCGACTTTTCTTCGAATTTCATTTTCGCGCGTTTTGTTGTTATGGTTTTTCAGTTTGAAGAAGCAAAAGGTTTAGTGATGTAAAAAATATATCTCCAAAAGTGCCTTTTCAAATTCGGTCGGGGCCGGCGCTGACAAACCCCGTGCTCTCACCCCTCTTCGATTTCCCGCCTGTCTCTCTCTGCTTCTGCGCCCATAGCATCGCGTAATGTTGACGAATTTTAGGCCCGTTTCATGACGACAAGGAGAAGCGAAGCCATAAAGCTTGAATCCTGTTCACCGACAAGCGTGAGAAGGTAAATTTGGGCATCTTATCATACAGTTGTATTTAGCCGAGCATCATTGCCTGCTTTTGTCACGTTTGCCGAAAGGAAGCTCCTGACGAAAGAAGAAAGGCTACAGGAGGAAGAACAAAACAAGGCAGCGTCCTATCAACGGATTTTTGAGCAGTATTCATCGGCCAGGTAAAAAAATTTTTGGAAGTTTTACCCCCACTTTAGGCTCATAACGTTGAGCGAGACGGCTATAGAGTGTATAAATGAATTTATCGATCGGAACCACTGCGTGTTTTGTGAGGTACTACAACTGTGGCCTTTCAAGCATTTTTTTTTGAGAGGAGAATTCGTGTTTCGGCGAAAAATCGCATGGCTGACGAATTGGAAATGGCGTGCATAGCCCATTTGCTCCTGCAACACCCCGACAGTGATGTGACCAGAGAAGTCATCGCGCACAAAAGGTTTTTTCGCGAGTGTTACAGATTATATAGTGAATTTAGGTACATACTATATCGTCGTCATGATCCGAACACGCTGCCGTATCCGTTTCGTCTAGAGATCCCCGAGCACTGGGAGGTACATCTCATTAGTCTGCTAGTTTTGAACTTTAGAAAGTGTTGACCTGCTCATCCTGCTTAACAGAACCAATAAAAAAGAAGACATTGTGCGACCTAATGATTCATTGGAAATCGTGCCTGGTGTCTGCTAACAAGCCCAAAGTGGTGGTTACGAGAAATGGATCAACGGTAATTTGCTCGGTTCGTTGGCGATCTTTGTGTATTTAGTACTTTCGCTCGACCGCGGCAAGCAACCCGATAGCTGATCATGCCATGGATAAAAAACTCGCCAAGCAGGCAATATTGAAGGAGACTGATCAGAAATTGAGCACCAGGTATTCCGGGATATGTTCGCTAACGCGCTTTAGTCGTGGTCTGTGTTCATTATGTAATACCAAATGGAAGCGATCTCAAGTGATTCCCGACGAGGTAACGGTTAATATCAGCCTTTCATAACATGTTTAGGTCAGCTGTTTGTTCCATCTGATCATCGCCCATAGCGATCAACCGGAATATGCCCTGGAATTAGGGTGAGGCGCTTCCCCTAGTGAATTTAGTATACTTGGTTTAGAGAAGAGATTCAAGCTGTCGAAGCCTTTCCGTTTTTGGATGTTGCAGCATCTATTGAGGCAACTACAACGGCCGGATCAGTGGTATTACGGTTAATTTTACATGGTTATTTTGGCATTGAACTCCTAAAAACGTTTGAAATCCATATAAAGATGCGGAAAGTGTTGGTGGCAGGGGGTTCGTTCGATCAGGCGAGCCCCAGTCCGTAGCGCTTCTATCGCCGCTATAGGCAGGGTCGAGATGGCCAGTGAAATGAGACGGGGGTGCCCAAAAAGGCTATTTCGTTGGGCGTTAAATTGTTCCCAGGATATTTTGCATTAGTTCTTGACAACCACTTATTTGAGTCGACCAAAAGAAATAGTAATTGATAAGCGCGTAATTTTCGGCCGAAAATCTTTGCAAACCGCGAATTGCCTATGTCTGGTGCCAATTTGTCTTGCTTGGAGCTTGCCTATTCATTGCTGACACGTATCCTTGTTTATAGATGTTCGAAATGCAGCTTTCGCTCGACGTTCGATGGAAGCAATTTCTATCGTCACGCAACTCGCAAACATATGGATCAGCATGAACGATGGCTGACTGGAAAGCTTGGGTATCTAGCTCGCGGGTTTCTATATATTCGTTTAGTGTGACCAAGTGTCCTTTCGGTTGCACACTACACCACAGATCTGAGTCGAAATGCATCTCGCCGTCCGAATATATGCTTATCCATTTGGCGATGAGTCACACATTGGAGCAGCCGAAGAAAACGAGGAAGCTGTTAATAAAGCTGTTGGTTTTTAATACGTTTCCCCTTTTGTCACTTCGCATTTTGGATATCTTTTTTTCCTTATAGGATTGACAAGTCCCCGCCATCCACAATGATCAACCGCAAGCGGACGTTGAAGGCCGTGACCGGTGGTAAACCGCGTGTATATTGCGGAATTTGTCAGGTACGCCTTGCTTTGCCTCGCAAGAAATCCTTTCTTTAGGAAAAGGGTTATCGCCTCAGCAGCTTTCTCAAACATTTGAGGGACCACGCGGCCCCGGTGTAAGTTTTTTTTCTGGTGTTCTGCAATTTCGTTTAGGCCTGAATCTGAATTCCGTTGCCGAAGGCGGCTCGAGGAGGTCAAGGTGGAATTGCAGAAGTTTGAAGAATACTCGGGTGCCTCAAGCGCGTCGTAAATTTCTGCATTGTCGTTTTGTGATGCCATCACGGAATTTATCGCTTGATTTGTATAAATTTTTGACAATACGGATGTTTTACGAATTCGGAGTTGAATGCTCCATGTCCTTACCTTGCTTTGATTTTGTATCTTTCTGCTTGGGAATTGGCAATTTCACATCAAAATATTTTTTGCAGGTAACCGACGCGCAATGAGTAATCTGCGTCTCCAGAAGCGCCTGGCCGCTGAAGTGCTCGGCTGTGGCAAGAACAAGGTGTGGCTCGACCCGAATGAGATCCACGAAATCTCCAACGCCAACTCGCGCCAGAATATCCGCCGTCTACTCAAGGACGGTCTGATCATCAAGAAGCCCGAAGCAGTGCACTCTCGTTTCCGCGCTCGCGTCTACGCCGAGGCTCGCCGCAAGGGCCGTCACACCGGTCTCGGCAAGCGCCGCGGTACCAAGAATGCCCGTATGCCCGAGAAGGTCCTGTGGATGCGACGCATGCGCGTCCTCCGCAACCTACTCCGTCGCTACCGTGAGGCCAAGAAGCTCGACAAACATCTGTATCACGACCTGTACCTGAAGGCCAAGGGTAACTCCTTCAAGAACAAGCGCAATCTCATCGAGTTCATCCACAAGCGCAAGGTCGAGAACAAGCGCTCCAAGCAACTCGCGTACGTTTGCACTCTTATCTTGGGTTTTCGCTTTAGTTCAGACAGTTTTTATTAATTTGTTTTGTTTTAGTGAGCAGGCCCAAGCCCGGCGTGACCGCAACAAGGAGGCGCGCAAGAGGAGAACGGAACGCATCCAGAACAAGCGTCAGGAGACCCTTCGCAAGCTGTCCGAATCTGATAAGGCTGCCGAGAAGAAATAATTTTTTTTTGTTGTCGCATAAATTGTTGTTTTTTCTATGGGTCCTCTCTTCTAACGACACGCCGGTTATACAGCCTCTTACTTGGTGTTGGGAATCTGGATGGGGGCGCCGTTCTACCCTGTCCCGTTTACCGTAGTGCGCGGGTTAGAGCGCAGCTGTGTACCAGGCACAATTTTCGAAGTGGGGCAGGGTCGCAGATGTTTTCCCGGTTACGGAAATTTTGGATTTGGGCTTTGATTATGGCGGTGTTCTCGCCCCTGTTACGTTCAAAGATTCGCAGATTTCTCTTGAAAGCGGGACTCTTCATCGTTTTCATGCTTTCCTGGCGTTCATACCCAACTACCTCTCTAAATTTTATGTTTTCGCCAATCGCTCGCAGCCATTTCCCTTGTTTAAATTCGCGTTTAGCATGTCGACGTTCATCTGTGCTCTGACGGGGCACCCATGCGAGGAACCAGTCGTCTCTCCAGTCTCGGGTACAATCTTCGAGAAGCGGGCGATCTACAAATATCTCGAGGAGCGCGGCTGCGATCCGATAAATGAGAAGCCCCTCGCAGGAGATGAGGTAAGAGTTTCTGGAGTAATTCATATGCGTTTTCGTTTAGCTGATTTCCTTGTCGGGCGGAGCACACTCGGCAGCTCCACGAACCTTCGCCACAGCGTCTGTCCCCGGTATGCTGAAGGCTCTGCAAGACGAGTACGAGGTCTGCCTACTGAACAACTTCACCCTGCGCCAACAGTTGATGACCGCCCGTCAAGAATTGTCGGATACGCTCTATAAGGTATATTTCTTATTCTGTGGGAAAGACTGGAGAATTGTGCTCCAACATCAGCGGAAAGCTTTTCGTTTTCGTCAAGTGTCGCCCATGTTTTTATGTAATTTTAGAACGACGCAGCAGCCAGAGTGATTGCTCGACTGGGACAAGAGTTGAACGCCGCTCGCGATGCCTTGTCAACGCTCAGACCGAACATGCCGCGCGGAGAAGAAGCCGCACCCCAGCAAGACGTTGACATGGAAGAAGAAGGAGGTACTATATTGTGATGCTCCTAAAACTAGCATGGCGCTGTTTTTCAAGGACTTTCTGCGCAGCTTACATTGAACTTACAAATTCCGCACCGATTTCATTGTTCTTAGGCATCACTGAGGCAATCAAGGAAAAGCTCGACCAGAAGGGCAAAGCCCTCACAGCCCTCCGAAAAAGCCGAGGTCGCAAGCTGCCCGAAGGACTCACCAAGGCCGAGGAGTTCAGCAGCTTCGAACAGGTTTTTCGTGCCTTGATTTTCGTTGAATCTGATTTTAGAAAAAGGACATTGGTGGTCTGCACTCGACGGAGAACCCGACGATTCTGTCGATGGATGCGCAAGAGGATATCGTCGTCACCGGCGGCGCCGACAAGCAGATCGTTCTTTTCGACACCAAGGGCGAGCACGTCATCCAGTCGTGGAAGGGACACACGAAGAAGGTGATTAATTTGATTAGCTTGAGTGTCAGGGGCTTGCGTGTAATTTAAGGGTCATGGTCAAAAAGCTATTTTCCGGATCGGAATCGATAATCTCGTAATGAATACCTGTTGGGGTGAAAATATTGATTTTGAAGGGCAAGCAAAGACTACTTTCCATGTCTTAATTATTCGATGGTGAAACCGTTTCGATCATGGTTTATCAATTCCGGCAGAAAAATGAGCTCTTTGACTCTTTTCCAAATTCCCGCTTTCAGATTTCTACCGTCGTTCTCTGCCCAGACAAGCGCACCGTCGTTTCTGCGGCCGCCGATGGACAGATCCGCGTGTGGCAGCCGGAGAAGCAGGAGAGCCGCTGTGTTCTCGACTCTCACGCCGCCGCGATCACCGGCATCTCGCTCCATCCCCTCAACGAGTACGTCCTCTCCGTCGCCATCGACGGCAGCTGGGCGTTCTCCGATATCGAAAAGGAGCGCACGATATTCGCGGTACGTTGATTTAGTTTAGCTGGCAATCATTTTTCCTTTTTTCAGCATCGCCCGAAGGGAGTTGAGTCGGACAAGCCAATCCTTTGCGGCGAGATCCACCCTGATGGTAAATTTTTTGATGCGATTGTTACATGTATTTTAAGGCTTTTTTTTCGCTGTAAAACCATTGTACGCTTTTCAGGTCTAATCTTCGGCACTGGTACCGAGGACAGCGTTGTCCGAATTTGGGATCTGCGCCAACAGCTGAACGCTGCCAACTTCCCGGGCCACTCGTCACCGATCAAGTGCCTGACCTTCTCCGAGATCGGCTACCACCTCGCCACCGGATCCGAGGACGGAACGGTAATTTAGATCAGCTTCTCAATTTTTTTTTCCTAGGTGAAACTTTGGGATCTGCGCAAGCTTGACGTCCTCAACAGCTTCGTTGCCGACAGCCCTGCCACGGTAAGCCATTATTACTGTTTTTTGGTACTTTCGGTTTTTCTTAGATCTCATCTCTTTCCTTCGACAACAGCGGTGCCTATCTCGGCATCGGCTCCAACGATCTCAAGATTATGAACGTGAAGCCATGGCAGGTACGTTTTCCTTATCCTCCCCCAATTATCCCCGCTTTTTAGATCGTGGCCGAATACGACCCATCGGAGAAGAAGGCGCAGTCGGTGAACGGCGTCAAGTTCGGTGCCAACGCCGCCTCATTTATGATTGTCGACAAGGTGCTGCGCCTCTACGGCAAGCCCTAATTGATTGTGATCGCGTGCCCGACCCTTTTCAACAACCCACTTCCCCTTCCCCCTTACTTCCGCCCGCCCACACCCTGATCCTCATTTATCGTTGTTATTTTCCCGAGTTGTCGCGCGTCCGCCTTTACGTTCTGGTTGGTCTGTACGTTCTTTATTATTGCAGACCGAGGTGGAGAATAAAATTGAATAGTCAAGCGAATTTCGGGACATGGAGAACCACATCGCAAGGGCTTCGACCTGGATTACTTCTTGTCGAGCTACAGACGGGAGGATGAGTCGGGGGGCTGGGGCGGACGGAAAACATGGTTTTACTGAAGCTAAGCGAGGGCGACTTTGTTTTCGAAGCCTTGTAAGCTCGCACTAAGCCTTTGGAGGGATGTTTTGAAGGGAAAAGGACCCTAGATAAAACAACCTAGCTAACCCTAAGCTTTAAGTCCAACTAAGCCAACCATAAGGATACACCATTCCTTCGCCAAAAATGACAAAAAACAGACCATCTAACTTGAAAATTACTGAAAACAGGGCTTCTAGGGCATGCTTTCGTTGTTTCTTTTTGATGATACCATTTCAGAGCCAAGATGAACACGCTGGCCAAAGCCAAGGGCAGTAAGATCGCGCTCACCCCGTCATCGTTAGTCCTGCGCCCAGTGCACGCGATGACGATCACCGCGTTGTTGCCCGAGGTTGGTTTAGCTGTAAAAATAAGGAAATATCCGTTTTAATAAACTATTAACAAGTATTTTTATATTATTAGTATCGATTTAGGACATGCCCCCTCAGCGCTACCACAGCCAAATCTACGAGCGCGTCGAGAAGCTGTTGTCGCCATTTTGGGTAAAGAAAACTTTGTAAGCGAAAATTTGTATTTAGGCTTTTAACCTGAAACGCGTACAAAGCAGCGCCCTGCTCTCCAACCAACTGCAATACGCCTTTGATCTATTTGACGAGGAAACGGCGAATAAGGTGTGAGATTGGGAATAATTTGTATTATTTATCTTTTAGGTGCTGAAGACGCTCGACAATCATTCGCAAAAATTTTCCGGCTGCTCCTCTGCGTACAGCTTTAAAGTCAAGTGGGTTTATAGAGCTAATCTTAGCTTGGCTCAAGCCAGGGTCCGGCTTCGTTTTTATGAAGCCAAACCTAAGCTTAGGCTTAGCTTTGCTTTTCCAGAAGCTTAGAGTTAAAAAATGGCATTTGGAGCGTCTAGTAGTCAATATCCGGACTGCCCCCTAAGTGCATTAGCACAGCATCGGACCCCTGAAGTTTACGTAGCTTTTCTTCCAAACACACTTTTTTTGGCTTTAATAACAGTTTGAGTTTCAAGGGACACGGAAGATGCGGATCATGTGATCAGTAGACCGTAAATCGACTAGCTTGCTTTTAGATTGCAATGTGATATTTTAGTATTGACCGGGGTTTGCATTTTTATACGTTTATTGGCCAATCCAAACATGGCTATTCAGCACACATGGACCGCAGCAGAGCATGTGTGCAGACACCTTTGACGCAACATTCTTCATTGAGATTCGTGTTTTGTAGGGCGTCCTTGGTGGTGGTCTTTCTACCGTTAACACAAATCTGAATTTGTTTTGCTCATGGGATTGGTAATTTGCTAGTTTCTTTTAAATCAATCGTTTTGATGAGGCTTTTTCAATTTCCAATTCGCCTGTTTCTACTAGAAACTAGTACTTTCTAGAAATATAACCGGTGGAGTTTGCTCACCTTTTGGATTGCATCGACTAGTACCTTTCCGCAAAGTCTAATGGGGCGCTGTTCCTTCGTTGCAGTCTCTTGAGAATCCGATAGAGAAGTGCCAAGGACCACGCCAAAAAAGGCGAAGACGATGAGCAGCTTCATGCTATAACATTGTTGATATTGGTATTTTTTCGTATCTAGAAATATTATAGAAAGACAGTAAGAGATCTGCAGACTTCAGTTTATTCCGTCGGTTTATATAGCCCAGGGCCAAAAGCTATTCCAAACAAAATTTTTCCAGCGCAAAAAAGGGTATACCAAGTGGATGAGTCAGCTTCAGCTCCTTCCAATTATTGTGGGTCTTTTACTGTTTATAAGTAGGCGTAAGTTATTTTCGCGTCCTATTTGAGGCTGTACGTTTATTTGTAGGTTTGGGCCTGTTAATTTCTTCTGTATCTGTCGGCTTTCACTTTTATTAATTAAACGGAAAGTTGGGTTTGACGACTTTGGCTAGCGGTCAAGCTTTTCCTCATCATTCCCCGCGCACACCGAGGCGAGCAGCGATTCCGTGCACTTGGAGTCGACGCAGCACAATTTTGTGATGGCAACGCCTCGCAGGCCGGGCTCCACCTTTCCTTCGCAGACCTGAAGATGAACGTCGTACGACGCTCAATTCCCAAGCCAAAGCCTCAGCCAAGCCTAAGCCAAGCCCAAGCCAAGCGTAAGCCTTAGCGAAGCCCAGCCTATGCCTAACCGGAGCCTAAAAGTAAAGCCGCCTAAGCCAACCTAAGCCTAAGCCTAAAAATGAGCCCAAGCCAAGCTCACCTGCTCAACCCGCTTGATGAGTTTGGAGC
The DNA here is from genome assembly GCA_038088335.1 of Mesorhabditis sp. LJ9110. Taxonomy (NCBI): domain Eukaryota; kingdom Metazoa; phylum Nematoda; class Chromadorea; order Rhabditida; family Rhabditidae; genus Mesorhabditis; species Mesorhabditis sp. LJ9110. The sequence goes on from JBBGBA010000203.1 coordinate 222,601, forward strand.
CACAGAGTTGAAACTGCGGCTCGTCCGGCTTTTCGCAGGGCGGCCTACACTCGACGAGGGCCAGGAGCATGAGCACGAAAAATAGAAGGAGCTTCATCACCTGAATTTAATCAATTGAGATCAATATGAGAAAATTGGGGTTTCTAACTATTTGAAAGTCACCTGATTTGCCGCTTCACTTTTCGCGATAGCAACCAATATTTCGGGGAAAATGATTCAGCTTCGTTTGAATCAGCGATTCCGGCAATCATGCGCTTTTGTGCTGGAATTAAGAAAGAACCTTTTCCATCGAATTTTTAATTTAGATACTAAAAATCAAGCTAAGTTTTCAAAAATAACCTTTTTTATCAAATTATCAATTTATCTACTAAAAAAGAGCTCTTTAAAGCCTTATTTTTCCATTTCAGCAAAGTCCGCGATCGGATCCCCACGAAAAAGCAGTACGACCGGCAACTTACCGATGTCTATCACAAATTGCCGCCTGGGTTGCGCGCCGACACGCTGCACATTTTTGGGCTGCCCTTGGATGTGTTTTGCGTATGTTTTTGGCTATGTAACCTTTATTTATTTTAATTTAGGAAGACAAGAAGCAGTCGCCGTCGATGATGTTTGTCAAATCGTGTTTTCAGCAATTTGGGTGCGTTGGGATTCTATAAATTACCTTCTTTATTTTAGAAACATCACCGCCGTCCACGTGCCCGGATTTGAGCAGATGAAAAAGCGGCGCGCGATGGAATTATCGCAAAAATCGAAGCTGGAGCAGTTGAACAAGGTTTGCGCTTTTTCGAGGAGTTTATTTGTTGTAGAGCTTTTAAAATAGTGCCGCGTTGACGTTTTGGTTCTTTTTAGAGCGTATAAACGGCGCTTGGGTGCTCAAAATTCTCCTAGCTTTTTTACTTTTTTTAGACATTGTGATGGTTTTAAATAGAGTTTTGAGTATTTTTTTATTTATTGAGTAGTTGTGAAGTCTTTACAAGAGAATTTATGTACAGGTTTTGCTCATTTTAGCTTGTGAAAACGGGGTAGTATATGTGGAAATACAGTCTTAATAGGAATGCTGGAAATACGGGACGGAAGGATGGAAATATAGATACGGTTTGACGCGTCTTAGACCTTGAAACTAGACATTCGAGAATTTGCCATAATTTTTATTCTTAAAAACCTTTAATATAGACTTTATAATCTTCTAATTGTCAGGAAGTGGTCGGCGACGTGTTCCTCCGCTTCGAGACCTACCAGGGCTTCGTCAACGCCATCGAGTCGTTCCGGAACAAGCGCTGGAGTCGTGTGCTGCCTGATGGGAGCGAACGGACGCTGGACGTCGAGGTGGACTTGATTTGGCTCCTTTTGATCCGTTTTTCAGGTCGATTTTGACCGTTGCGGCCACCTGACCGAGGCGGCGATCCACGAGCGACTCCAGGAGGTGATCCGGGCCGAGCGGGAGGAGCAGGCCGAGAAGCAGCGCCTTATCGAGGAGCAGCAACGGCGCAAGAAGGAGGAGGTAATTTTCTAGGAGCGTATTTCTAAAGGCTGCTCCTCATTTATTCGTAGTTTTTGATTGTTAGAAAGTTATAAAAATATTAGAAACTTTTTAAAATTCGAAAATGGTCTTTCCAGGCCATTTTTCATATGTTTTGACCAAAAAATCAATGTTTTTCGAAAATTTTTAAACTTTTATAAAGTTTATGTCTCTGAAACCTATGTAAAATGCTATCAAATGGTTTATATTTGGTTATCGGGCCGTATGGAATTACCGGGAAAATTTATTTTAGCTTCGCCTCCTCCTGCTCAGCCGAATCGAGGAGGAGAAAAAGGAGCTGCGCCAATACCGCTCGCTGAAGATGCTCTGCCAGGCCGAGCACATCGCGCCGGGGCGCTGAAGCGCGTCGTCGAGAAGCCAAGAGCCGGCCAGCCCGAATCGCGAGGAGTCCGAGCCGGAGCCAGCGCCTGAGCCTGAGCCTGAGAGCGAGCCCGAGTCCGCGCCAAGCCCCCCGAAGCAGCGAACTATCAGCCCGGTGTTCCAGATTCAAATCCGCGCCGATTACAAGTTCCCGCGCGCCAAGAAATAGACAATTTACACGTTTCATATTGTGATTTGGTTCTAGAGCCGTTTCCAAAGCTTTTCCTTGTCTTGCGGGTGTTTTTTTATTTGACTGCCGGCGGCGTTGTACATTTTTTGCCGTTTTTTACTTGTTGCGAACGTTGTTTGGTGATGAATAAATTTTGGTGATGAATAAATCTTGTGTAATTTGTTTACTTTTTCAGGAGATTGATGGATTTTTTAATTTCGCGTGTATATGTTTGGCGATGAAAGGCAGTTACTTTTCTCTATCCTTGATAATTTCAGCGTAGGCTTATCAACTGATTTTTGCTATTCCTAAAAGTAAAAACTAAAAAATACCGAATACCAAAAACGTCATAAAAAAATACCAAAAAATGGCCAACTTTTGGCCGAAATTTCGAATTGTAGCTTCCTAAAAAAGGCCATTACGGCAATTTAAAAACGGATTTCACGGAAATTTCATTTTAAACGTATTTAAACTGAAATTAAATGCTCAAGATTCTCATTTTCTTTTCGAATTTTTATCTTTTGGAAAATCTCGCCTTCATTTCTTCCCTTTTCCTTCTTAGATGCCGATTCCAGTCAATGGAAAAGGGTAGATTCTCGCGCTTGCTATTCCCTTTAAAAGTGACGATACCGCGGGCGGTCACGTGGTTGATCTCTGGTTTGGAGCAGGGCAACCCGGTTCCCATCGTCGTCCGCCCCGGGCGCGTTGACATACGGCCCCGAGGCGCTAGATATTATCATACGGCGCCCGCCTATGATTTCTTGACCTTTGCCTTATGGATATTTGGGGGTGGAGAGAGAGAGTGAGAGATAGATTTACGCAGAGAAAAATAGCATATTTCTAGCACCGCCCCCTTTTATTCGGGGCCGATCAACAACCTGGTTATTACCGGGCGTTGATACCGGCTTTCGGCGCCCAGCAAAGGGCACTTTTTAGGGCGGACTTAAAAATCTTGATTTTTTCGAGTTAAGTAGAAATTAGATCTTTAATTGCAAATAATGAATTTGATGTAATTTCCCATATTCCGCTACTGACACCTGAATTTTTTGATTTTGCTTGGACATCACCAATTTTTTGCATTTTTAGGGTCACGCAGAACTTTATAACTTAAAATTGTGCGCTTTATTCATTGATTTTTGAACTTTATGGTTTTGTAATTTATGTACTGTACTTACGAGTACTTACGTACTTACGATACTACCGTATCCCGAAGCGTTTTTTTTACTTCTAAAAATACGTTATTTAGCTCGCTCCGGAATAAGACTTACAACTTACCAAAGATTGCTGCCTTGCCGCTTAGAGGATTTATCTTTTTGGCTACTCCATTTTTTTGTTGTTGACGGTATTGCACGCACATTGAGACTCTTTAGTCGAACGAAATGCCGCCTATCGAAGAGCTAAAATCACAAGCCGCCGACGGCAATTTGACACGAATCGCCGAGGGGAAGACAAAGGAGATTTATGGCATCAAGGTAAGTTTTCGTACCTGCTAAATGAACATTGAATATCCTGATTTTCAGGGCTCCGACGACCTCGTGCTCATCAGATCCAAGAATCAGCTGACCGCCTTCAACGCTGCCCGAAAGGATGAGCTGGAAGGGAAGGGAGCGATTGCTTGCCGGACGACGACTAATGTTTTTCAGTATTTGCAAGCCTTGGGTAAGTATTAAAAAAAACCTTTTTTAAAGGGGGCCAGGAACCTGCAGAATCGACCCCTTTCCATCGGCTAGGACTGGACAACTTCTCCCTGTCCTTCTCTCTCGCTATCTCTCTGTCTTTCTCTATAGCTCGTTCTCTCTCTCTCTCGCTCTCTCTCTCTCTCCCTCTCTCTCTCTCTCTATCGCTCTCTAACCCTTCACCGGGTTTCAGGCATGGAAACCCACTTCGTCGCCGGCATCTCGGAAACCGATTTTGTGGCCCGGCGCTGCGAGATGATCCCCATCGAATGGGTGGTGAGGAGGGTGGCGACTGGCTCGTTTTTGAAGAGGTGGGCAGGCTAGCAGAGATTTTTAGGGATTACCCAGTTGCTTAAAGGGACTAGGACAGCCAGAAGACGATGGATAATTTCAGGAATCCCGGAGTGCCCCAGGGCTTTCGCTTCAACAACTTGAAGTTGGAGACGTTCTTCAAGGTGAGGAGGCCAGCTTAGGTTTAGACTTAGGCTCAGTCTTTAGGCTTCAGCTCATCCGATGGT